>SSNS01000029.1:1637372-1877312 GCA_006937985.1 Aphyosemion australe | reverse complement strand
GGATTCATAAAACAGGAACGAGGTGTTGGATGACACACTTGTGTAACAACTACTGAAACCCTATGTAGTTTGCGTATTTGTGTAACGTCCTTTTGGGGGGGGGGACTCCAATGGCCAGTGAGTCGACAACATCGATGGAAGATTTGCCCAATTTAATAGATAGAATATGGGATCCTCTTGTAGTGTGTAGAGACTGAGAAATGTACTTTGAACGTTTACTCTAAATATCTAGGCACCTTTAAGTTTGGAACAAGATCAGAATATCAAAGAAAAAGTTGCAATCAAAAGCACAATGCTCTAAGTAAAAATGACTGTGTAAAGTTTCAGAAAATGAACTGTTGAAGAGCTCTACAGCCACCCTTCGATACCTCAGTTGGTAGAGCGGAGCACTGTAGAAACCACAGTAGAGACATCCTTAGGTCGCTGGTTCAAATCCGGCTCGAAGGATTACACTTTTACTCTTACTTGCTAATCTTTAGCGCTTCTCGATTTGTCGTGTTCACTTTGGTTATTTCAAAGCTGATCATCACAACATACAGATTGAGCTAAGGAAATGTGCTGTGATCGTATAGTGGTTAGTACTCTGCGTTGTGGCCGCAGCAACCCCGGTTCGAATCCGGGTCACGGCAGATTCTCCTTTAGATGCTGCTTTTGATGATGTCAGAAGCACTTTTGCTAAGCTCAAAACCGGAAAAAATGGAACGCAATGGCTCGAACGGATTCATAAAACAGGAACGAGGTGTTGGATGACACACTTGTGTAACAACTTCTGAAACCCTATGTACTTTGCGTATTTGTGTAACGTCCTTTTGGGGGGAAAACTCTAA
Organism: Aphyosemion australe; assembly: GCA_006937985.1. Taxonomy (NCBI): domain Eukaryota; kingdom Metazoa; phylum Chordata; class Actinopteri; order Cyprinodontiformes; family Nothobranchiidae; genus Aphyosemion; species Aphyosemion australe. Next base: position 1,876,485 of record SSNS01000029.1, on the reverse strand, counting down.
TGGTCAGTGAGTCAACAACATCGATGGAAGATTTGCCCAATTTACTAGATAGAATATGGGATCCTCTTGTAGTGTGTAGAGACTGAGAAATGTACTTTGAACGTTTACTCTAAATATCTAGGCACCTTTAGGTTTGGAACAAGATCAGAATATCAAAGAAAAAGTTGCAATCAAGAGCACAGTGCTCTAAGTAAAAATGACTGTGTAAAGTTTCAGAAAATGAACTGTTGAAGAGCTCCACCACCACCCTTCGATAGCTCAGTTGGTAGAGCGGAGGACTGTAGAAACAGCAGTAAAGTCATCCTTAGGTCGATGGTTAAAATCCGGCTCGAACGATTACACTTTTACTCTTACTTGCTAATCTTTAGCGCTTCTCGATTTGTCGTGTTCACTTTGGTTATTTCAAAGCTGATCATCACAACATACAGATTGAGCTAAGGAAATGTGCTGTGATCGTATAGTGGTTAGTACTCTGCGTTGTGGCCGCAGCAACCCCGGTTCGAATCCGGGTCACGGCAGATTTTCCTTTAGATGCTGCTTTTGATGATGTCAGAAGCACTTTTGCTAAGCTGAAAACCGAAAAAATGGAACGCAATGGCTAGAACGGATTCATAAAACAGGAACGAGGTGTTGGATGACACACTTGTGTAACAACTACTGAAACCCTATGTAGTTTGCGTATTTGTGTAACGTCCTTTTGGGGGGGGAAAACTCCAATGGCCAGTGAGTCGACAACATCGATGGAAGATTTGCCCAATTTAATAGATAGAATATGGGATCCTCTTGTAGTGTGTAGAGACTGAGAAATGTACTTTGAAGGTTTACTCTAAATATCTAGGCACCTTTAAGTTTGGAACAAGATCAGAATATCAAAGAAAAAGTTGCAATCAAAAGCACAATGCGCTAAGTAAAAATGACTGTGTAAAGTTTCAGAAAATGAACTGTTGAAGAGCTCAACAGCCACCCTTCGATAGCTCAGTTGGTAGAGCGGAGCACTGTAGAAACCACAGTAGAGACATCCTTAGGTCGCTGGTTCAAATCCGGCTCGAAGAATTACACTTTTACTCTTACTTGCTAATCTTTAGCGCTTCTCGATTTGTCGTGTTCACTTTGGTTATTTCAAAGCTGATCATCACAACATACAGATTGAGCTAAGGAAATGTGCTGTTATCGTATAGTGGTTAGTACTCTGCGTTGTGGCCGCAGCAACCCCGGTTCGAATCCGGGTCACGGCAGATTCTCCTTTAGATGCTGCTTTTGATGATGTCAGAAGCACTTTTGCTAAGCTCAAAACCGGAAAAAATGGAACGCAATGGCTCGAACGGCTTCATAAAACAGGAACGAGGTGTTGGATGACACACTTGTGTAACAACTTCTGAAACCCTATGTACTTTGCGTATTTGTGTAACGTCCTTTTGGGGGGAAAACTCTAATGGTCAGTGAGTCAACAACATCGATGGAAGATTTGCCCAATTTACTAGATAGAATATGGGATCCTCTTGTAGTGTGTAGAGACTGAGAAATGTACTTTGAACGTTTACTCTAAATATCTAGGCACCTTTAGGTTTGGAACAAGATCAGAATATCAAAGAAAAAGTTGCAATCAAGAGCACAGTGCTCTAAGTAAAAATGACTGTGTAAAGTTTCAGAAAATGAACTGTTGAAGAGCTCCACCACCACCCTTCGGTAGCTCAGTTGGTAGAGCGGAGGACTGTAGAAACAGCAGTAAAATCATCCTTAGGTCGCTGGTTCAAATTCGGCTCGAAGGATTACACTTTTACTCTTACTTGCTAATCTTTAGCGCTTCTCGATTTGTCGTGTTCACTTTGGTTATTTCAAAGCTGACCATCACAACATACAGATGGAGCTAAGGAAAGACGCCGTGATCGTGTAGTGGTTAGTACTCTGCGTTGTGGCCGCAGCAACCCCGGTTCGAATCCGGGTCACGGCAGATTTTCCTTTAGATGCTGCTTTTGATGATGTCAGAAGCACTTTTGCTAAGCTGAAAACCGAAAAAATGCTTGGAACGCAATGGCTCGAACGGATTCATAAAACAGGAACGAGGTGTTGGATGACACACTTGTGTAACAACTACTGAAACCCTATGTAGTTTGCGTATTTGTGTAACGTCCTTTTGGGGGGGGAAACTCCAATGGCCAGTGAGTCGACAACATCGATGGAAGATTTGCCCAATTTAATAGATATAATATGGGATCCTCTTGTAATGTGTAGAGACTGAGAAATGTACTTTGAACGTTTACTCTAAATATCTAGGCACCTTTAAGTTTGGAACAAGATTAGAATATCAAAGAAAAAGTTGCAATCAAAAGCACAATGCGCTAAGTAAAAATGACTGTGTAAAGTTTCAGAAAATGAACTGTTGAAGAGCTCCTCAGCCACCCTTCGATAGCTCAGTTGGTAGAGCGGAGGACTGTAGAAACCACAGTAGAAACATCCTTAGGTCGCTGGTTCAAATCCTGCTCGAAGGATTACACTTTTACTTGCTAATCTTTAGCGCTTCTCGATTTGTAGTGTTCACTTTGGTTATTTCAAAGCTGATCATCACAACATACAGATGGAGCTAAGGAAATGTGCTGTGATCGTATAGTGGTTAGTACTCTGCGTTGTGGCCGCAGCAACCCCGGTTCGAATCCGGATCACGGCAGATTCTCCTTTAGATGCTGCTTTTGATGATGTCCGAAGCACTTTTGCTAAGCTGAAAACCGAAAAAATGGAACGGAATGGCTCGAACGGATTCATAAAACAGGAACGAGGTGTTGGATGACACACTTGTGTAACAACTACTGAAACCCTATGTAGTTTGCGTATTTGTGTAACGTCCTTTTGGGGGGGGGAAACTCCAATGGCCAGTGAGTCGACAACATCGATGGAAGATTTGCCCAATTTAATAGATAGAATATGGGATCCTCTTGTAGTGTGTAGAGACTGAGAAATGTACTTTGAACGTTTACTCTAAATATCTAGGCACCTTTAAGTTTGGAACAAGATCAGAATGTCAAAGAAAAAGTTGCAATCAAAAGCACAATGCGCTAAGTAAAAATGACTGTGTAAAGTTTCAGAAAATGAACTGTTGAAGAGCTCCACAGCCTCCCTTCGATAGCTCAGTTGGTAGAGCGCAGGACTGTAGAAACCACAGTAGAGACATCCTTAGGTCGCTGGTTCAAATCCGGCTCGAAGGATTTCACTTTTACTTTTACTTGCTAATCTTTAGCGCTTCTCGATTTGTAGTGTTCACTTTGGTTATTTCAAAGCTGACCATCACAACATACAGATGGAGCTAAGGAAAGACGCCGTGATCGTATAGTGGTTAGTACTCTGCGTTGTGGCCGCAGCAACCCCGGTTCGAATCCGGGTCACGGCAGATTTTCCTTTAGATGCTGCTTTTGATGATGTCAGAAGCACTTTTGCTAAGCTGAAAATCGAAAAAATGGAACGGAATGGCTCGAATGGATTCATAAAACAGGAACGAGGTGTTGGATGACACACTTGTGTAACAACTACTGAAACCCTATGTAGTTTGCGTATTTGTGTAACGTCCTTTTGGGGGGGGGAAACTCCAATGGCCAGTGAGTCGACAACATCGATGGAAGATTTGCCCAATTTAATAGATAGAATATGGGATCCTCTTGTAGTGTGTAGAGACTGAGAAATGTACTTTGAACGTTTACTCTAAATATCTAGGCACCTTTAAGTTTGGAACAAGATCAGAATGTCAAAGAAAAAGTTGCAATCAAAAGCACAATGCGCTAAGTAAAAATGACTGTGTAAAGTTTCAGAAAATGAACTGTTGAAGAGCTCCACAGCCTCCCTTCGATAGCTCAGTTGGTAGAGCAGAGGACTGTAGAAACCACAGTAGAGACATCCTTAGGTCGCTGGTTCAAATCCGGCTCGAAGGATTTCACTTTTACTCTTACTTGCTAATCTTTAGCGCTTCTCGATTTGTCGTGTTCACTTTGGTTATTTCAAAGCTGACCATCACAACATACAGATGGAGCTAAGGAAAGACGCCGTGATCGTATAGTGGTTAGTACTCTGCGTTGTGGCCGCTGCAACCCCGGTTCGAATCCGGGTCACGGCAGATTTTCCTTTAGATGCTGCTTTTGATGATGTCAGAAGCACTTTTGCTAAGCTAAAAACCGAAAAAATGGAACGGAATGGCTCGAACGGATTCATAAAACAGGAACGAGGTGTTGGATGACACACTTGTGTAACAACTACTGAAACCCTATGTAGTTTGCGTATTTGTGTAACGTCCTTTTGGGGGGGGAAACTCCAATGGCCAGTGAGTCGACAACATCGATGGAAGATTTGCCCAATTTAATAGATAGAATATGGGATCCTCTTGTAGTGTGTAGAGACTGAGAAATGTACTTTGAACGTTTACTCTAAATATCTAGGCACCTTTAAGTTTGGAACAAGATCAGAATATCAAAGAAAAAGTTGCAATCAAAAGCACAATGCGCTAAGTAAAAATGACTGTGTAAAGTTTCAGAAAATGAACTGTTGAAGAGCTCCACAGCCTCCCTTCGATAGCTCAGTTGGTAGAGCGGAGGACTGTAGAATCAGCAGTAAAGACATCCTTAGGTCGCTGGTTCAAATCCAGCTCGAAGGATTACACTGTGACTTTTACTTGCTAATCTTTAGCGCTTCCCGATTTGTAGTGTTCACTTTGGTTATTTCAAAGCTGACCATCACAACATACAGATGGAGCTAAGGAAAGACGCCGTGATCGTATAGTGGTTAGTACTCTGGTTGTGGCCGCAGCAACCCAGGTTCGAATCCGGGTCACGGCAGATTCTCCTTTTGATGATGTCCGAAGCACTTTTGCTAAGCTGAAAACCGAAAAAAGGGAACGGAATGGCTCGAACGGATTCATAAAACAGGAACGAGGTGTTGGATGACACACTTGTGTAACAACTACTGAAACCCTATGTAGTTTGCGTATTTGTGTAACGTCCTTTTGGGGGGGGAAAACTCCAATGGCCAGTGAGTCGACAACATCGATGGAAGATTTGCCCAATTTAATAGATAGAATATGGGATCCTCTTGTAGTGTGTAGAGACTGAGAAATGTACTTTGAACGTTTACTCTAAATATCTAGGCACCTTTAAGTTTGGAACAAGATCAGAATGTCAAAGAAAAAGTTGCAATCAAAAGCACAATGCGCTAAGTAAAAATGACTGTGTAAAGTTTCAGAAAATGAACTGTTGAAGAGCTCCACAGCCTCCCTTCGATAGCTCAGTTGGTAGAGCGCAGGACTGTAGAAACCACAGTAGAGACATCCTTAGGTCGCTGGTTCAAATCCGGCTCGAAGGATTTCACTTTTACTTTTACTTGCTAATCTTTAGCGCTTCTCGATTTGTAGTGTTCACTTTGGTTATTTCAAAGCTGATCATCACGACATACAGATGGAGCTAAGGAAATGTGCTGTGATCGTATAGTGGTTAGTACTCTGCGTTGTGGCCGCAGCAACCCCGGTTCGAATCCGGGTCACGGCAGATTCTCCTTTAGATGCTGCTTTTGATGATGTCCGAAGCACTTTTGCTAAGCTGAAAACCGAAAAAATGGAACGGAATGGCTCGAACGGATTCATAAAACAGGAACGAGGTGTTGGATGACACACTTGTGTAACAACTACTGAAACCCTATGTAGTTTGCGTATTTGTGTAACGTCCTTTTGGGGGGGGAAAACTCCAATGGCCAGTGAGTCGACAACATCGATGGAAGATTTGCCCAATTTAATAGATAGAATATGGGATCCTCTTGTAGTGTGTAGAGACTGAGAAATGTACTTTGAACGTTTACTCTAAATATCTAGTCACCTTTAAGTTTGGAACAAGATCAGAATGTCAAAGAAAAAGTTGCAATCAAAAGCACAATGCGCTAAGTAAAAATGACTGTGTAAAGTTTCAGAAAATGAACTGTTGAAGAGCTCCACAGCCTCCCTTCGATAGCTCAGTTGGTAGAGCGGAGGACTGTAGAATCAGCAGTAAAGACATCCTTAGGTCTCTGGTTCAAATCCGGCTCGAAGGATTACACTGTTACTTTTACTTGCTAATCTTTAGCGCTTCCCGATTTGTAGTGTTCACTTTGGTTATTTCAAAGCTGATCATCACAACATACAGATGGAGCTAAGGAAATGTGCTGTGATCGTATAGTGGTTAGTACTCTGGTTGTGGCCGCAGCAACCCAGGTTCGAATCCGGGTCACGGCAGATTCTCCTTTAGATGCTGCTTTTGATGATGTCCGAAGCACTTTTGCTAAGCTGAAAACCGAAAAAAGGGAACGGAATGGCTCGAACGGATTCATAAAACAGGAACGAGGTGTTGGATGACACACTTGTGTAACAACTACTGAAACCCTATGTAGTTTGCGTATTTGTGTAACGTCCTTTTGGGGGGGGGAAACTCCAATGGCCAGTGAGTCGACAACATCGATGGAAGATTTGCCCAATTTAATAGATAGAATATGGGATCCTCTTGTAGTGTGTAGAGACTGAGAAATGTACTTTGAACGTTTACTCTAAATATCTAGGCACCTTTAAGTTTGGAACAAGATCAGAATGTCAAAGAAAAAGTTGCAATCAAAAGCACAATGCGCTAAGTAAAAATGACTGTGTAAAGTTTCAGAAAATGAACTGTTGAAGAGCTCCACAGCCTCCCTTCGATAGCTCAGTTGGTAGAGCGCAGGACTGTAGAAACCACAGTAGAGACATCCTTAGGTCGCTGGTTCAAATCCGGCTCGAAGGATTTCACTTTTACTTTTACTTGCTAATCTTTAGCGCTTCTCGATTTGTAGTGTTCACTTTGGTTATTTCAAAGCTGATCATCACGACATACAGATGGAGCTAAGGAAATGTGCTGTGATCGTATAGTGGTTAGTACTCTGCGTTGTGGCCGCAGCAACCCCGGTTCGAATCCGGGTCACGGCAGATTCTCCTTTAGATGCTGCTTTTGATGATGTCCGAAGCACTTTTGCTAAGCTGAAAACCGAAAAAATGGAACGGAATGGCTCGAACGGATTCATAAAACAGGAACGAGGTGTTGGATGACACACTTGTGTAACAACTACTGAAACCCTATGTAGTTTGCGTATTTGTGTAACGTCCTTTTGGGGGGGGAAAACTCCAATGGCCAGTGAGTCGACAACATCGATGGAAGATTTGCCCAATTTAATAGATAGAATATGGGATCCTCTTGTAGTGTGTAGAGACTGAGAAATGTACTTTGAACGTTTACTCTAAATATCTAGGCACCTTTAAGTTTGGAACAAGATCAGAATGTCAAAGAAAAAGTTGCAATCAAACGCACAATGCGCTAAGTAAAAATGACTGTGTAAAGTTTCAGAAAATGAACTGTTGAAGAGCTCCACAGCCTCCCTTCGATAGCTCAGTTGGTAGAGCGGAGGACTGTAGAAACCACAGTAGAGACATCCTTAGGTCGCTGGTTCAAATCCGGCTCGAAGGATTACACTTTGACTTTTACTTGCTAATCTTTAGCGCTTCTCGATTTGTCATGTTCACTTTGGTTATTTCAAAGCTGATCATCACAACATACAGATGGAGCTAAGGAAAGACGCCGTGATCGTATAGTGGTTAGTACTCTGCGTTGTGGCCGCAGCAACCCCGTTTCGAATCCGGGTCACGGCAGATTCTCCTTTAAATGCTGCTTTTGATGATGTCAGAAGCACTTTTGCTAAGCTGAAAATCGAAAAAATGGAACGGAATGGCTCGAACGGATTCATAAAACAGGAACGAGGTGTTGGATGACACACTTGTGTAACAACTACTGAAACCCTATGTAGTTTGCGTATTTGTGTAACGTCCTTTTGGGGGGGGGAAACTCCAATGGCCAGTGAGTCGACAACATCGATGGAAGATTTGCCCAATTTAATAGATAGAATATGGGATCCTCTTGTAGTGTGTAGAGACTGAGAAATGTACTTTGAACATTTACTCTAAATATCTAGACACCTTTAAGTTTGGAACAAAATCAGAATATCAAAGAAAAAGTTGCAATCAAAAGCACAATGCGCTAAGTAAAAATGACTGTGCTAAGTTTCAGAAAATGAACTGTTGAAGAGCCCCACAGCCACCCTTCGATAGCTCAGTTGGTAGAGCGGAGGACTGTAGAAACCACAGTAGAGACGTCCTTAGGTCCCTGGTTCAAATCCGGCTCGAAGGATTTCACTTTTACTCTTACTTGCTAATCTTTAGCGCTTCTCGATTTGTCGTGTTCACTTTGGTTATTTCAAAGCTGATCATCACAACATACAGATGGAGCTAAGGAAAGACGCCGTGATCGTATAGTGGTTAGTACTCTGCGTTGTGTCCGCAGCAACCCCGGTTCGAATCCGGGTCACGGCAGATTCTCCTTTAGATGCTGCTTTTGATGATGTCAGAAGCACTTTTGCTAAGCTGAAAATCGAAAAAATGGAACGGAATGGCTCGAACGGATTCATAAAACAGGAACGAGGTGTTGGATGACACACTTGTGTAACAACTACTGAAACCCTATGTAGTTTGCGTATTTGTGTAACGTCCTTTTGGGGGGGGGGGAACTCCAATGGCCAGTGAGTCGACAACATCGATGGAAGATTTGCCCAATTTAATAGATAGAATATGGGATCCTCTTGTAGTGTGTAGAGACTGAGAAATGTACTTTGAACGTTTACTCTAAATATCTAGGCACCTTTAGGTTTGGAACAAGATCAGAATATCAAAGAAAAAGTTGCAATCAAGAGCACAGTGCTCGAAGTAAAAATGACTGTGTAAAGTTTCAGAAAATGAACTGTTGAAGAGCTCCACAGCCTCCCTTCGATAGCTCAGTTGGTAGAGCGGAGGACTGTAGAAACAGCAGTAAAGACATCCTTAGGTCGCTGGTTCAATTCCGGCTCGAAAGATTACACTTTGACTTTTACTTGCTAATCTTTAGCGCTTCTCGATTTGTAGTGTTCACTTTGGTTATTTCAAAGCTGATCATCACGACATACAGATGGAGCTAAGGAAATGTGCTGTGATCGTATAGTGGTTAGTACTCTGCATTGTGGCCGCAGCAACCCCGGTTCGAATCCGGGTCACGGCAGATTCTCCTTTAGATGCTGCTTTTGATGATGTCAGAAGCACTTTTGCTAAGCTGAAAATCGAAAAAATGGAACGGAATGGCTCGAACGGATTCAAAAAACAGGAACGAGGTGTTGGATGACACACTTGTGTAACAACTACTGAAACCCTATGTAGTTTGCGTATTTGTGTAACGTCCTTTTGGGGGGGGAAACTCCAATGGCCAGTGAGTCGACAACATCGATGGAAGATTTGCCCAATTTAATAGATAGAATATGGGATCCTCTTGTAGTGTGTAGAGACTGAGAAATGTACTTTGAACGTTTACTCTAAATATCTAGGCACCTTTAAGTTTGGAACAAAATCAGAATATCAAAGAAAAAGTTGCAATCAAAAGCACAATGCGCTAAGTAAAAATGACTGTGTAAAGTTTCAGAAAATGAACTGTTGAAGAGGTCCACAGCCACCCTTCGATAGCTCAGTTGGTAGAGCGGAGGACTGTAGAAACCACAGTAGAGACATCGTTAGGTCGCTGGTTCAAATCCGGCTCGAAGGATTTCACTTTTACTCTTACTTGCTAATCTTTAGCGCTTCTCGATTTGTCGTGTTCACTTTGGTTATTTCAAAGCTGATCATCACAACATACAGATGGAGCTTAGGAAAGGTGCCGTGATCGTATAGTGGTTAGTACTCTGCGTTGTGGCCGCAGCAACCCCGGTTCGAATCCGGGTCACGGCAGATTCTCCTTTAGATGCTGCTTTTGATGATGTCAGAAGCACTTTTGCTAAGCTGAAAACTGAAAAAATGGAACGCAATGGCTCGAACGGATTCATAAAACAGGAACGAGGTGTTGGATGACACACTTGTGTAACAACTACTGAAAGCCTATGTAGTTTGCGTATTTGTGTAACGTCCTTTTGGGGGGGGAAACTCCAATGGCCAGTGAGTCGACAACATCGATGGAAGATTTGCCCAATTTAATAGATAGAATATGGGATCCTCTTGTAGTGTGTAGAGACTGAGAAATGTACTTTGAACGTTTACTCTAAATATCTAGGCACCTTTAGGTTTGGAACAAGATTAGAATATCAAAGAAAAAGTTGCAATCAAGAGCACAGTGCTCTAAGTAAAAATGACTGTGTAAAGTTTCAGAAAATGAACTGTTGAAGAGCTCCACCACCCCCCTTCGATAGCTCAGTTGGTAGAGCGGAGGACTGTAGAAACCACAGTAGAGACATCCTTAGGTCGCAGGTTCAAATCCGGCTCGAAGGATTACACTTTTACTCTTACTTGCTAATCTTTAGCGCTTCTCGATTTGTCGTGTTCACTTTGGTTATTTCAAAGCTGATCATCACAACATACAGATGGAGCTAAGGAAATGTGCTGTGATCGTATAGTGGTTAGTACTCTGCGTTGTGGCCGCAGCAACCCCGGTTCGAATCCGGGTCACGGCAGATTTTCCTTTAGATGCTGCTTTTGATGATGTCAGAAGCACTTTTGCTAAGCTGAAAACCGAAAAAATGGAACGCAATGGCTCGAACGGATTCATAAAACAGGAACGAGGTGTTGGATGACACACTTGTGTAACAACTACTGAAACCCTATGTAGTTTGCGTATTTGTGTAACGTCCTTTTGGGGGGGGGAAACTCCAATGGCCAGTGAGTCGACAACATCGATGGAAGATTTGCCCAATTTAATAGATAGAATATGGGATCCTCTTGTAGTGTGTAGAGACTGAGAAATGTACTTTGAACGTTTACTCTAAATATCTAGGCACCTTTAGGTTTGGAACAAGATCAGAATATCAAAGAAAAAGTTGCAATCAAGAGCACAGTGCTCTAAGTAAAAATGACTGTGTAAAGTTTCAGAAAATGAACTGTTGAAGAGCTCCACCACCACCCTTTTATAGCTCAGTTGGTAGAGCGGAGGACTGTAGAAACCACAGTAGAGACATCCTTAGGTCGCAGGTTCAAATCCGGCTCGAAGGATTACACTTTTACTTTTTCTTGCTAATCTTTAGCGCTTCTCGATTTGTAGTGTTCACTTTGGTTATTTCAAAGCTGATCATCACGACATACAGATGGAGCTAAGGAAAGACGCCGTGATCGTATAGTGGTTAGTACTCTGCGTTGTGGCCGCAGCAACCCCGGTTCGAATCCGGGTCACGGCAGATTCTCCTTTAGATGCTGCTTTTGATGATGTCAGAAGCACTTTTGCTAAGCTGAAAATCGAAAAAATGGAACGGAATGGCTCGAATGGATTCATAAAACAGGAACGAGGTGTTGGATGACACACTTGTGTAACAACTACTGAAACCCTATGTAGTTTGCGTATTTGTGTAACGTCCTTTTGGGGGGGGGAAACTCCAATGGCCAGTGAGTCGACAACATCGATGGAAGATTTGCCCAATTTAATAGATAGAATATGGGATCCTCTTGTAGTGTGTAGAGACTGAGAAATGTACTTTGAACGTTTACTCTAAATATCTAGGCACCTTTAGGTTTGGAACAAGATCAGAATATCAAAAAAAAAGTTGCAATCAAGAGCACAGTGCTCTAAGTAAAAATGACTGTGTAAAGTTTCAGAAAATGAACTGTTGAAGAGCTCCACCACCACCCTTCGATAGCTCAGTTGGTAGAGCGGAGGACTGTAGAAACCACAGTGAAGTCATCCTTAGGTCGCTGGTTCAAATCCGGCTCGAAGGATTCACTTTTACTCTTACTTGCTAATCTTTAGCGCTTCTCGATTTGTAGTGTTCACTTTGGTTATTTCAAAGCTGACCATCACAACATACAGATGGAGCTAAGGAAAGACTCCCTGATGGTATAGTGGTTAGTACTCTGCGTTGTGGCCGCAGCAACCCCGGTTCGAATCCGGGTCACGGCAGATTCTCCTTTAGATGCTGCTTTTGATGATGTCAGAAGCACTTTTGCTAAGCTGAAAATCGAAAAAATGGAACGGAATGGCTCGAATGGATTCATAAAACAGGAACGAGGTGTTGGATGACACACTTGTGTAACAACTACTGAAACCCTATGTAGTTTGCGTATTTGTGTAACGTCCTTTTGGGGGGGGGAAACTCCAATGGCCAGTGAGTCGACAACATCGATGGAAGATTTGCCCAATTTAATAGATAGAATATGGGATCCTCTTGTAGTGTGTAGAGACTGAGAAATGTACTTTGAACGTTTACTCTAAATATCTAGGCACCTTTAGGTTTGGAACAAGATCAGAATATCAAAAAAAAAGTTGCAATCAAGAGCACAGTGCGCTAAGTAAAAATGACTGTGTAAAGTTTCAGAAAATGAACTGTTGAAGAGCTCCACAGCCACCCTTTTATAGCTCAGTTGGTAGAGGGGAGGACTGTAGAAACCACAGTAGAGACATCCTTAGGTCGCAGGTTCAAATCTGGCTCGAAGGATTACACTTTTACTCTTACTTGCTAATCTTTAGCGCTTCTCGATTTGTTGTGTTCACTTTGGTTATTTCAAAGCTGATCATCACAACATACAGATGGAGCTTAGGAAAGGTGCCGTGATCGTATAGTGGTTAGTACTCTGCGTTGTGGCCGCAGCAACCCCGGTTCGAATCCGGGTCACGGCAGATTCTCCTTTAGATGCTGCTTTTGATGATGTCAGAAGCACTTTTGCTAAGCTGAAAACTGAAAAAATGGAACGCAATGGCTCGAACGGATTCATAAAACAGGAACGAGGTGTTGGATGACACACTTGTGTAACAACTACTGAAACCCTATGTAGTTTGCATATTTGTGTAACGTCCTTTTGGGGGGGGGGTCATCCTTAGGTTGCTGGTTCAAATCCGGCTCGAAGGATTACACTTTTACTCTTACTTGCTAATCTTTAGCGCTTCTCGATTTGTCGTGTTCACTTTGGTTATTTCAAAGCTGATCGTCACAACTTACAGATGGAGCTAAGGAAAGATGCCGTCATCGTATAGTGGTTAGTACTCTGCGTTAAATAATATGTGTTTAAAATGACAAGACCACTGTGTCATTCAAATTCAATGCTTTTGTGTTAAATATTTCTAAATCAAAGTTTTTTCATCTCCATGTCATGGGGGAATAACCCATCATCGGAGAGCCCTTCTATCCAATCAGAAGCATGAAAGGCGGGACCTTCCTAAAACATCTTACATTTCGCTAATTCTTCCCACTCCCCTGAATGACGTCTACTTACAAAAACAGGAGCGCAAAAGCTTTTGTTCCACTGAGCGTTACTCACCAGGCATTAATTTATACTAGTGACCACAGCAAATTTATTGAAAAAATACAAAAGCAAGTGCATGAGATCTTTAAAATAATTACCCTGTAGAGTGGTTTTGTTGTTTTGTTATTTAAAAGAATTTGTAATTTATATTATTGCAGCCTTTAATTTATTGCATCTTACTTTTGTTTGTTCAATATTTTTAAAAGGTGTGAGGTGTGAAATAAACTTCAATGGAAATTGAAAACGGGGGCCAAACGGAGCTTTCATTTACATAATCCAAGTTTTATTTACAATGTCATGCAAGAACTTCAACATCACTCATTTATTGTAATGTCACATTTTATTAAAGTTTGTATAAAAGCAAGATATCATAGGCCTACTTCATGTTGCAAACAACAATAAATTATTTACGAGAACTAAAATACAAATTAATACTATAATAAAGAACTTTCAACATACACCTTATAAAATTTTACACACAATTAATGTGTAACACATTAACATATCTTTAAAGGATTTTGTACTGAATGGTTCCCTTATTGACAGTTTAATGGCCTTACATGTAACGTAGAATTCTTTCTATTTAAATCGTGATTTTGTTTTATTGGAACTTTCAGTGTCAGGTGGATGAAGGCAGACAACAAGAAACATGTAGAAATTGGTCTTTTAAATAAAAAACGTATGGAAGTGGAGGTTTCAGGTATACCTAGGGAAGCAATGAGCTGGTGAGCCAGCTGTCAGGACGAGAGAGTTTGTGCATTTGGGAGAAGTGGTGTAGGATGGTGGGTTGTCAAGTTCAGAAGGAGATCCGATGCTGTTGCTGGAAGAGTCATCCGTGGAGGGATCCTATGAAACACAGAAACTCTTGATTTATCAATATCATGCTGTATTGAGATACTATTAAAGGAGCCTTTTTGCAACATTTTTTATTCTACGGGTGTTTTGTTTGTGCCAAAACCATGTTTCCAAAATCTGAGAGTCCAGTTAAATTAGTCTGCACTTATATTTTGAATAAACACTCTTTACAGCCACCTTATCAATTTAACCATTAAATGTCAAAACATAACTAAAGCCGAGTGGGGAAGAAAGACGTACTTTTTGCTGCAGAATGTAAAGTGACGTCACTGCATTTATCCCGTTATGCTCCTTCGTTTTGGGAGCCACATCATCTGTGACAAAAGCACAACACATGATGTTTAATAAGCACAACTTTCTTCTGAATTAGCATGAATTTAATAGTAAAAATACCATTTTGATTAAGCGGTTTGTGACGAGAGCGGCCATAAATCCTGGACATAGGCTTTCTGGGCTGCTTTTTGGTCCTAAGTGGAAAAATGGGTATATATTTAATATTTGTTTATTTTCAAACAGCTATTGGGAGGATTTATTCTAAATGATGGTCTTACTTTTTAGAAGGAGTCCAACAGGCGCACACGGTCACCAAGGTGATGAGGAGGAAGATTCCTCCAGTAGAAAGAATGATGTAGAGGGAACTTCTTTCTAATGACAAGAGTAATGTTATTTAACAAAATATTAGGCGATTTTGTGCACAAGTGACAATTTTACGCTATAAATACTGAATATGGTGGATTTTGTGAGTCAATTTACACATAATCAAGCAGCAAGTACTGTATCTGTGGTTGTGGGGTTAGAGTTAGGGTATCTCACTCCTGAGACTGACACCTAACCACTTACTGTACACAGCCAGTCTGATGGGCAGGCTGGTCACGCTGCCTATAGGATTCTCCACTGTGCAGCTGTAGACGTCATCATCGGCCATCAACACTCTCGTGATGGTCAGCAGCTTCTGATCAGGCGACAACAAGAACCTTGTTTCATTGGTCAGGGGCTTGCCACCTTTAAACCACCTGTATGTGGTCCTGGTTCCGTTGTCATGGGAACAATTGAGGATGAAGTTTTCACTGAGCTCCAGCACAGAAGAAGCTTCCATGTGGATGTAGGGCCTGGATATGGGCTCTGCATGAAGGTGATAGTAGATGTTATCAGTGAAAGTAGACATTTTGGTATTTAGTGCAGTAAAATGTAGCTTAAAAAAACATTTCAGCTTTGCAGAATGATAAACAGAATCTGATGAACTCAGATGCATGATTCAGTTCAGTAAAGAGATTTAAAGGATGCTCTAGGGTGCCAATAACCTACCATCCACGGTGAGCACGATACTGCCCTCTCCTGTAAAAATATCATCTGTGATTGAGATCTCCACGTCATAAGTTCCATCATCCGAGAGCCTGAGGTTGTGGAGGAGCAGCGTCCCATTCTCGAATACCAGGATTCGATCCTGATACTCGGGCCTCAAGGTCCCAATGATGTCCGTTCCAATCGTCTGGACAACGGTAACAGACTTTTCCCTTTTCAGCTGCCACTTGATGACGGGCAAATCGAGGCTGAAACTACTGTAGCGGACAGACAGCAGGGCCTCCCCTCCGACCACTCCTCTGATCAGAGCGTTAGGGATTGTCATGTTTACCGCCAGCACTTCAACTGTGGAGAAGAAACAGAAGAAAACATCCCAGAATGTATCGACTTCAGTTACAGAAGACAAGCGGTGTCCAGTCTTGCTCCTTGAGAGCCATTATCCTGCATGCTTTAGATGTTTCTCTGTTCCAACTCACCTGATGTCAATCAGTGATGACTGACAGGCAGGGCCCGAATTACCTAGAGGCTTCCAGGGGAGCCAGGGGAGCCACATGGGAGCGGGTGGGGGAGGGGGGAGGATGATGCTGACGGACTTTGTGATTGTGGATATGGAAGGGGTTGCAGGGTTCCAATGAACTTTCGGCTCCCCCTGGATGTGTAAGTTGAGCACTTCTTGGGGGAGTCGGGCTCCCCTTAGCTCCCCCGTAATTTGAACCCTGCTGACAGGCTTCTGCAGGACGAATGGATGCTGAACATGCAACGAATAAATCAGGTGAAATGGAGAAGAAAAACAACTAAAACATTCAGCATAGTGGCCCCCTGTGAACACACTCTTAACACCAAACACCAAATCTCTCGTTCTAACATATCATGTCACTGCATCATATTAGAACCAGCCTTTATTGCAGGTCAACATTGCCATGGTAACTGCTGTCCATCTCTGGGATGGGCCTGCATAGATGGACAAAAGTGACCATTGTATGGTCAAATTTCCCTCTTGGCAGTTCATGAACAGAGCACCAGGAGCAAGCCAGAGTTGCAAGCTTTGCAGAAACAGAGCAGCTCAGTGACTCGGCTGCAAGAGGCAACAATGGCCGGACAGAAACGGCACACAAAACACAGCTGAAAGCATGTGAAAATGATGGTTCTGGTACTGCCTGTTGGAATGATGATTGTGTTATGTACAAAGAGAGGGCTGTAAAAACACCCACACAGCCTGATAAAACCCATGACATCAACAAAAATACCATTTCTTTGAAGGTTTCACTTAGTTTAACGAGGTGTAGTGATACTGAGTGAGCTAACAGAAAACAAATGGAGGCTGTTCCTTTCTTTGCATTTTTAAAAACATTTGTTCTTCCTTCACAAACTTTTATAAAGAGCTGGTCTGATTCTCTCATCCTGCAGCAACATAATGCAAAATCAAAAAACTCATTCCTAATTTTATTTACCATAATAAAGCACAGAAAATGATTTGCCTCACTTGTGCATGAAATTTTCACTTTAGTTAAATGTTACTTACTGGAATTGAAGAAACTGAAACATGCAAGCAGTAAAGTTGTTTTGGCTTTTGTAGAAGCGTCCGTCTCTGGCTGCATCTTGGGTTAAAAGCTTTGTTTTCGTCCCAGACAGTCAGCATGGTTTGTGTCTCTGGGCTGGACGGAGGACACAGCCGTTCATTCATGCCGTTCTGGCACCAAGGACATGTTGTTCTCTAAAGCCACAGCAGAAACAGGGCTGGATGATATCCGTTATGTGGGTTCAGTTGGATTTACACTTTTGTTTGGATGGAAGAATGTTGCATATTACAACAACATGTGATAATTGAGTTTTCTCTCCCTACAAAATTCCTTCAAAAGCAGAGAAACATTCATAAAACTATAGAAATGTACTGAATGTGCTGTATTTGCCTTTCTGATAGTCAGAACCACATTTCTTCACTTGTTGAGGTCGTCATGACGCCAGATTATTAGAAATTGTTATAAAGAAATATTCTGCACAGAATACAAATGATCACAAGTTCAAGGTAACTGAGAAATTCTGATTTAAAAAGCCCTCTGAGTCAGGTTAAAGACACTTTCACATTCATTCATGTCTCATAAGGCTTCTGAGGATGGACTAAATGTTCCTCTTCATTCGTTTTATGAATACCTGCATGATGTTTAATCAGCCGTTGGAATGTTGCAAAGATTTATTAACTGTAGAAAGAGTGGGGTCGTTTAAAGTTCCTCGTGGTCAGTGAACACAGCGGCTACAGTGAAGAAAACTCGTTAGAGACTCCACTTCCTGAGGGTTTAAAAGAAAACCAAGATGGACTGTGTGACGTGGCAGCGCCACGCCCATGCTCTGAGAACAGATGGTGGATCACTTGGTGTTTGCACCTGAAATAAGTGATTGTGGAATCAGATCAGGGCAGTTCCAGCCTGCTTACACCACCAGATTGTATTTCAAAGATCAGATAAAGACCTGGAGCAAAGTGACCCAGGTCAATTAACACACAAATAATCCAATATAAGGGGTTTTTTTACAACGACAAATAAATTTACCTACTTACAAGTGCAGAAAACGAGCAAAAAAAAAAAATTAAATTATGGCAGACTCCACCCATCCAGGGTCATGAGCTAATCACCCTCTTTCCTTCAGGCAGAGAGCTGCTAATATGAGGCTGAGACTCATGACCCCTGACCTTCAAGCTGAATTATCAAAGAATGAGTAATCTATATGTTCTACTATGAAATATTTTATGTGAGAATTTATCAGACAGATAAGAATATTAAAGGCACACTTGACAGTTTGGCTTGCTTTTAGCACCCCCTAGTGTCCATTAGTGAAACCAAAAGTGAAACTTATCTCCTCGCTGTGCATTCATCTTTCTAACACCTTAATCTAACTGCTGAAACGTCTCCTCAGCCTTCATTAGTGTCTACAGGAGCGGTTCATCACTAAATCAAACAAATCAGCTGTGTTCATGATCTAAAACATGCAGAAAACATGCTGGAAGCAGACTGCAGCACCAGGCATGTCAGCTCCACTTTACTAAGTCAAACAGGGAGCGGCCCGCCACTCTGAAGTTGCAAGTGAGGTATTCTGGCCACAGAGGGTGGTGGGGGTCTGAGTGACATTTCATTAACCCTGTAAAGGATCATTTTAGCACAAACTGGCTCAAGAACATGATTTAAAATATGAAAAAGTTGCACAGTATGGCTTTAAACCACAGAAAATCCAGAAATGTTTTAAAGGACAAAGCTTCAAGGTGCTTAAATAAAGAATGAACTTACTCAGAGGATTCTGTGGAATAGAGGCAAAGCTTTATTTAAATTTCAGAGTGATAGAAGCTTTTCATTAACACCACAAACACCATAACTGGACCACACCACGACTCGGGCCTACAGGTGTTAGCGCTACCACACAATGCCAACATCAGGTTAGAACGACACCACATCATTAAAACAGAGGTTTGATCCCAACAGAATTCTTGGTCCTCTGAGTTGCATTTTGGCTAACTTCGAAAAGTTTACACTGGCATGAAAATTAAAAAATAAAACATCAGCATTTAGAAGATAAAGGAATCATAACTGAAGCTACTGACACAATCAACATGTGGAGGTAGATGCACAATAAATAGGAATGATAAGTGAATAAAGCCATGACAAAACAACTCTAGTTGCAGTAAACGGGGCGATTAGACAGATTTTTAAGTAAAACGGAGTGGAATGGGTGTTAGGAATAGTCTAATAGGTCTTTTGCTTGCATTTATGTGCTTTTTATGCAAAAATGGGTGAAAAATATGGAGATGAAAAAAGCTGCAGTTACAACCAGCATGAAGACTGATGGAAAGTGATGAGTGGTAACGAGTTTCTCTGGGCTTTCTTTTTATTATACGTGCATCTTAAATGTAAACACCAAAATCTAAAATGTAACCAGCGTTACTTACAGCTCTTACGTCACTGGTGTTTTTTAAAAACGTCTGAATGTTTTCATTATTTTTCACACAATTACAGAAAAATAAAGGTACAGTTGGCAAATAAATGCTGCCCGTTTTTAGAGTAAACCTATTGAACCCGCTGTGGGTTTAAATCATGACAGGAAATAAAAAAAACATCAGTAGCTTCAGTTTGCAGCCGTTCTCACACAATAATGGCAAAAAGGAACACTGGCGTCTTTGTGGAGGTTCGGCTGAAGCGAAGCCAGTATAAAAAAATAAACCTTTAAAAATAAACAAAGAAAGTGGCTTCATTAACTGAAACGGTTTCACCATCAGTCACAACATTAAGATCCCTGGTGAAGGATGGAATGATTTTACTGAGACGTAAACACAAACAAGGAGTGTAATCAAAGTGATGGAGAACGCTTTAAATCTGCCAGAAAAAGGAAGAAAAAAACTGTTTTAACTACAAAATCACTTCCAATAAATCTGTACGGACTGATTTTTACCCTACAAGAATCTCGAGGGGGGGGGTAACATCAAACATTTTAGATGATTTATTATCTGCGTGGATTTTCTTGCTGTGGCGATCAGCTGCAGATGAAAGAAAATGAAGAAACACTGAAGTTTGCTGCCGGGTGAAGGGGAGTCGCCGTCAGGTCAGTTCTTGAGTATGGAGTCGTACATCTGGTACACGTACTGAGACACTTCAGGGGCCCGACACTTAAGGGACAGCTGGAAAAACAGAGAACAGGTTTTATAAAATATAGAAAAAATACCTCCACATAGGTTTATTACTGTTAAATATTATTGGTTTGTTGCTCATTTTATAAAAGGGGTTAAATGATCATAAAGGAAACCATTAATAAATTAAAATGATGATATATCAGAGCTGTTTTCTGCTAATTAATGTTACTATTTGTTTTCTGAATCTTTGCTGCCTTTTATTTATGAGTTCTTGGATAAACAAGAAGATGAGACACTTCCAGCTGTTGTAAGAAATTTAACAAGGAGCCTTATTTTGAGTTCTTTATAGGGGGTTGTTAAAAAAAGCACTTACTCAACACACAATATGAACACTTAAAATCTACCAGCCTTCAGATGTTTTCTTGGGAGTTTCAGAATTTGTTTTACAATTGAGGAGAGGTTTAGCAATACGATCATTAGGGTTAGCATAAACGCTCCTCAGTGCAGGCAGATTACCAACAAAAATACCCTGAATGCAACACAGCGTGACCTTTTCTACAGCCTACCGTGTAATTGGGATTCCCAGGCTGAATGCGGAGCTCAGCCAAGATCCAGATGCCGTTGGTTAGCTTGAGGGACTGGTAGAGCATGTCCTGGCCTTCTACGTTTCTTTTGGCGATGGTGAAGATGTTGTTATTCTGCAGCTTCCCTGATACTGTGTCTGCAAGACCAGAACACCACTCCACGTTAGGAAAATGCCTCCTCATGTGACGCTAGTCAAAGAAACAGGGAGGCTGTAATCGCTACAGTTACCAACGCTAACATGTAGCTGAATGATCACAATCCTACTGCTAAGAGGCAGCTACGTCTATCAGGGTTTTAATTAACTCTGGTTAGAACCTTCAGATTTCAGTCATTTATTCCAGCAGTGGCTCCGGACAGCCACCGATCAGCTGCAGGGAAAACTGTGGGAAAGCTTCTATGTGAAGAAACGTTAGTTATGAATAAAACGGAATCCAAAGAGGCATGCAGGCAGAAAGAGAAGACACAAGAAAAGGTGATGTCTGTGATGGAGCTGGTAGAAAATGTGACAAATCAGGCATCCAAACCAGCGCAGCGACTGGGTGGTGGCTGGAAGATTCCCACCTGCATTTAGGTGACATTCTTTTATCTGGTACTGAAGCTCGTTCTCATTGGGGATGTCCTTCCAGGTAGCCAGGAACACCTGTCGCTCTGCAGAATGTAGAAACGTAAACGTTATTGGAATTCAGTTTTTAACAAGACAAAAACAACATGAACATAACTGAGCTCCACAATTAGGTTATTAGATTCTTGTAATAGTCAAATTGTAATGAATAAAAACACAATTTAACCCCTTAATGCCGAGTGTTTCAAATTTGCATCGAACCGCTCCAATTGCAACCATAATACCGTCCGTAATGCTCCACTACCCAGTGATGCATTTCCAACAAATTCCTGTATTTTTGTCAATTTTTTTCTCAACTTAATTTAGCATCTACTTGAAAGCAAAAACACAAGTGAATATTTTTTTCCACATTTGGAAATAAATTCAGGCGTTAAGGGGCTAAGCAGCTTTAATTAGCTGGATTCTTATTTCAGATTCTAACAAAACCATTTTAATTCATCAGTTTATTTGGCGTTTAAACACATTTACTACTAGACTGATATTTATCGTTGCTTCAGAACCTTCTGGTTGTCCAACGTACCCATTTTTCCATCCTCAACAAAGAATATGTTGAGAGGGATGAGAACGCTGAAGTAGAACACATCGATGTTGTTCTTTACCGCCACCTGTCCACAGAAAAAGGATTTCACAGTAGATATTTAGACTGTTTTACAGTTCTAATCATAATAATAGGACAGAGGATTACAACCAAAGTTACTCTGACATAGAATATATGTTCGTTTTCAGTTGGAGTCACTAAATTTGACACTTCTGTTCCTATATGGGTGAGTCAAACAGGGCAAAGAAACTGTAACAGCCATTAAATTTGTCCTCATTTTATTCAAATTTGGTCTCCAACCAAAAATTCTGTCGCTTCCTGACTCAGGAGGGTTCCAGACACCCGTGATGATCCTGATCATTCTGAGAAAATACATTTTGTGGAGCATTTTCAGAATCACACAATCATCGACTCACACGAGGAGACTGAGTACCCTCTCAAACGCTTTGAACCCCTCACCAAAAAAAATCATCTGTACTTGCTGCAGCCTCGGTGAGCTCCTGGTTCTGTACCTGTAGATTATTAAGAGGATCCATCTTCATAACAGGTCCGATGGTGTTCAGAGGAAGAGAGGCATCGATGCTTTGATTGGGCATCAGCGGAGTGTGAATGGGAAGAGGGCTGGTGGGGATCATCCCAAAACTACAAGGAAGAAATAAACCAAACGTTTAACACCAGAGTGTGTCTCCAGCTACGAGGTTCTGACTAAAACCAGAGCAGCAGGTAAGATTTTACATCATTAACCTATTCTTGTTGAACTGGATTGCGAAATCGTTCATGTGCTGCAGAGCCTTGTTGGTGAAGGACATGTCCATGTACATGTGTCCCTGACGGCGAGAGAAGGTTCCAGAGATCTCCAGCCCCTTTGCTTTAGCTGCAGGAAGCCACACCTGTAAAAAGCACCACACCTGTCACCTCTACTCACAAAACATTAACCTCTGGGATTAGGTTGGGGTCACTCACTGCTTTTTGGGGTATGTAGCCTCCGGTGGTGATGGCCATGCCCGTGGAGAGTTCGAACAGGTCGTTGAGGCCGCTGCTGCTGACAGCTGGAGGCGCAGGTGTGGGAGACGGAGCAAACGTACTGGGGACTGATGAAGGGATGAAGTTTTGCCCCACCTAGATTAATCACACAAGAACAGAAACAAGAAACACATTTTAATTTGCTCCTTTTGGGAGGAAGCACCTCTGGCAAGCTTGATTTAAAAAAAAAAAAAAAAAAAAAGCTAAATGCTCATTAAATAAATCACAGAGAACCTTAAACCAGCAATCTGGAGTCTCCCCCTTTTTATTAGAAATCCATAAAAGGGATAGTCTTACCCTGTACTGTGATATAATGGAGGAAATCTGCAATACCTATATATATAGATCTATACTGATATACATATATATATATATCCATATATTTATAGCATAGTGTGGGATTAATATTAAATGTTATTCTAGAGGAGCCCGTTCTCAAAATAGAGACCTTGCTTCCAGCTGTATTACAGAAGCAGGAAGAGGGTCTTAAATGTGCAATACATTTTTCGGCCTCTAGATGGTGCACTCTGAGGAAAAATTCCAGATTTCTGCTTTAAAGCTCAGAAGGAAGGAAGAATGTTAAGATTGAGAGAAGCCAAAGCTACCGAGAACAAACGTCGGGCAGGTAAACAACATGTGTTTCTCTGCGTTTTAGCCCATTTACTGCAGAATTATGGACATCAGAGTCTAAATCACTAGAGCTCATTAATTTAGATTTTCAGAAAAGTTCAATTATTAGTATTTTGTGGATTAAAACAAAAATTAGATTAAGCTCCAATCCCAATACTCGCACTTCCACTCTTGCACCATTCAATTATGCGTTCCCAGCCAGGAGTGTGTAGGGTGTCCCGATTCTCAAGTGTGGAAGGTGACCACGCCCCTTTTGCACCCTTGATCTGCACTTGGGTATTACCCACAATCCATTACTGTGTGGGAATTCTGAGAAGGCGGAGGAATGGCTCAAACGCCTTTTCTGAAATAATGCATTTTCAATTAAAAGAAGTTCATTTTAAGACGATTAATGATATTTATTCATGTTCTTAATGTTTTAGACCAAAATTTAACGTGAACAGCAATTAATTTAAATGAAATGAAAAAATGGAATAAAATAAATTTAGTCAAATAATTGTTTGAAAGTTGTTGATTTTTTCAAAAGTAGCACAAACAGCGACCGGCATCCAGGCATGCGTCGCGGTCGATGACGCAACGCTCTCTGTCCCAATTCAGCACACTTGTGTACTACGCACTCGAAGCTTTACTGCACACCTCCTCCAGGTGTACCTCACAGAAGGGCGTACGGCGTAGTGCGAGTTTTGGGATTGGGCCTAAATGAAACATGAAAAAAGTTTTAGATAATCCAGTCATTTATACACACGGAAACAGCTAATCAAAAGGCTTAAAGTCACATAAAGTCACAGTCATCAGTATCGGATCAGTGTTGCTGCTGGTTTTTAGAATTAAAGACAATCAAACATGTACTTTCTTTATATTAGCATGCTGTCTGTCATGAACCATGC
Organism: Aphyosemion australe; assembly: GCA_006937985.1. NCBI lineage: Eukaryota > Metazoa > Chordata > Actinopteri > Cyprinodontiformes > Nothobranchiidae > Aphyosemion > Aphyosemion australe. The sequence goes on along the minus strand of SSNS01000029.1, from coordinate 1,852,122 downwards.
ACTAGACTACAACATAACTTGCACTTATTCATTCATTTTCATCACCAGTAAATGGGCTGAAACATCAGAAGCATGCATGTGTGTGTGTGTCATCCATAAGCAGCTGAAGGTGTCGGCTTTAAGAGTGTGACGCGTGCAGCATGCAGACGGTCAAACAGAAGGTCTCCACTTACTGCTGGACTTCCCCCAACACCTCCGCCCAGGTCTCCTCCCAGCTACAGCCCCCCAAACATCGCAGACACACCGAACACACAAACAAAGACAGAGACAGAGACTTTCTTAGACCAGTCAAAAGGAACCTCTCACTGCGTTCTGGGAAAATATTAAATCTCTGATGCAGCTATAAAAAAAATGCTCTGGAAGACTTAAAATTAGACATCAACATTGTTTATCATTAGGAGCTCGTAAACGTGCAGATTTCAAAGCTGGTTGAGAAGAAAATTCTGAATGAATATTATTAAATTATAATTATTTACAGTAGATATTAACTAGTACATAAGAAAGTGTTACACCAGCTTTTTATTTTAAAACTAAAGGACTAAATAATAACTACTAATCGGCTTTTCTCCTCCAGCTGACAGCGCGGGTTCTTTACTGTATTTCTAACAAAACCAGGCTGTTGCTGATGTGTAATTTGAATATCAAAAGCCAAATTTCTAATGATCTGGATTCACTTTAAAAATCAGCATGAGCTCACCAGACTATCCAGGCCTCCACCCAGAAGATCCACCGCACCCATCTGCATGGAGGACACTTGGGGAACATTGACCGGAGGGCCCAGGTCCAGGTTCAGCAGGTCACCCAGTAAGTCTCCCTGACTGGGGATGACGTGTGGCTGATCCATGGCAGCGGCAGGCCCACCGCTCACGGGGCTCTCACCTGTGTCGATGCTGGTAACAGGAGAAAGGAGCAGACAGGTAACCTAAAATCAGTCCATTACGATAAAACTCCAACTTCCTACAATCAAAGCATCGTATAATTCACATATAATGACCCACACAACGAGGAAGTACTATGGCTCTAAGCAAAAAATCTGAAGAGAATTTATTCTTTGAGCTTTTAATTGGAAACCAGGCAATTTCCTCTTCTGCAGATCAGTTAGTGAAGCAGATGTAATATAAACATGGACTGAAGCGCACCTGGGTTTAGATTGCTCCTTGAATTAAAAAAGCAGGGACTAACTTGTTGAATGTTCTCCAAAGATGTCGTAATATGTTTGAATTCTTAAGTACATAAACCGTTTTAAGGTGTTGAGGCAGAAAACTAGCTTGGTGCTTTTTAATCCCCCATCGTTAAATAACCATAGCATACGCTTGGGGGGAAAAAAGGTTCAAATGTTTTCTGGTGAATAATTCGAGGCATGTGGATCTGTGATTTACACGGTGAGTGCATCCTACCTGCTGTGCTGGACAGGAAGGTGTTTGCGGTGGACGCCATGGCTTCCCTCCACAAAGGCGCTGGGCGGTTTGTGATAGACGGAGGCCAGGGAGCCGATGTGGCAGATCAGCTCATCCAACAAGGTAGGCTCGATCAAGTCCGTCTCCTCGGAGATCAGTGGCTTTTCTGACAGCACCACCTCTTTGGCCGTCACAGGGTCGGTCGACAGCAGGCGCCAGTAAATATAGCCCCTGTCGCGGAGGTCAGGGTTGTCGGAGTCCTGAGGGGGAAACAAAACCAGGATCAACAGTTGCTGTAAAATAAGTTTAATCCTAAAAGAATCTGGTAAAAGTTGGTGTAATGTGTGAGTTCTTCTAAAGCTTCAGGACAAACGTTGATGCTCACCTGAGTGGCCAGACTGAGGACCTGCTGCACCAGCTCCTGAGTCTCTGATGGCTTCTTAAGGAACAGTTTGACGATGGCGGTCAGTAGCGTGAGCTGCACCTGCAAACCAAAGCAAGCACTTTCAGGGGAAAGAGCTCCACGGCCCACTCTTTATCTCAGCTTTACTAAGACTGACAAAAGCCCGACTCACCTGGGTGCTCTCATCATGGAAGCCCTCGAGGAAACTCTCCAGCAGCTCATCAGCGTTGTCGATCCTCTCTGCGTACTCGCCGACGATCCAGATCATAGCGCCTCGAGCGTCGGGCTCATCCAGGGAGTCCAGATTCTCACACAGCGTGGCGATGATGCTCTCATATCTACATAAAAATAAACAATAACTCATGTCAGAAAGATTTGTTTGCCAAACTGTTTTCAGAGACTCTGAGGTGAAACGTACTTGTTAGGGTACTTGCGGAAAATGTCCCTGATGACCACAATGGCCTCCTGAACCACGTAGTTGACCTTAGTCTGGATTAGATCTAGAAGAGTGCTGACGCAGCGCTCAGCTGATTGCTGAAGAGAATAAAAAACATGCAGATTTTCAGCATTATGGAAAAGGGCCATAAAACAAATCTCTCCACAGAGAAGTCTTTCTGGATTGATGAGCATATCCTAAATTAACTAGCGAACACAGGTTACAGCATTATACAAAAAACACTTTTAAAAGATGACTGGAATTAGTGTGAATGAGTATTTCTTACCTCCACTTTGATGGCACAGCGTCCGATGGCTCGTACCGCCTTGCGCACAAAGTCAACGTCTACCTCTGTGGCGTATTCCTTCAATTCAGCCAAAACCTGCAAGAAACCACAGAAATCAAAGACGGTTCATTTAACCTTGAATCGAGTACATTTCCTTCTGCTCGATCTCGAACATTTTAAAAGCTTATTTAATGTTATAAACAATTATTCTACATATATGGTACCTGGGCAATGTTGGCCTGAGAGGCCAAGCGGATCATGATGTCCAGTTTCTCCAGTTTCACATAAATCGGGTCATTATACTTGACAAAGAACACCTTAATCTCCTGCTTCAGGATCTCAGGTCTGCATGAGACGTTAGATTAAAGGCAAACATGTAAAAAAGAAGAGGCTGATTGTTTTCACCACATTTTAAATATTAATTATAAACCATTAGAATAAACGTTTCAAGTACAACGCTGCAGTATTCCAATCACTTTGCTCCAATTACGTACCTCTTCTGAACAATGAGGTTGATGTTCCTGAGAGCTACATACTGGACCTCTGGCTCTCCAGACAGCAAAGTAACCAACGGGGGAGATAATTTCTTCAGCAGCGTGTTGTAATAGTCCGAGTCTTTAGGCAGCAGCTCTAAGAACTTCATCAGGACCTTAACAGCTGACAGAACCACGGCTGAGTTGGCATGAGACAGTCGAGGAGTGACACGCTCACAGATGCTGTCAAACAAAATCGAGGAAATGATAAAATCAGTAAAAAGATAAAAAATAGTGTAAGAGGTTTTACCTGATTCAGAGGATTTTATTCCAGAGGGGAGGATAAAACAAGCATGATAAATGTGATTTCTACCTTTGAGCCTCGCGGTCATCCTTGGGGTTGTAGTTGGACAGGCAGTCCAGGATGAAGATCTGCCCCCACTCCGTGCACTCGTTGAGGGCCGTCAGCAGCTTGTTGATGTTCTGAGGATTCAGGTCCAGCAGGTTGCTGTTGGGGTGAGACTCGCTGATCTCCGACAGAGCAGCAACCGCATTGGCCACCACCTTAACAACAAAGATTTAGATTTCACTAAAATACCTTTTGACAGGATTTATATCAAAATAAAGCGCCTAAAATATTTTACAATACAAGAATAAACACGACCATAGAAGACCAACCATTGGGTTTGAGTCAGCGATGAGATCTCTCAGAGAGTCCAGAAAGCCCTGATCTTCCACCATCTGAGCATTGATGTCGTGCAGTTTAGCCACACAAACAGCCGCAGTCTTCCTCACATATGGGTCCTCGTCCTTTAAACACTTCCTCAGTGGCTCACACAGGTACTCTGTTATCTTATCCACGCGGATGCAGCCCATGGTGCGGACGGCCAGAGCCCGGATCAGAGGGTTGGGGTCCTCACAGTCCTGTATGGCCAGATTAAAAAATAAAAAATGCAGTCTATAAAAAAATATTGAAATGTATAACTTTTCTTGTCTCAAACTAAAGTGTAAAAATGGCCGGACACTCCTCTGGCTACAGGGAAACATCGAGTGTATTATTGGATCCAAACTGTCGGATAAAATTCAAGCCCTTGCCTTCACAAAGCTGTTCACAGCCATGATGGCCATGTCAGGCTGGCTTTTGGCGTAGTTCATTAAGTACAGGTAGACCAACTTCTTCAGCTCCAGGTTGTCGGTCTGCATGCAGTTAACCACATCTGGGAACAAAGAGCTGATAGCAAACAAAGAAGACTCAGTAAAGGGGTGATGTCACTTATCTTCTATTCCCACTGTGATCAGAAGTTTAAAGTCATACATCCTAAGTTAAACATGCTAATGTACCTGACATCTTTGCCCACAGTCATGGCGGCGATGACCTTCTTCACTGCCTCTTTTCTCTTCTCCTTCTTCTCATTGTTCAGCTCCGCCTTCAGCTCAAAGATCTCCCCTGAAAAATGAACCACAGAGAGGTAACGGCTGAAGCATGAACTAACTATCAAGTGGAAATAATCTGTGGAATTTCAGGATTTTCTTACTCAGCATGACACATTTCTATAACATTTCCCAGCTCACCTTTTTTGTTTGTGGTGAAATATTTGGAGTCTGTCATGATTCTGGTCCTTTAAGCCTGCAAATAAACAACATCAATAATTAATTTTCCAAAAACACTGACAGTTAAGAGCAAAATCTCAGAACTTTGATTTTCTTTCCATCATCATTCACTCTGATCTGCATTGCACTTGCATTTCCAATGCATTAACGTTCATGTCATCATAAAAATTCAAACAATATACAGCAATTTGGAATGGCATTGTTATTAAATACATAATTGCTTGTTGGTATATGCATGCATAAAAAAAACTTCTAAAACATGAGCCCAGATAACAATATGAATCATTCCAAAGTGTTTGGTGCAAAACATCTGCATGTTCCAACTTGCCATAGAAGTATTGTTAGCACGGTTGCTTTCTAACATCATGAAAAACCACCTTAAATCCTGAGGCATGGCCTCCTTAAGCCTTACTAAGGGGATCAGGGGAAACAAAAATAAAGGAATCTGGCATTATGAGTTTATGTAGACTGTAAAGAAAAGATTGTCATCCTCAGCATTTATATCCAACCTCATTAAAAGGGCCACAGCAGCTGGATGTGTAAAACCCCTTCCTACAGGAAGAAATGACTCTATGTATTTGGATTATTTTATTTAGTCTCACCTGTGTGCACATTCAAAACAAATATAAAACATATTCACTCAATCATTAAAAAGTCCTTAGACGTGTTTCCATGAGGGTTGTTGCAGTTTTTTGCAAAATCTGCAGGAGGACGCATAAGTGATCTGAGATCAGATTTGACCTTGTTTATGTCGCTGTTAATGGCTCGCGAGCGATTCAATGAGGAACCCGTTGCCAAAGATACGTTACACGAATGGCTTCAGAGACATTTAAACAACTATTTGCCTCAAACTGTACACCTCTATCAAATATTTGCGCTAATTCCACAGACACTAGTCGTGACAGTTCGCTGTGTTTCAGGGCGTGACACTTTTTAACCAGAAACATCAAATTAATACATATTCCACTTAGCTAACATTGGTTAGCTTAAAAGCTATGTGCGAAAAAACACCAGCACTCATTTCGCAGTAAGTGACCCCAAAAAGTGAATCTAAATAACCACCAGGGTTCTAGTTTCATTAAACCGTGTTCAGCTTTCGTTGGAGCATTAGGCTAAATCTGACACACACACACAAAAAAGAGAAAAGCGACCAGCGGCCCAGTTCCCATCGCTACATGCCTACTAGTCATACGCTAAAGCAGCCACACGTTTCACAAACAGACACAAAATCCACACATCAATTGAATGACATGATCGCAAAATAAACATGAAATATGTGTATTTAAGTACCTGGTTGTGAGTGAAACTGAGAGGGAAAATCGCTGCACGGTCCTTTCCGTGGTTGGAGGAAGATGGAGAACGGTGCGTTTACGGTCATGGAAAATTGGACAACTTCCCTTTGGAGCATAGACGAATGCTGCGTTAAAGGACGAACTGCAGTCTGATAATGCGGTTTTCAGACCATTCGTTTTGTTTTGAAATTGGGCAAAATAGACCACCTTATTACATATTTAATTTTTATTTGATTAACCTTTATTTCAGATAAGAAAACATAAACAGTAAAATCAACAATAAAAGAAAACAGTACCTTATATTTTGTAAAAACTGCTGGTATTATAGTACATTTATTAGACAGGTGTCATGTTCCATCTCCATTGTTGGTGTAATAAATCTTCTCTGACGGTGTATTTCATTTTTTACATTTGTCAATAAAATGTCTTAGTTACAGAACATGACTTGAGACAAACCTTTCAGTTTTGGAAGCTTGAGCAGGAATCTATATGCATCTTGAAATGTCACTTTTAGTGCGTTTTTGGTCCTTATGCAGAAAATTCCAGTTCGAGTTGTGAAGTAGAGTTGATGGCATGTCGTGGAAATGTTTCTCTGGCCTCTTGTAGCTTTTTGTAGGCTCTTTGAAAGGCCTCTGAAAAAAAAATTCAAAACAAACAGAAAATATAATTTGAAGTAACCCTGCAGAAAAATTCCACATTCTCTGTTAATTTTTGTCTACTTTGGGCACTCAACCTGCAATTCAAGGCTTAGTACACAGTCCATAACATTTTGTGAGTATCCTAACAAACCCATCTTCCAGTTACTTCAGAGTGGTTTAAAATAATGACAATTTAACTGGTGACATTATGCTCATTTTCACTCCCAGTATCATATAATCATTTGATGGTAAAAAATAATAAATATTGTGAACATTCAGAGCCTGATTACAGTAAACTTATTCACATAACTCCACAGCAGCTATATCTGAACACACAGCTGAGGAACAACTGATATTACACATGCTCTTATCTTATCGTTGTACAAACTTGGATACACTCAGCAACAAACAGGAAGTGAAAGTCTTATCAACTGTGATGCAAATTCTCCAGAAATCCAACAGTAAAATAATGTGTGTGTATGTTTACCCAGAACATTGCAAACATCCCCCTGCTGACTAAATCCTCCCAGCTGGTCGATGACTTTCTGCTTCCTCTTTTTCTGCATGGCAGCATCAACAAAGGCCCTGAAACCAACCAAACGTGAACATTAAACACATTTTAAAAAAGAAAAGATAAAACAAACTGCATTAATAACACAGAACAGTGGACATAACCAATTTGTAAGTTGAACACTTGCATTTGCATAAAGAAATAATGTTTTGCATTTGTGACGTTAGTGCAGGTATTAAATCTCACTTCTGATGTTTTATTCATTCCACATAAATTGTTAACCTGTCAGGGAGATGATCAGAAACAGCTGTTTGTTGATTAAAGTGGTCTTTACCTGGCTTGTTGGATGCAGTGCAGATTAAATGTGACACTTCCTGTGGTTAGACTGCAAAAGCCCAAGCGACTCAGCCTGTCTCCCTGAAACCAGACACCATTGTACCAGATTAAGAATCATATTAATACATTGATTTACTGGGTTTGTTTTGCCCAGGTATACACAATGGGCAAACTACCACAATGTACATAAAAAAAAATCACGTTTCACCCTTTAAACCTTCAGGAGAAGCTTTAAGCAAAGGTTCAAAACTGGAATTAGCTTAGCTGTGAGTGCACCTTGAAGGTCCCTGGTATTCTGACATAGCTGTGATCCTCAAGCTCTGCAGAACCTCCGATAAAGAAGCGTCTCAGTGCAGAGACCGTCCCCGTCTGAAGAGGTCGCCATGCGTGACAGGTCATGGTGTGCTTACCTGGGACGCACCAGAAACAGAATACATGATGGAGGAGGTTAACTATAAAGCATGTAGAGGAAATATTGTTAACTTTTCTGAACTCATGTGAAATAAAAAGGAGAAAACAATGCATATTTCAAATTGTTTTAATTAATTCATTTGTAGTGCAATCTTTGGTAAACTATCTGAATATCTTTAAGTTTTGATTTTGTTTTCTAATAGTAGATAAAACTCAATCAGGGGTGTCCAGTCCTGGCCCTAAAGGGCCACCATCCTACATATTTTAGAGGTTTCCCTGCTTCAACACTACTGATTTTAATCAGCAGGTGATTAACAGGCTGAACAAATAATCCAACTATAGGTATTTTGGAGGAGGGAAACAACTAAAACATGCTAGGTAGGGATTCTTGAGGAACATGGTTGGACATCCCTGGACTAAATAAAATAAGACATTTCAAGACAATTAAAAATAACAGTAATATGGATCTAAAAAATCATCTAAATAATAAAAAAGTCAGTCAACTAGTCGTTTATAGACGCAGCGTACCAGGAATGGCAGGAAAAAGCAGGTAGCCATAGCCTTCGGTCCGATAGCGCCCCCACAGGTCAAGAGAAAGAACTTTGAAGTAAAGCACAGGCCACTGGGTAATTAACTCTGAAATTCAAAAAATGAAAACGCACTTAAGTCTAGACTTTTAAATCACATCATTACAACATTAAAAGACTCACGCTGACCTTCACTCTCTTTCTCACTCTTGTAAAAAACCTCAAAGTTGAAGGGGTAACTGAAGAAAGCCACATTTTCCTGTTGGCAGAGATCAACATGCGTCAGTTTTCATGTTCTGAAGCCAGTAACTAGTGTCTTACATCCAACACACACCTTCCCCAGTGATTTGGTTCGACACGTCTGGGTAACCCCCGACAGAGACTGGGGTGTTGAGCTGAACCAATCTACAAAAATAAATAAATAAGAGCTCACAAAAACAAAATATCACAAACGAGTGTCATAGAGGGCTCGTTACTCACTATTGGGAAGATCCACGAAGAAGTGGACATGTAAGTTATCATACTCAAAACCTTTAGCCGAGACTAAAGAGGGAAAAGAGAGAGCAGTGGTTTAAAAGCTGATGGGTAATCTAAAACGATAATGATCAGAGCCGTCCTACTCACCGATCTCTCCATCCATCAGGTAACGTAGAGTTCCAACAGACGGCTGGACAACAAACATCTGGTTAGTGAAAAATGTTCGCAAAGAAACAAATGTTCCCGCTGGTTAATCTAATGTCATTTAATCAGTTATTTCCAGCTTTTTGTCCTTACACATTTGTACATTAATCATCTGATAGATCATGCTGCTTTAATATACAACATAATGTAGGGAGATTTAGGGGTTTGTTTTCTAATCTTACCATTTCAAAGTCCTGTCCAACAAGGCTACTGAGGTATTCCTTGTGCCTCACATACAGCTGGAAACAAAAATGTAGTTGTAATATTCTCATCATATCTGTTTGACTTCATCAGTCTGCACATTAAAACAAAACATTACATGTTTCACAGTTGTTGAGTTTAATAAAAACAAATGTTGATGGGTTACTTACATCTTTGTACATGCTGTCCTCTCTTTCTTTATCCTCTGGTTTCATGACTGCCGATACATTTTCCAAAGTGAGACGCCACACTTCTCGCTTCTCGCCCTCCGATACGATCCTAGCCAACAGCACAAAACTTTCATTTAGTTGGAAATACAGTATGTTTTTCTTTCCTGCTTTTTTATTTTCTAAGTGTCGTGGAAGCTTTACTTAAATCAGCTGAGCAGGTTCTGAGCAGCAGCTGCAACTGTTCATTTAGGTTAAAACGTAAGCGTGATGGTGTGTGTGTGTGTGTGTGTGTGTGTGTGTGTGTGTGTGTGTGTGTGTGTGTGTGTGTGTACGTGCCTGTAAGGCTCTTTGCCTTTATTGAAGTCAGGTTTTACAATGACTGTCCCACTGCCATCTGTTTTTATGGTTACCAGCAAACACTCATTCTCTTTCTGGCCCAGCCTGAGACAACAAGTACACAGAGAGTTAAATACAGAAATTCTCACACAAGACAAATAAAACCTACGTGAACAGAAATCTTGCTAATAAATGCACCTTCCAGGTGGGCCCAGGTCTCCCATGATGTGCATGGTTTGCATGGCATTATTCACAACATGACTGCTCTTCACAAACTCCTCTGTTGGCTCCCAGTTGATGATTCTTGACTTCGGGATGCTGCTGTCCCTGCAAAACAATCCAGATCATTTATTCTATCACTTTAGATTTAACTTCAGTTGATGTACCCTTTAAATATAAAAAAACAAAACATGTTTACATGAATGGTTGTTCATTAAATCTGCATATTTGGAAAGTGTGAAATGAAAAACAAGCTGGTCCTTCACCTACATAGTGCGTCTTTCTTGTCGCCTGTGTCTCACGCTGGCCATCCTCTCTGCCAGAAAGGTGGGGCTGGATTTTTTCGTGGACAGTAAGTCAGTCTGCTGCTTTCAGGATTAAAAAGAATAAACTTTAGGACAAAGTATTCAACTTTAATCTGAGTCATTTTAACATTGAGGGGCCTTATTACAACAACATAATTAAATGGTGCAATCAAGAACAAAATACAAACAAGAGAAAAGAACAAAAACAGGAATAAATGATCCTGGACCATGAAAGTTCAAACATGATTACTGGTCTTTTTGTGAAAGAAGCAAACAAAATTTCCAAAACCTTTTCTATTGTTGTGTTTAAATTTACCTGCAAATAAACTGCACTGGTGAAAAAAAAAGACAAAATGAGTTAGGGTAAGGAAATAAAAATAAGCATTTTATTGCTTTTCTACTTTTAACTTAAGTTTATTTCTCATTCCAATCATCTTGATTTAGATAAAACATTAAATCAAAAACTAAAGTTCAGATTGGAATAAACCAAAGTTGCTCCTATTAGATTAACATAATAGGAAACAACATACACACTAACTATTTTTGAACTTACGATGTGTTTTCCATCTGGATCACTACTTTCCTGTGCTCCACCTAAATACCTGTGTTTTTATCTGGATGTTTCACCTGATTTCAAACAAATAAATACAGGAAATAAAAATATTCTCACAGTGTTTCTCATAAATCCTATTTTGTCTTGATTATATTTGCTAAGACAAAGTTGATCAGTGCTCTGTTTGTGCAAAGTTTAAAAATTGTCAACTTTGTCAACACACCAGTTGGTTGAGTGGAAGGCAGTTGGTGTAGCGGTCATGGTCTGTATATGTGAAAATCCTGCGATTGCGTCGACCCTTGGCCTTATTAAGGGCGTTGATTTCGGAATGATACTGGCGGTCCAAGGGGGTCTGGCATATTGCTTCGTTCTGAAACAGCTCCATTTCATACTAGAACCACAGACGGTGGAGAAACAAGTTCACAATCAGATATAAATCTTAATCTCGGTTTGTTTTTTATGAAAACAAGGGGATCAAGCATAGTAAACATTCAAAATTGAACCTGGCTGAAGAGTTTCTCCTGCCAGCCCACCACTGCCTCCTCTTCATTATCAGCTGTTAACAGAATAGCATAAATTACAAGCAGTAATAACCTCAAATGTATTAAAATGTTAAATACATAGATACAGCGAGGAGAAAAGCTTGAGGAATGTTCCACTTCTCTTCTAGCATCATCTTCTGCCTTAGTGGAGCAGTTTTGTACCTGTCTGGACTTGTGATGTGAGGGTCTCCAGCTCAATGTCCCTTCTGCCCTGCTGGGACAAAACCTGGTGCTGGAGATGCTGAGAGAGGGCAGCTGAGGAGGTCACCCTTTCTATACGCACCCTACAGTAGAAAAACACAGAAATATTATTATACTGACATTTTAATGACGACTATGCAAACCTATACGTTACACCGTTCGTTACATACCTTATTCTTAAGTTTTTCACAGCATCCCGGGACCGATAAACAGCGTCTCCGGTATCTGTGTTCCAACAGTCCGCCATGAGAAGCAAAGATAATGCCCACGGTGGCTGGTTTAATGCTAGCTACGAGTCCAGCACACCCTACGTATCCATATAATCTTGAAGTTTGTTAGAAAGACGCACTTAATGTTCGTAAGCAGAAAATAAACAAGCTAACAAGTGGGGAATGCACAACACAGCTACAAGTTTCCACAAAATCAGATAGTTGTCGTTTCCATAGAGATGCTGGTCATTCTTCTTCGTTGAAATAATTTAGCAGTTTAGAAGCCCTGTTCGGTGAATATTATCGCCACCTACTGGCAATAAGTGAAACCGACAATTATGTGAATATTTTACGTCCAAGAGATACTGTTGTACTCTAGAATGTAGAGTGAAATTATTTTTTATAAAACTAAGATTTACTTCCTCAGTATTTTGGCATCGTTTTCATCATATACATATTTTTTCATACGTTGGCGACAGAAAACTGGGTGCCCGAGAACATTCCTGCACACAAAACACAGTGATAAACCATTTAAATGAACGAACATGACAAAGAGTGGTCCGTAAAAAATTAATAATGTTGGATTTTAAAAGTGCGTATATATCAGCATTTCAAGTTCACAGACAGTGCAAAAGTTATCAGCTAAATGTTGAAAGCTGATGAAAATAAAATTGGCAGTAGTGTTGCTACCTGACAATTTGTAAACAAAGAAAAGCACGAAGAAGAAAAAAGAGGCGGGACTTCGTAGACGCGGGTCAAGTTGTGCTGATGTGTCAGTGTTGTTAAAATATAAAAACTTTAAAGTTCGACATGTCTTCGTTCGTGACTGAAGTGCTCGCCAGCTCTGGAAAACTAGAGAAGGAGGACTTGGCGAGCAAAATATGCAAAATCTCACGGAAGGTGGAAGACACGAAGGTAGTCCTCCAACTAGCCTAGCATCTGCTACCCTTACGCTAAGTAAAGTTTGAACTACTGCTAGCGGCTAGCTAATTTCACTGTCAGTTAAACTCACTTTAAAAAAAGGGATAAGTAATCGCATCATGACATATCTACGTTTAGTTATGCGGCAGCTGGTATGAACGAAGTTCCATTTTTTAAAGAACGTATGAAAGTATCTCAGCATTATCTTGTCATTTTGTGGGATAAAACTAGTCATTCATTATTTTACTGATATCCTTGTGTTTTACTTTATAAGCATACAACCCTGATCAAAATGTCGTGATAAATCCTGCTTCTGCTACTAAGTAGTTGGCCGAGAGACACGATGAGGGCTTGATTAAACGATCAGACTTAAACCACCAAATAGTTCCCGAGCGCGGCCACAGCTGCAGCTCACCGCTCCCCACCACGGGGATGGGTCAAATGCGGAGATGTAATTTCACCAGTGTGTGATGATGACTTGGGACTTTAACTGCATATATGAATATCAGCTAATGCTTTAGGGTAAAATGGGATGTAAAAAAATACAGAAAGCTCTAAAAACCTTGCCAATGTTTACAATAAGCTGACATCTAAACATTTATTCATGGCTACTGGAAGAACATATTTCCCACTTCTGACTTGGACTATTGCAGCAGCATGACTATTTTTTTAGTAAGTTTAGGCTCAGTACAAAATTATTTTTCTCTAATATAATCTTGCTGAACATTGTATGTTCCCCAGGAGGAAGTATGTGACATGATGAACAAGAAGTACAATGAATTCCAGCCAAGCCTTCAAGCATCTGAGGACCTAATGCAACAGGTAGATGCAGTCTCCAAAGAAATGGAGGCTCTTAAAAACTGCATTGAGACAGAGGTATGTGCGAAACTGTTTGTAAATAACACGTTAAATGCACAGCAGTCTAACAGTTTTGGGGTATGTTTGGATTCAGGTGCAGCAGAATCTCACAGTGGCTGTGAACGAATACACAAAGCTGAAGCAGCAGCTGGAAAAGAACACGATCATCATCAAAATGCTCGAACACCTAAAAGAGGTAGATCATGTGTTGGATTTAGTGAATAGATGTTCATGTGTTTCTGTGTCTGACATTCATTCTGTGACTCAGTTTCACAGTGCAATGGATGAGTTCAATAGGGCTTTACAGGAGAAGAAGTATGTTGATGCTGCCAATCATCTAAAAAGGGTAAGACATTCATTTATCAATCAATATTCACTCTGAAGTAGAAGATGGCAAAAATATAAAGTAAATATTTTACCTTGCTAGTTCTTAGACCTACATTCAGACAAGCTGTAGTGTAAAGTTGCCTTAAATTAACCCAGCTAAAGACTTGAGTCGGTAATAAAATCAGCAAGTTTTGGAAAAAAGCTTTTTAAATATTGTTTGACATTTTTATGAGATTATCTTAAAGCATTTTTCATCCCAGTGTTTTTCTGTGTGTAATTTGCAGTGACTTAACTTTTTCATCATTTTTGCATTGCACAAAATTATTATTATATTATTTTTTTTTATTGTATCAATCGTGCATTGAAAACGTGCAACAAAAGTGGTATTTTAAACAAAAATTACTAAAGAAAAACAAAACCAGTAAATGTCTTTTTTTTTTTTTACCACTTGAAGACTAAATATATGATTACTAATATTTGTAGCTTTGGGGATAATATTATTTCAGTTTCTTAGTTCAGTCTCTTTGTTTCCAGGCAAAGAGCAGTGTGGAATCACTGAAGGGCTGGCAAACATCTCAACTGTCACTCATTGGTTCTCTGAGCTCCGAGCTGACAGTACAGAGAGAAAACTTAATTTTCCACCTGGGAGATGAATGGAAGCGCCTCGTCATTTGGAAATTATCACCCTCAAAGGGTAAGACCTGCTGAGAAAGGGTTTCTTTCTTTCAACCTACATTTGATTTTTACAGAGAAATAACTTCGTTTTTTAATTATTTTGAACGATCCCTCAGATCCGGCAGGTCAGAAGGCAGAGCTGATGCTGAGTGATGCTTCCAGTAAGGATGGTGAACCAAAGCCTCCTGCTCTGCTCTGCTCCGTCCTGCAGGCTCTGGCCATCCAGGGAGACCTTCAGCAAAAGATCAAACTCTTCAGTAAGAACAAGCAGCATTGTTGACCTTTTTTGTGTTTTAAAAATGCTTAATGATTTTTTTAAAAGCTCTAATCTGAGAGAATATTGACAGAGTTATGGTAGTTTATTAGAATATTTTTGACATTTATGTGCTTTGGAATGTTTTATATATATATTTATATGTATATATATATGTATATATATAGTAATTAGGTAAATAAAGGCTTCCTTTGAATGGTTTACCGTTTTTCAGGTCAGGTGCTTCTGAAGAACATGCTGAAGCCGTTGGTGATGCACGCGTCACTGTCAGTGAGGGTATCAGAGCAGCAGGGCGAGGGGACAGTCCTGGCCTTGCAGTGTTTAGAGGAGAGCCATGAGGAGCGATCCACTCCTTCACAGGTCTACAATAAACTACTTCTGGTCCTCAAGACACTACACTCACACCTGTTCGGTAATTCACTTAAAACCAGAAGAAAAATTCTCTGTGTCAACATTTCTTTAGATGAGCCTGAAATTCTGTCTTTTTTTATGTCAGATGTCTCCATTGGAGACAAGAAGCTCGCAGCGATACTGGGGGAGTTGATTTGGGAGGAAATATCCCAGTGCATCATCCACGAGTGCCTTGTGTACTCTATCCCCACCAACAGCAGCGAACTCGAAAAATACAACACTGTACGTCCCAAAAATACTTCACACCGTTGATCACAGTTGGAATTTCTCTGAATCTATTTGTGTTTGTTCAAGGTGATTAAGGAAACGGAGGAGTTTGAAAAGGCTCTCAAACAGATGGAGTATCTGCAGCGTGATTCAACAGATCTGCTCAAATATGCCAGAGATGTCAACTGTCATTTTGCCAGCAAAAAGTGCAGGGATGTTATCGTGGCGGCGCGCAAACTGATGACATCAAAGATGCACAACACCATTAAGGTTTCTGAGTTTGCTGTTATAGGACTGTGAGGGTCAAAATCTGTTCTTTGCTTTATTTAAGCATTTTTTCCCCACATATCTTCTCTCAGATCACACCAGATTCAAAGCTGCGTCTCCCCAAGCTGCCTGCTCCCATTTCAGAGGTGAAGCAGGAGGATGTAAAGGCAGAGGCGACGATGGAGAACTCAAAGCAACTGTCTGCATGGAGCCTGCCCGCCTGTCGCATCAGCGAGTCGGTGCAGCAGCTGATGGAGCTGGCGCTCAACACCCTGGCTGAAGCGGTTGGAAGCTCAACTCAGAGGTAAAGTCTACTAGCCTAGTGAACTAGACCAAATCTTGCTTTGCAGAGTTTGGTCTAGGCACGCTTCATAGGAACCCTCGCAGCCTGTGGCTGTCCAATCACAGCTCGCTATAGTTTTGGTTGGTCCAATCACAGCGCTCTATATTTTGGGCCAATCACAGCGCTCTATATTTTGGGCCAATCACAGAGCGGGAGTAGCCGATGACGTCAGCGCTGCGGCCACGAACCCAAGCAACATGGCGGCAGCGCAGGAACCACGTTCGTTTGAAACGGCTTTGTCATCAACATTGGATTATTTAGACTCCAACGTGCGTAAGTCTGTCTGATATACTTAGCGGCTTCTTATTTTTATCAAACAAAGTAGTGCAATGTCTCAGTACACCTGATATTCACATGTTTTTCATACAAAAACGACAGAAATCATTTATGTTAGACGCCATTAAAGCCTCCCGCTTTTCCATCGCTGTGATTACATCACGTTGTTCGTTACTCTGATTGGTCCTAGCGCTATCCAGTTGCGTGCTGATATTTTGAAAGACAACCGTAGACCCCGCCTCACGACTGAGGGCCGTCAATGGTTCGTGGCCAGACTATATATTCACATATATAGGATGGCTTGCCAGGCTAAAAGTCTACTGCATCACTCAGAATTCTGACAAATCAGTGTGATAACAACCCAACTGATCAGTGTTTGTGATCTTTGCAGCGCCTTGCAGCTCTTCTTCACAGTGAGAAACATATTCCAGCTGTTTTATGACGTCGTTCCCACGTACCATAAGTAAGACGATTCCAGCACACGACAAAAACACCTGCAGGTTTTCCCTGTGGGGAGAAATTTATCTCTTTTTGTTCTCGTTTCCTTCACTCAGGGAGAATTTGCTGAAGTTTCCTCACTTAGCTGCCATCCAGCACAACAACTGCATGTACCTGGCACACCACCTGCTCACCTTGGGTCACCACTTCAGAGCCCACCTGCCGAAGCCCCTCAGCGAAGGTGTTGCCACTTTTGTGGACATGGTGCCTGGATTCAGGAAACTGGGTAAGCATCGATGTCTCGACGGAGAGACACATTTTTTTATTTGAATATGTTCACATTCATGTGTTAACCTGTCGTCAAAACCTGTAGGCGCTCAGTGCTTCTTAGCTCAGGTTAATGTTCAGAGAGCCGAACTGCTGGAGAGGCTGTCCACTGCTCACAACTTCCGCAACCTGGACGATGAGGACAACTACATCGCTGCAAGCAAAGCAGTACGACAGGTGAGAGGACAGACTTTTATTAAATGGATGTAATAATGATATTATTCAAGCATGGT
The DNA here is from genome assembly GCA_006937985.1 of Aphyosemion australe. Lineage (NCBI taxonomy): Eukaryota > Metazoa > Chordata > Actinopteri > Cyprinodontiformes > Nothobranchiidae > Aphyosemion > Aphyosemion australe. The sequence continues at coordinate 1,834,827 of SSNS01000029.1, read as the reverse complement.
TATTCATCTGTTTTTCTGACTGCAGGTTATTCATCAGCTGAAACAGCTGGGGACAGTATGGCAGGACGTCCTACCTGTTACCATCTATTGTAAAGCCATGGGTAACCTCCTCAACACGGCCATCTGTGAAATAATTACCAAAATCATGATGCTGGAGGTTTGAGTTTTCTTTATGACACTTTTAAATAACTTAGACTGGAACAAATATGGTCTGCAGCCTAACAAAAGGACCATAATCAAAGCCTTAACAGGATTTTATCACTCAAACGTCTCCAGGATATTTCCTCTGATGAAGGGGAGCACCTCCATACTTTGTGCCAAACCGTCATCGAGGAAGGCCCGCTCGTCTTCATCCCTCTGGTGGAAGAAACCAAGAATAAGAAATACCAGGAGGAAGTGCCCCTTTACGTGAAAAAGTGGAACACTTTCAAGGAGCTCGTCATCGTGCTGCGGGCCAATCTGCAAGAGATTGTCGACCGGTAAGAAAAATGGGAGATTTCATGACGGATTTGAGTTTTGAATGGGTAAAAATTATTTTCTGCCTTAAAAATAAAAACTTGAATACAGCGGATCATTTTAAATTTGGTGTTGTAACAGATGCTTGTTTGGTTTTTCTAATGTTCTTCAGGTGGGCTGATGGTAAGGGTCCACTGGTGATGGAGTTCTCTAGTTCGGAGGTGAAAAGTCTGATCAGAGCTTTGTTCCAGAACACGGAGAGAAGAGCTGCTGCTTTGACCAAAATCAAATAAACTTTTGGACAAAAAAATAAACTGAATTTCTTTCCTCTGGGGGAAAAAAAGAATGATAACAGCGTTCACTTTGTGTTGGATGAACAGTTTGTCACAGACGCATCTTCGATGATGGTGGTGTTTTTATTAGTCCATGAGATCGACACATGAACATCCTCCACCCTCAGGCATAAAGCACCATCTGCTAACATGTTTAACGTGTGATGAAGCTTTGACAGTTAAAAAAACCTCAACTTCTATATATTTTTACCTTTTTCTGTACTGATTAATTTCACAAGAATTTATATGTTTGAAGGCTAAAGTTAAACGGCTTTAAATACTAAGGAAATTGTAAAATACCTGCAACTGAACACTTAATGTATTTATGACTTCGTTGAATAAAGCAAAATGCTCAACTGTTATCCTTTTTTAAAAACTCAATGTTTTGCTAAATATTTTTTGAGCATCTCCCTGTTTTTATGTTTTATGACCCAGTTTGGACTAAGATTCAGCTGTCGGACAAGCCGGTGACCAAATTCTTCCCAAATACAAAAATACATTTTAAAATTAAGGTGTACGTTTGTTACCATGTTAGGGAAGATGTTTTATGTTTGCTGTGAAGGGAGTAGTGATGTACTCCACACAGCTTTGTAATACTACTATAGTAGTAGTTCAGACAGGAATTATTTCTTTCTTTTAGGTTTAATAAGACGTAATATAGCAAACAGGACAAATGGAAGCATTTTCCTCAGAGAAAGTAAAAAAATACAAATTTGTAAGCAAATAATTTTCAGGAAATTTATTTAAAATGTTCTTGTCACCTTGTGTGAAATTGTAAATAAAATCTAATGTTAGTTTATAAATTAACTATAATAAATGTTTTAATGAGTTGTCAAATACTTAAAAAAATTTAGGACAAATTGTATAACTGAAAATACAAAGACTAAAGCGTACAAATGGGGACTATTTGTTTTAGCGGAAGAATATCACATGGTGACACGTCACAGCAGTATAAAGTCTCCCATCCCCTTGGCAACCAGTCAGAGCGCGCGCAGCCACAAGTAAAGGAGGAACAACGCTTACAAACCAACTGTAAGTGCATTTCTGCCCTTTTTATTCCTCTCCTAAATGTATTTATACTGTAATATACTTTTAAGTATCCATTTTAGTTTATATTTTATAGTATAGTTTGCTAATGAGCTAGCTTAGAGTTAAAAAATGCGGAAATGGGCGCGAATTGGCTAGCAACCTACAACGAAACACGTAGTTTTCGTCGTTTTTGTTCTCGTTACAATACGGTAAAATATTTTCTTAATCGTCTCTGAGTAACGGTGTCGATTATTTAAGCTGTTTTTCTCAATGAAGTGTAACGTAGCTAGAAAGGGTGAAAATGAAAGCAAACAATGGCTTTTTCAAAATGGCGCAGCTGCTCGAATCTACGGCCTCCTACCAGAAACTGTTGTAATTAGAACCAACGATAACGGCAGGGCTTCTTTTCAGTGGAGTGTTTGTCTTTCCCAATCAATATACTTGACCCCGTTTTCTATTTTTATTTTTTGTCGAACAGAAAACATTTATGATTAATTATGAAGAATATTAATGTGAAACCCATGTTTTTTACAGGTGCAAACATGCAGATCTTTGTCAAGACCCTCACCGGTAAGACCATCACCCTAGAGGTTGAGCCTAGTGACACCATCGAGAACGTGAAAGCTAAGATCCAGGACAAGGAAGGTATTCCTCCTGACCAGCAGAGGCTGATCTTTGCTGGCAAACAGCTGGAAGATGGCCGCACCCTCTCAGACTACAACATCCAGAAGGAGTCCACCCTCCACCTTGTCCTGCGCCTAAGGGGTGGGATGCAGATCTTTGTTAAAACCCTCACTGGGAAGACCATCACCCTTGAGGTTGAGCCTAGTGACACCATTGAAAACGTAAAGGCCAAGATCCAGGACAAGGAAGGGATTCCTCCTGACCAGCAGAGGCTGATCTTTGCTGGCAAGCAGCTGGAAGATGGTCGCACCCTCTCAGACTACAACATCCAGAAGGAGTCCACCCTCCACCTTGTCCTGCGTCTTAGAGGCGGCATGCAGATCTTTGTCAAGACCCTCACCGGTAAGACCATCACCCTGGAGGTCGAGCCGAGCGACACCATCGAGAATGTGAAAGCCAAGATCCAGGACAAGGAAGGCATTCCTCCTGACCAGCAGAGGCTGATCTTTGCTGGCAAGCAGCTGGAAGATGGCCGCACCCTTTCTGACTACAACATCCAGAAGGAGTCCACCCTCCACCTTGTCCTGCGTCTGAGGGGTGGACAGTAAACGATTCCATGATTTTCTGAAACGCAAAGTCAACCTAATAAAGCAAGATTACAGTGAATGATCTTATGGTCTTATTTCTCTTTATGTTGACATCAATTTGGTTTTTAGAAGTTAAACATCGATTCACAAGTAAATACTGTACACCAGGGTTGCCCAATGTCCAGCATGTATTGGGGGCAGCAGTAGCTCAGGATAGAGCGGGTTGTCTAGTAATCGGGAAGGTTGTAGGATTGATCCCGGCAGAGAATTCTGCTGTTGTGTTCCTGGGAACGGCACTAAACCCTACCTGCCTGCTGGTGGTGGTCGGAGGGAACCAGTGGCACCTGTACTCTGAAGCCTTACCTCAGTGTGTCCTGTGGCTATACTGTAGCTCCTCACCACTAGTTGTGTGTGTGAATGGATGAAAGATTCACTGTAGTTGTTTTGGAGTCCTCTGACAAGTGTGAGAAATTGGATCTTGCAGTTCTATGTAAAATCAGTAGATGTCACTACTTCATAAGTCATGCTTAAGTAACTAGTACTGTAAAATACAAATGGTAATTAGTGGCTGGGCAAGTGTTAAACATCCAAATGAATCACCCCTGAGCGGTGCAGAAAACTCCTGCTATGACAAAAGCTCCAAGTGTAACCCCCTTGTCTGTGTACAATACCAGCCAGGACCTCCAACTCCTACCCACATACACATTAAAAGTAAGTAATTACAAACGGTTGTAGGCTTTTGCATAGGGTCTGTTATTGGAATTGTATACATGTAATATTTATCAATGGAGTTCTGGTAACCTCAGCACCAGATATCAGATATTGGGACAAAAAGGTGATGCAGATGCTAGAAATACAGTATATCAGCAGCATCGAGCTCAGTGAAAGTGTGTCAATACATGAAGAAATTGAAACATTTTCTAATTGTTGCTTTTCATTAGCAGAAATTAAATTAACATGAGTACAGATCTAACTGCAGTCATACATTTGGTGCAGGTGTTCAAGGAAATTAAGGGAAAATGGAGTTTTTACAAACTAAGGCAAAAATTTGCACATTCAAATGTGAATAAAGGGAATGAATATTAGTAAAATAAGTGGATCTCAAAATGAAATTGTTTCACATGACTGCATATAAACTCTAAATCACTCAAGTTAATTAATAATGGTACAAGAGTAACAAAAAAATAATTTAAAAACTGAATAATGTTCACGCTCCACATCAGAGATTCTACAGGGCATGAAAGCAAATACAAGTTGTGATCTATTTCATTCCTGCAGACAGCTGCATGTGTTAAATCTGTAAAAGTCTTCTAAAAATACATTTTTTATCACCAAAACATAATTAAAGTTACATAACTGAAGCTTCTCCTGAGACATAAATGAAAACAACTTTTATTTCCACCCTCTAAAACCCCATCTCCACCTCAAGCCTCGTCCTCACAGACCCCTGCCTCAGTGGGCTGGCCCCCTGCATGACGGGCAAACCGACTGCACGTTTCAGCTGGGAGTTGCTGTTTCACTCAGCTGCAGGGCGTGGGGACAAATGGCTGGCTGGGGGGGCTTCTTCTTCTCGCTCCTCAACTACAAGACAGAGAAATATGTCATCGCTGAAAACAGGAGGATTGGGATTTTGTTCCGGCTCTATCAGCTGGCCGTGCTGGGATACATAATCGGGTGAGACCCCTTGCATGTCCCCCCGATTGTGGGCATGGAGTAAAGACATTCAGAGTTAAAAATAGGTGAGCTTGTGAAAGGTTTTTGCTTTGCTAGTGGTGTTAAAGTGACGTAGTAGAGTTTCTTTGCCCTTGTTTTGTCTTTTCTGAAGTTTTTGTTTGTGTCAGACTTATCCAATCTTTCATTGTTTAAAATCACATGGATTCTGTCATCTGGAAGACTGAAAACTGAGAAAAACGACTCACATGAAGGTTAACTCTTATTTGACCTCAGTTAAAGTTAACCTGAACTGTAAGGCAGTAAACTGAGGGGCAAGGGGGGTTGTAAAGTCATATTTTGCTCAATGGCATGCACGTCTCATGTTCACGAATACTGTTTCTATTGCACTGACCTGCATGTGCAAATCTTTACAATTTAGCTACACGATAATAGCCACTGCATGCAGAAGGTGTTCATAGCAATCATCTACTACTCTCTGCATCCTGCCTGGAAACGCCATGTAAATGCAACACCTGCTAACTCTGAAAGTCAAATGGAAGGTGTCCTAAACGCCGTCTGAGTGATGAAGTTTGGTCTCTTACAGGTGGGTGTTTATCGTGAAGAAAGGGTACCAGGAGAAAGAGGAGGCGATCCAGACTTCAGTCATCACCAAGCTTAAAGGTGTGACCCTGACCAACACCTCTGAGACAGGACCTTACCTGTGGAGTGCCGAGGACTACGTCATTCCTCCCAATGTGAGCGTACAACCAAACACTCTTTGGTCTTAAGGTTAAATGTCAGTTTTGCTGTATTTCATTAGCCGACAGCGTCTGTCTCAACACATTTAGCCAATCTGAGCTTCTACCGGGGTGTAATTTGTTTAACCTTCTTCACTTTCTCTCTGAAACCTAATTGCAGGGTGAGCAGGTGTTCTTCATAGTAACAAATTACATTGAAACACCTAATCAGAGGCTGAGCTTCTGTGCTGAGGTGAGTGACTACACGGAAAAATCCCTCTTGTGTTTATGCATTTAGCTGCTTGTACTCTAAAAGCCTTTATCGGGGTCCGATCATAGAGTTTCAAGATTCCAGACGGACGATGTCAAAGCGACGACGACTGCCTCGAGGGGGAGAGCGTGACGGCTGGGAATGGTGAGGGACGTTCATTGGTTGGCGGGAAAACCGGGATTTTTTTTCTTTGCAGTTGTGTTGGATTGAAATAGTCAATAACCACAGGTATCGGTAACAACATTAATAAGTCCCTAAATCAAGCTCCATCATTATAGATAGAGAGCAGAAGTCATGGTTCAGTTACAGCAGGTGGTCCAGGTCCTGAAGCAGCACACTACCACCACCATGCTCAACAGTTGGTTTGGTGTTCCTGAAACACGGTATTAGTTTTACACCTGATGGAGTTCCAGGAAGTCCCACGTTGGTCTCATCAGTCCAGTTTTAGCATAAGTCTTGGAGATCGTTGAGAAATGCAGGGTTCGAATTACGGGGGAGCTAAGGGGAGCCCGGCTGCCCTGAAAGTGTCATGGGCTCCCCTAGAAGCCCTCAGCTTACACACCCAGGGTGAGCCTGCCCTGACATCCACGTTCACAAAGTCACACCCCACCCCCCCGCTCTGATGTGGCTCCCCCGGATGCCTCTGGGTAATTCGTGTTTGTGTTCTTTATGAATCAATAAAGGTTTTGGTATTGGAACTCTCCCATGGAGACCATTTTTGGCCCATCTCTTTGTTATTGTTGAATCTTGACCTTTGACCTCAATCAAGTGAGGCCTGCAGGACTTTAGCTATTGCCCTGGGTTCTTTTGATTTTGAATTTCTTTATCATGTCAGATGGACTCTTTAGTTCTACTGCTGTGGTATCAGACCTTGGTGTGGCTGGTGCTGAGATCAGCTTTCCACATTCTGTGATTTATTGTTATGTCACTATTTAACAAGTGAGGCCATTAGTTTTCCAATGTTAGTTAATGAGTCTTCTTTGCTTATCATAGCATCATGTTAACAATTCTATTGGATCTCATGTTTTATCCATCATAAACGCTCCAGGAGCAGGACTCCAACCAGAACTATTTACCCATCATGCAAATAAAGTAACAAAGATGGCAACTGTAATGGAGTATTATAAGAGTCCATGAGATTGGTGATACTCTTTTTCTTGTAAATATTTTCTCTCATTCTTACCTTCTGCCCTAATTTTTTATTACCTTAATCAATGTTGATGTTCAGTGGCGACCCCAAGGGGTGGCCCTGGCCACCCCATTGGTTACTCCAGGCAAGACCAGTGTTCTTTAATAAGTCGTGTTAATGTTCACACAAACCATAAATGTATCTTGTTTAATGAAGACATGTAAAACCCTATTAAAATGATACAGAGTTACAATGAGGATCAATTCGGTGTGCCACCCCAAAATTTTCTCAGACCCCATGGCCACCTATGAAACCTTTCTGGGGACGCCACTGTTGATGGTACTGTGATTAGATGTGATGCTGCTGGAAAACAGGAACCTTCCAGAGGGATTAATGAAGTTCATCTGAGTCTGAGATAGATCTGTTTGAATGTTACTAACGTTAAATAGCATCTCTGCATACGGATTGTAAAGGTTACAGGCTGAAACTTAGGTTTGAATATGTTTGAAGGATTTTAAATGTTTGCAGATGATGCACTGGTTTCTGCCTAAACTCCAGTTATAATTAAATGACTGTTATTCTTTTTTTTATTATTATTTTTAAAAATGTGGAAAAATAGATAGAATGCACATTTATGAAAACATTACTAAAAAATAATAGCACAGACTGCATGGCAGACGTTTCATAAAAGGACATTTTGAAGCAGTTTTATTATTTCTTTATTTAGACAATTAAATCCTTAGATGTAAGAACCAGAAAATCAGATATTGCAGCAACACTTTTTTAGATATTTTTCCCTTTTTTGGCAAAAAAAAAAAACATTTAGTTGATATATTTATTGTCATTTAAATGTGTGTATTTCTTTTTCAGGAATAAAGACCGGCGTGTGTCTGAACAGCACGGGGACCTGTGAAATCCACACTTGGTGTCCTGTTGAACACAGCAGGAGACCCGCGTGAGAATCCTTTCTCTCTTACAGAAATGTGAACGTTTGTCATTTGTAACTCAATTTTTTCAAAAAATATCAGAGATTTTATTTGTGGCCGACAAGGAATCCTGTTTATTTTGCACATATATCTATATTTTTTTCTATTTTTATCCCCCAGGGAGCCTCTACTGAGTGAATCAGAGAACTTCACCCTCTACATCAAGAACTTCATCAGGTTCCCAAAGTTTGAATTCTCCAAGTAAGTCGGTATAAGTGTGTGCTGATGGCCGGTGTTCCTGTGGTTCTGAGGCATCATGGTGCTGAGTGAGATGGGGGGGTATACATGCTCCATCGGCTGCTTTAAATAGCTTTAGGGTGCAGAGAGCCGTCTATTTATACCAGCCCATGTATTGCATTCAGTGAGACAGTGAAACAGTCATCTGAGACGTCCTTGACAGCAGTCTTTTTGCTGGACAGGTGTCAGATCAGACGGGGTTTACCCAGAGAGCTGGACCAATGCCCTCTCTGCTGCTCCCTGTCCACGTCCTGCAGGACAGCGGAGCGAAGACACGAGCCACAGCTAATTCATCAGTCAGGAGCTCCATCTAATTACACAGATACCTAATTTGTCTTCATTAGCCTTGATAGGCCTTTGCTTGATGGGAATCGACAGGTAATACGATGCCTCTTAATGGGGGGGGGGTGTCACAGCGAGACACATGCAGTCGTGCTCGGAGCTCAGAATATCACTGTTAAGCTGTCACATTTTTGTTTCAGAGAAACGGTTTCAAAACAGTTATGAGATAAGAAACAAAATACTTTACGCCAGACTATGCAACTTTTTCATATATTTAAATGAGCCAGTTTGTGCTAAAATGACCCTTTACAGGGTTAATGAAATGTCACTCAGACCCCCACCACCCTCTGTAGCCAGAAGTTCCACACTTGCAACTTCAGAGTGCCGGTCCGGTCCCTGCTGGACTTAGTAAAGTGGAGCTGACATGCCTGGTGCTGCAGTCTGCTTCCAGCATGTTTCCTGCATGTTTTAGATCATGAACACAGCTGATGTGTTTGATTTAGTGATGAACCGCTCCTGTAGACACTAATGAAGGCTGAGGAGACGTTTCAGCTGTTAGATTAAGGTGTTAAAAAGACCAACGCACAGCGAGGAGATAAGTTTCACTTTGGTTTTACTAACGGAACACTAGGGGGTGCTAAAAGCAAGCTAATACTGCCAAGTGTTCCTTTAATATTCTCCACTTTTCACTGTTTCAACTTAAACAGGTGTCAGATCTTGAGGTGTCTCGATTTATTTTGATTAATGCACACAACTGAGCGTTATCACATGCAGATGACATTCAGTTGTGCACATAAATCCCCTTACAGCCAGGTTTGCTCCGAGACAACAGGAGCACCGTGCAAGCTGGGACTGCTGCAGCATCGGAAGCAGAAACCAGTTCTGTGAGTTTACGTTTGACAAGTGTCGGCTTTCTTTCCCTCTCAGGTCCAACGTCTTGGAAACATCTGATGAAAGCTACTTGAAGACATGTTCTTACGACAAAGAGCTCCACCCTTACTGCCCCATCTTCCGACTCCAAGATCTGGTCAGCAGCACTGGACATGACTACCAGGACATGGCGGCAAAGGTAGGGATGTCATTTTCAGAAACAGAAATCCATCAGTGATGGGATGCTTTTTGAAATCTGGTCAAACTGGTTCTGATGTGAAGTGAATCGCATCTCTGATTGGTTTTGTCACTGATGGTCCTCCATAAAACTGTAACGGGATATTTTTTTCTCTAACCTCTCTGTTGTCATTAGGGCGGCTCCATCGGTGTTCTCATCCAGTGGATCTGTGACCTGGATAAAGACTCCTCTAAATGTAATCCACAGTACAGCTTCACACGTTTGGACATGAACGTAAACAATTCGGTTACATCCGGATACAACTTTAGGTCTGTTCTCTAACCTCTGCAGCCTCCACGCTGATGTTTCTGTCCTTTCATCTGCTAAACCCGTTCTTCCTGCAGGTACGCCAGGTACTACAAGGATGAAAATGGTGAAACTTATCGCACGCTCTACAAAGTGTACGGGATTCGTTTTGATATAATGATCAATGGGCAGGTACAGCACAAGCATAAATGGGTTTTCACTAACTTCAGGATGTCGGGGACTTACTTTGAGTGTCCTGTTGTTGTTTTGCAGGCTGGGAAATTCAATATCGTTCCCACAATAATTGCGATTGGCTCTGGTGTTGCTCTGATAGGTGTGGTAAGTAAAACTGTTGATTTGTGATTGATCTTTTGTTGCTGCTTAATTAAAAACTGTGATTTTTGTGTTTTAGGGAGCCTTCGCCTGCGACATGATACTACTCTACATGATGAACACAAGCTCCTACTACAGAGAGAGGAAATTTGAAATAATCAATTTCAAGTAGGACTCTTATTATGGCACTAGTAAACATCTTCCCCTCAATCTTGTTTATCACAAAGTCCTTATTGTTTGTTACAGGAAAGATCGAAACAAACAAAAGGACGGGAAAACCGGTCAGAAGAGATCCAGGAAAGCTGATGCAGAAAAAGATGCTTCCAACTCCGTCAAAAAGCCAGAGGACAGTGACCTCGCCTTGGAACGTCCCACTCCAGACGACGACCAGCTTCCTGTGGACAATCGAGGTCCCACTATTCCACGCAACACGGGCCAGCGATACTCGTCCATGGCGTCTCACAAAGGCTCGGCACCGAAACATCACATCACTTTTGCTTCGCTTAACTAGGTCTGCAGGTGATGCTTCCTAAAGTCAGACTGATGTCACAATTACGTGTGAAGATTGAAGAACTGTTGGTCGAAGAGAATCTTTCACAAGGAACAAGGACCAGAACACTGAGGTGGCTGCCTTGGTCAATTACTCCTCATTTAATCAAACTAATACTTTGATGAATGTTCATGACACTAAAGCAACTCCATTTGTGCTGTTTAAAGCAAATATTCCATAATAAAAAATATTCAAATTTCATCAAGCATTAACAGAATAACTGTTTTAAACCTGGTCATTATGCTTTAGTGTTGTACGAACCTACACCTGATGTAAATGGAACTACCTGACCTCTCGTCATGCTGGATACAGACTGTCTGTGCTATAAAATGTAGAAAATTTAATCTGACGTACAGTAACATCAAAACTTTAGCTGCAAACCAGAGAAAAGCCATCTGTTATGTGCTACAAGTCACCTGTGATAGTGTTAATTGTGGTTTTGTGCTGGCTGTTAAACGGACTCTGAGGTGAATGAATTCCACCATCCCTATTTATTATTAAATGTATTTTTATTGTTCGAAACAAAGTTGTCATGTTGACTTTGTGCTGTCAGTTCCACATCCTCCTGATGCATAAACAGATGTGCACAAGCAACCTGCAGACGTGTTTATTCCAAGAAATCACAGTTGCTGTAATTTAAAGATACATGAAACATTGTTAGGATGTTGGTGAATAAGTTACATTTTTAACAATCGTGGTGAATGCCCTGGCGTGGGTGACACCGGACACAAAGCAGGAGTTACAGGATAAAGGAGTTAATTTTAAATGGTAAATTTGGACCAAAGGAAAGAGGAGGACTAAGTGATCTACCTCCAAAAGTCAACTAACTACAGGAAAATCTTTTACAATGATGGTCTATCTACAAACAGCAGGCTAGACAACCCTAATGCTTTAAAAGGCATTATACAGAACCATATGTGTGGGAAATCATTTTAGTATACATGCACCATTCCGTACAAAAAAGTCCAGAACAGCACGTAAGTGAAAAGGCCTCCGACAAGACCTCCGGTGAAGAGCAGCCGGCGAGATTTAAAGCATTTGTTCCATCGTCGGCCAGCCTTGAGGATGAGCAGCAGCGACAGCAGAAAGGAGGCGAGGAAATAAAAAATGAAGCCGTAGAGTCCTGTCAGCCCGAGGATCCCAGCTGTTGCTCCAGACAGAGCAGACACAGAGGTGCGGCAGTATTCCAGCACAGCGGCGTTACCCCTCACCGACACTTCACTGATGAACTGTGGTCCCTCTCGCTTGGCCCCGACACCTGACATCTTGGCTCCAGTTATCAACCACAGGAGAGTGCTGCTGCAACAGATGGAACATTGTGTTCATTTGTTTTGTTGCTCAACACCAAATGTGGTACAAAGAACTGAACATAAAACATGATTACACTATAACAGAAAAAATTTTAATTGCTTGTTTAATTTTGGCCACAACAGAGTCAGTGACAGCTTCCCACGTGGTTCTGTACAGCATGATCTTTACTTTCTAAAACTGGAACAAGGGTAGGAACTTTTGTTGTTCTTTATTTCGTTTAAAACATTGAAATTTGAAGCATTTTTCCCCATTCAGTTTTACTTTGGGATGGATCTTTTTGATTTGGGGTCAAACTGCTTTTTCCCCAACTTAACATGCGAAATTCTTTACCTGAACACTCATTAGCATTAACATTTAGTGTTACTAGTGGCATCCCATTTAAAAAGAGAGAAAAAATGGGCTAGATTTATAGATGCTAGCTTAGCTTAGGCTAAACTAAAGCTCTAGTAAAACTTGATCAGGTGCATCCAGCTCAAGTAATCACATTGATGAACAAAGCACCAAACAGCCGAGCAGTTATTTAAGCTACACTTAAAATAGCGTCATCATGAGAGGTCGGACTGCGTTATTTTAACATCCAACGTCGCTGCTAACAGCTAGCACAGCTAGCTATCAAAGCTAACCGCTACAGCTGCTAACACTCACCTGATTAAAACGTTTAATGGCTCCTCACGTCGCAATTATAGTAACATAATACAGAGGAATGACTTTAGATCCGGAGATGTCAGAGGATTTTTACGATTTATCAGCTGAAATGGCACAGACACGCTGCATTCATTCTCACGACTGACAACCCTAAAAGTCAACCATGATCTTTCACCAGTGCATTCTGGGTAAAATGAGAGTCATCAAACAGGAGGATGTGGTGCGTTTAAAGAGCATTGAAAAGTAGGATTTTAAAGTTTTTCATAAAAACTCTACTTTTTCCAAAATTGTAACTTAAAATTGGGCATAAAACAACCTAATAAAGCAAATATGTCACGTAAATGTTAGCAGCCTTAATCTAATAAACAGATGTATAAATAAAATGATCACGAGTGTCAATGACATGGCAAAAACTAGACATCAAAGTACACAAAGACAATAAGAATAACCATAAGACCATATGGCCACAGACATACGTAGAATAGTTATGAAGAGACAGGAAATTATCTAAATAACACAAAAATCATTCATATGTGTGTGAATTATGGCTACAAAACTGGTATTTTCCCCAAATTATGAACTTTAACAATGACAATGTAACAAAACAACACAAAGAAGAGAAAAAAACAAAATACAAATCTTGATAATAACAATGTGACTCAAAATATGCTGATATTAAAGCAAAATGAGAGAAAACAAACAAGAGACTAAAAATATGATGGAACAAAGAAATATATAAATGCATTAAACAAAAGCATGTTCTTTAAATAGTGCAAAATAAACAAGGCATAAAAATAACCGAGATCTATTAATTTCAAGACAAATGTATTAATGACAAAATCCTCTTTTTTAATTTGCTTGTTTCACCAGATAATGATATCCAAATTTATTTCAGATGTCCTATTTATTTTTCACACCATGAACGCACCAGTGTCGACTTTGGCTGCAGGGTGATGTCCACCGGTTAGCACAGCAGCAGCAGTCATGTCTGAGTTTATTCTGGGTGTAGACGTGGGCACCACCTCGGTTAAAGCCGTGTTGTTAGCAGCTGACTCCAGAAGTGTGGCTGCGAGTCAGACTCTACCTACAGCTGCTGATATAAGCGACAACAGCGGGATAAAGGTGAGCTACACGCGCGGTACTTCACTTTACCGCGAACGCATCTTTGACAATCAGGTGTGTGTGCAGGTAAAAGAGCAGGATGCAGGTCGGATCATAGCCGCTCTGAACCGGTGCGTGGGTCAGCTACCGAGAGACAAACTTCAGCATGTCAGCCGCATCGGGCTGTCCGGGCAGATGCACGGAGTTTTGTTCTGGAAAGCAAAAAGCGGTAAGAAAACAGCGCCTGTCATGACATTTAGTAATAAAGCGTGATTAACTGTGTAACGACTGTATGACGGCATAATAGGGCCACCGAGAAACAACACGCTATGACGGTGTGTTAGTGCCACAAGAAAAGAGGAAGTGTCCAGATTAAAGTTGAAATTTAGAGTTTGAGATGCTGAAAATGTTGAAAACTCACCTTGAAAGTGCTTGAAAAGTCCTTGAATTGGGAAAAGTTGTAAAAATGAGTTTGTAAAATTTAAAAATTTGTAATTATGAAAATCAACCAATAAAATAAGTAAATTGATTAGCTACTATTTGATTGTTTAGTCTCTAAGAAAATGAAAGGAAACAAAATTAATAAAATCCTGCCAAAAAGAGAATTTAGATGAGAATTTTTGTCTTTTTTTAAATTAAATGTTGTACAAAGACTCTGTTGAGTTAAAATGACGAATAGATTTTAAAAGTTCAATAAACAAATTGGACAATATAAAACTTCCAGTTCAGCACCAGTAATATATCCTTTATTATGCATTCTTATGCATGATTATTCATGCGTTATATAACATTTTATTTCCACTGCACTGATACAACAAAACTTTATTTTGCAACACTTTTTGTAGTAGCGTCAAAATAAAACAGTATCAGCAAAAAATCAGTATAAGTCAAATATAACATCACCAACCTGAATCAAATCAACAGTGAAGCAACAAGTTTAATATCAACATTATTGACTGAATCATTGTGATCATGCAGCAGACATTAACTTTAAAATATTTGTTCTTTATTCACATTCTAACTGCATTTTACTGTCTAAGTTTCAGTCAGACCTGTTAGTCCGGTGGCTTATCAGATCCTATAGGGAGGAGCTCGGAGAATATTAATTATATGTAACAGTTTCACTCATTGTGATAAACAATATGATAGCACAGATAAGCTTTTGCATGAGCAGCTGTGGAATTCTGAGATCCTTTCACAAGACGTTGTTTCCTCAAGTCTGGAGTCAAGTCCTAAACTTAGATTTTTGAGTCTTAAACAAGTCGTTTGACCAAATTTATACTAACGAGGAATAATTTGGAGAGCTTGAGAAAGCTTCTGGTGATGTGACAGTGGAGGCTTGCCAGCAGATGTTTAATTAAAAAATAAAACATGTCAACACACGTGCTGCCAATTTTTTGTGTGGTTAAGAAAACTGTATTGATCAGAAGCCTTTTTACTTTTAACGTCCTGGTCAATAAAAGTTGTTCTGATCTCCTGAGACAACTCTGTTCTCTGCTTTCTGTGGTCCGTGTTCAGAGTGGTACACACCCTGATACCAAACAGCACTGTGACTACTTCTTACCTTTTAAGTAGGCCAACTGATTAAAGACTCAAGTGATGACATAGGAGAAAAAGATTTACACCGTCTTTATTTTGGAAGATCCCGAGATTATTTTCCTTTTTTCTTGGGAGCCGTGATGGACGGGATCTCTCAAAATAAAAGTCAGGAACCTAAAAAAATTATTTTTTAATTTTTGAGCAGCAGTTGCATCTGATTATCTCTGTGATGGATCTTAACCCAGCGGTACGTTTCTGTCTCCTCCACAGGTTGTGACTGGTCCAACGAGGACTTTTTTACAGCAGGAGACACCAGTCAGCTGATCACGTGGCAGGACGGACGCTGCAGCAGAGACTTCCTGACGTCTCTCCCGAAACCAGACTCACACCTGAGCGTTGCCACGGGCTTCGGCTGTGCAACCATCTTCTGGTACATGAAACACAGGTCAGCACACTGCTCCTGCAGATCCGTCTCAGGTGACAGCCTCTTCAGCCATGGTGATGGAAAACTGTGACCATTTGACTGCAGACCGGAGTTCCTGGAAGAGTTCACGGTGGCCGGTACGATCCAGGACTATGTGGTGTCCATGCTGTGTGGTCTGGAGCGGTGTGTGATGACGCCTCAGAACGCAGCCAGCTGGGGCTTCTTCAACACTGCAACCAATCAGTGGAATGAAAACATGTATGTGAAGAGCTGAACTCTAGTACTAAAAGCATGAGATGTGTTTTCTGAAGCTTGTGCATGTTTGGATTGAATTTGAAACCAAATAACACTAACAGACCACTGTGTGTGTGTGCGTGCGTGCGTGTGCATGTGTGTGTGCATGTTGCAGTCTAAGGGCTGCCGGCTTCCCGTTGCACCTGCTCCCTCGCTGTGTGCCATCTGGTGGCTTGGTGGGTCAAACGTGCTCCGCCTGGCTCGGTGTTCCCGCCGGTACACCAGTAGGAGCCGCCCTGGGAGACTTCCAGTGCTCCGTCTACTCCTGCATTAGTGCACCAACTGATGCAGGTGAAACAGGAAGTCCAGTCCTAACCCTCAGGCAGGGCTTGCAGCCAATGCATCCAGCGCTAATAGTCCCTGAAGTCTGGAGTAACATTTATGAGTTGATGTGATTAAAGCATGACTTTTACTACTAAATAAAAAGCACAAATAACTCTTTATTAATGTAGATCTAATTTAAACTTCTCCACTAAAAGTTTTTTTCGTTTCCCAGTTCTCAACATAAGCACCTCAGCCCAACTGACCTTCTCCATGCCAGCTGACTTCACACCTCCAGATGCTGCTCAGCTGGAGTCATCCATCTCCTACTTCCCTTACTTCAACTCCTCATACTTGGCTGTGGCAGCGTCGCTCAACGGAGGAAACGTGCTCGCCACTTTTGTAGAGACGCTGACTTCCTGGATGGGAGAGCTGGGTATGTACTGCGGTACTGCTCCTGATAAAACGTTCCACTGCTTTCAGCCTGTTTTTGGACGCTAGTCATGGATTTATCTGAAAGCACCAAAGAAGATCCAGCTTTTGTGATTGTTTAAAGCTTTTAAAGAAGTCTTAATCTGTTTGACCACTCAGGGCCACCGTATATTCATTATCAAAAATTGACATCAAGCAACAAGCAGTGCTAAAAAAAACAAGGTTGATTGGATCA
Source organism: Aphyosemion australe (assembly GCA_006937985.1). NCBI lineage: Eukaryota > Metazoa > Chordata > Actinopteri > Cyprinodontiformes > Nothobranchiidae > Aphyosemion > Aphyosemion australe. Next base: position 1,818,025 of record SSNS01000029.1, on the reverse strand, counting down.
AGAAAATGAGTTGCCTTCTTCGTAAGGTGGAGGTGTGGTTGTAGCATCAGGGTACCTGGACCACTGATTTATTGATCAGCACCTGGAATAATTATTTTAAATAAGCGGGTTAAACCTGGGCTCGTCTAAAACTAATATTCAGATGTTTTGTTGCTGTTTAGCCACTGAATAAATAATTGATAAACACTTATATCTATTGCTGCGGCGCCTCTCAGGCTGTCTTGAGTTCAAGTACAGATCAATCAGAGCTCAGAGGAGAAAGCAGAAATCTGAGCGTGACTCTTGTTTACAGGTGCAGAGTTGAGCGACGCATGTTTGTATGAGAAGCTGATCCGTTGCGCCCTGAACCAGGAAACCAGTGACCTGATGGTGAACCCCACACTCCTGGGGGAGCGACATAACCCCATGTGCCTGGGTCAGGTGACCAACATCTCCACCTCCAACCTCTCCCTGGGTCATGTGTTCCGGGCGCTCTGCCGCGGAGTCGTCAGCAACATCTCCTCCATGATGCCTGCCGAACGTCTGCTGCAGGCGGGGGTCTGCAGGATTGTAGGGAGCGGGAGCGCTCTGGCTCGCAACGAGGTGCTCAGGCAGGAAGTGGAGAAGGTGTTCCCCCTGCAGGTGGTGTACGGACAGAACGCAGACTCTGCAGCCGGTGCAGCCATGGTCCTCTGTGACCGACTATGAACAGGATCTTCGATCTGAACTGAATCAAATGTAATTTTTGCACAATTCTGAAAGGAAGTTTTCATACTGAATCACTTTGATTCTAAAATATAACCAAAAGGGGAAGAATTCAGGAGTTTTAACAGAGAAAGAGAAGGAAGAGAAATGTTTCTGTTTGTTTTCACAGCTCTTTGATGCATTAGGAGATAAATGCATCATGTTCATAGTGATTCTCTGCATGGAGGGAGCGGCTCTACAGGAGATCATGAGATAGCAGCGCGCTGGATGATCTGAAAATCACTAACATGTCTGCTGCAAGCAGAAGACGGACCATTTGGATGATGGCATATAATGAGACTTCCTGTTGCTGTTGATGGAGCTGTTTTAGTCCAGATGTGTTACCTGGCTCAGTTTAACCCATGGAATCAGTTACTGTTGCTTTCTCATGTAAAAGACTTAATAAAGTTTTAATAAAATTAATTTAAAAAACACAACTTTTGTCTTCTATTACTTTGTTTTTGTACTTTTAAATCGTGTATTCTGCTATTAACCAAGTGAGGCCTGCAGTATTTTAGAGTTATTTAGTTCTTGAATTCCTTTGGACAGATCCATGATGCCTACTTCTATTCAGCGTTTAAAAAGAATGTGATTAATCACAGTTAACAGATGATTTAAAGGATAATAGTCCTATGGTCTATACCAAACATGTTCATTAAGTACTTTGTACTAAACTCTCACATTAAGTGATTTCAGTAGTTTTATTCTTGACAATTTCAGTACCTTCCAGAATGAGCCGTTTTAGGGCTCTGTCACTTTAAGAAAACAAGCTGGAACTGGCCACGCCCACCCAACCATGCTCAGACTGCTCTAAGCTAAAAAGCTCCGATATCCGGGAGGGGCTCCGAGTAGAGCAGCTGCCCCAGTAGCCGCTCTCCTCCCGATCAGAGGTGGTTTCTATGCTTGTTTTCACGTTTGTGATGTCACAAATGAGGACTTTTTGAAACGGTTTGTTTTAGGCACATATTTCCTAAAACCAAACACTGACAGAAAACTGAAGAAAATGTTTTTATCATGTTTGGAGTGTTTATAGAGGCCGTAGAGACCCACATGTAAACACAAAAGGATGCAAAAGGAGAGTTTTGCATGAAATCCCCCCTTTAACAAGCGTGGTAATTACGTTTTCATATTTCACTCTCATCAAGGTAAACCTTCAGCTTTGGTGCACACAGTAATATTGATAGATGCCTGATTGGTAAAGCCTCTTGTGTCTTTGTGCCCTGGTTGACTTTAAAATGAAAGAAGGAAGTCGCCCTCAGAAAGGAAACAGTCAGATGTTATGAACACAACTGTTGCTTTGCTGCCTGCAGTCACAGGACCACAGCAGGACCGAAAACACCCAGAAGAAAACTGAAATGAAACTACCAACGCTAGAACATAAAAAGGCAGGAAGTTAATGGACTAAAAAGACAAATAAAAGGATTTTTTTTTACTCTTTTCCTTTATAAGAAACCCATCTTAGAACCTCAGAGGTAAGTCATCCTCTCATGTTTAATGTTTAATGCTCTTTCAGCTCTTAACAGGAAATCTGATTGAAAGTAATCTCTTATTTTGCTGAAGTCATCATGAAACACATTTATGTTCATGTCAGATGATCTGCCTCCACTCCGCGCGGCTCACACATCTGGACTCCATGTTTGCTTTGTTATGAGCTGAGATGGTCAATACGGTTCCCTCTCAAGCACTCAGGGTCTCAGTAATGCACTCTTGTGTTGGATCTTATGGAGGGGGAGGTCACTTTGGATTTCTTCTGACCACTCTGACATCATCTTGAGTGAGCATCTCCAGATGCAGAGCAGCAGGATTGTCAAACACGCCCTGATCTCTGCAGGACGTCACTTTGTTCTTGTATTTTGCTCCTGGAAACCTGTTTTGATTTTTTAAAGAATGAAAACAGTCTGAAGAGGGAAAAGACTCCCTGGTGAGTTCAACGACACATTTGTTTACCAGTTTCAGTTGATAAAATAATGAAGGTCATAGCAGAGAGCTAAAAAATTAAGATCCAGAGAAATTAAATCTGTTGTTTTAGTTTGCATCATTCGTGACACATTTGCTCTTTTATTCTTGTTATTTAGGTTTGCTTCATTGTGCAGCATTTCCTGTGCTTTGACACAGCTGCGGCTGGTGGAGTTTCACATTACTGCGCCGCATGAATCAATAAACACAGAAACACGACAGGAAGTACATAAATATGATGCTTCTGCACAGATAAACCAGAAAAAGCTTCAAATTAATCTCAGTGACTGAATGCCTCTGTGGGATTAGTAACGTATAAATGTTTTTAAAATCAGGTGCAGCTGAATCATTTACAAAGTTAAAATAAAACAGCTTACTTCTGTTTTCCCTTGTTTTTTCTGTTCTATATTTTTCTTATGATTTATGGAAATTTTAAGATGGTCTGAGTCACTTATTTCCCATTTTTTTAGTAAAAAGGAGAACAAGAAGTTACTAAAGTGGTTCCTGTCTTACGTGTGTGATTCTGCAGCTGATGTGTGGATGGATACTTTAGATTTTGTCATATAGATCAGTTTCTCAACAGCTTTCTGGGAAGGGTTTGATTCATGTGTGTGTGTGTGTGTGTGTGTGTGTGTGTGTGTGTGTGTGTGTGTGTGTGTGTGTGTGTGTGTGTGTGTGTGTGTGTGTGTGTGTGTGTGTGTGTGTGTGTGTGTGTGTCATGGAAATCTCCCTGTAAATAAGCTGCTTTGTTAGTGATCAGGGGAAGAACACATCACATGTCTGCCTTTAGAGTGCGGTGACGTGATGCTCTGTGGTGAAGATGCTTCAGACATTGCCTCTCATCTGTCTCTGTTGTTGTTTACAGAAGCCTCTTCTGGTTTATTATTATTATTACTAAAGACAGGCACTGCTGGAGCACCCCAGCCAGCACACATAGGTGGGCCCCATATGGGATCTATATGGGCAAGCCGCATAGGTCCCCACAGGGGTTTGCCGGTGTTTGAGTCAAACCCTCTGAAAACGCATGTAGGGCCCTTTAAAATCTATGTGGGCAAAAATCATTCTGGGCAAACCCCCATGGGGTCACCATGGAAAACGCAGACAAACCCTGTTGGGACCCAAATAGCTTGCCCATATAGATCCCATATGGGGCCCACCTATGTGTGCTGGCTGGGACGTTTTCAATAATATGATCAGATTTTCTCTTGACCACATTTCAAACTTCGATCTGTTGTGTGAAAATATTAAGGATTAATTTATTTACTCTCTAGAGCATTTTTAATTCAGCCCATCTTCTTTTTAGCTCCATTATTTTTCACATCAGGACCTGATCAAATCTTTACCAGCTTCTCAAAAGGATTCACATCTAACCTCAAAAACACACAACAGAAGCACGTCTAAATGGTGAATGGCCTGTATTTGTATAGCTCCTTCTTAGGGTTCCACAACCCCCCAAGGCACTTCACAACACAATCAGTCATCCACCCATTCACACACACTGGTGGTGATGAGCTACAACGTAGCTACAGCTGCCCTGGGGCGCACTGACAGAGGCAAGGCTGCAGAGCACAGGCGCCACCAGTCCCTCCGACCACCACCAGCAGGCAAGGAGGTTTAGGTGTCTTGCCCAAGGGTACACAGCAGCATTCTCTGGCGGGAGCTGGGATTGAACCTTCAACCTTCTGATTACTGGACAACCTGCTCTACCTCCTGAGCTACTGCTGCCCATTTGTCTACTCCATGATGCAGCAACTCAGAGGTTTTATATCAGAGTCTCACCTTGTGTGGAGGACGTTTGATCATCTCTGCTTCCCCGTGTTGCTTTAGTTCCTTGAGGTTTGCAGACATCTGCTTCTCCTCTGCTCTCTTAAGGTCCCACAAAATCATTTGGAGTCCTGGACTTTGATCTGAACTGCTGCAGGACCTGTAGAGTTTTAGGGTTTAGGGGTAGGGCTTTTATAATTTCTCTGTGCGCTGCTTGGTCTGACCTCCATGATAGTAACTGTAATCACGTCCCTGCATGATGAACCCTCGTTTTACTCCAGATCACTGGCGGTAAAGATGAAGAAGTCGGAGATGTTTGGCTTCACCCTGGAGACAGACGACAGGACGGAGGAGGAGAAAGCGAGGCAAAGGGGTGTAAAGGATGGTTTGGCTGCAGACGCCCCAATGGCCCCCATGGACACGGATTTCCAGGAGGAAATGGAAAAGCACAAACCTCAGATCAGATTCAATCTCAACTTTGGCCGGTGAGCCTCTACATGCAGTCATAAACTGATTTCTGCCTTAGTTTACCTCTCATTACTGCAGGGGAGTGGTCATTAAGGCACATCATGTTACTGTGAAGCTTCTGAACCCACAGTATTCTGTAGTGACCCTTTTCCCTCTAATAAATGTTGTTTCCAGGGAGATTCGAGGTAAAACACCACAGAAACAGAGGGACAGCTCCATTTTCACCATCGAGAGGCTGTTTGAAGCAGTGGCCAGCAGAGACGTCAGCCAGCTGGACGGCCTGTACCAGTACTTACACCAGAACATGAAGAGGCTCTCTGACTCTTTGTGTACGTCAGCACCCATGATGCAACAGCTGACCCCAATCTGTGACCCCCTGACCCTCCCAAATGTGTTGTTGCATCTGCAGACCAGTCCTATGGTAAAACAGCCCTGATGAAGGCGCTGCTGCACCTTAAAGACGGCAAAAACGAGACCGTAGACGTGCTAATCGACATCTCAGAGAGGCTGGGAGACATTAAGGAGTTTGTGAACGCAGCCTTCACCAAGAGCTACTATAAAGGTCAAAGAAGAACGTATTTAACAGTGTAATCAGATCACCTCTCTGCTGTTTGGCCTCATAAATGTGACAGGGGTGAATATTAAACAGTTTGACTTGTCCTCTGACAGGACAGACAGCTCTGCACATAGCCATCGAGAGGAGGAGCATCTGCTACGTGAAGTTGCTGGTCAGTAAAGGAGCAGATGTCCACGTCAAAGCCTGCGGAACGTTCTTTCAGCAACATGATGGACCATACTTCTACTTTGGTGAGTCCGCGTTTCTCTAAGATTCATAATAAAGAAGGACGAGATGAAACATTCAAGGTGATTAGATGTGAAACATCCAGGAGCAAGAAGTCTTAAAGGAGACGTATTATGATTTTTTTCTTAAGTTATAATAGTTTTATGGTCAATACAAAACATGTTCATGAAGTTCTTTGCACTAAATCCCTCTCACATGAAGCAATCTCAGCAGTTTAATTCTTGACAGTTTCAGTACCTTCTAGAATGAGCCACGCCCACCCCTCCCCCACCTGGGCTGCTATGAGCTGAGAAGCTCCAAAATCCAAGAGGAGCTCAGAGTAGAGCCGCTGCTTCCCCAGCAGCAGCTCTCTTTTACACATCAGAGGTGGTTCTATTTCCCTGTTTGTGACATCACAAACGGGGATTTTTGAAACATTTTGTTTTAGGCACCAAACGCTGACAGAAACCAGATGAATGGGGTTTTTTATGTCTGGAGTGTTTATAGAGGCAGTAGAGACCCACACTGCAGCACAAACGTGAGTGTTGCATCGTCCAGGTCTGCTCCAGGACTTTTATGGATTTATTCCCCCTCAAGAACTAATTTTCAGATTCTGTTTTAAATCTGTTTTAAATTCATTTTAGGCTCTAAAACTTCCACTCGACACGTTTCCTCAGACTTTTGAGGGACTCTCTGCATAATAGCATGGAAGACATCAAGGGCAAGGACCAAGCTAACAATGAGTACAAATTCAGACAAAGTCTAAAAAAACTAACAAATAATAGTAAAAATACATTTTATTCTAATAAGGCCTAACTGAGTGCTTTTGAATGGTATCACTGTACAGCTGTAATTAAACTGCAGTATGATTCCAGCTGGTTTGTTTCAACACAATCAATAAAATAATCAACAGATTGAAGCACAGGAAGTCTGCTGTCAGCTTTTACTGGAAACCAGCCACAGAGTCAGCCCATCCCATCACACGCTTTTCCAGTGAATGTGAGGAACGAAATGCAGAAGAATGCACTAAACATTAACCCTTTCATCTGTTGTCATTTTATTCTGCAATTTTATAACAAAAAAACAGTAACAATGAAATAAAATTGGCCCTTGCCATACTCTAATACTCCACCAAGGGCAGTAGGCATTTATACGACAAGGTTTGAGGTTTTAGATCTACAGGTAGGGTCATTTTAATTACTTCATTACTGTTATAATGTTATTAACATATTATTATATAGTTGTGGTTTTAACATTAATACGTAGTTGTTTAGCATAAATAACATAGTAGCGAATATAAATTATATTAATAATATAATATAAATATGTATAAATAATAGTTTTAAAAACAGGATTTATAATCATCATCATCAAATATTGCTATTCCAGGCTTTAAGAGGTTAACCCTAACACCAAGAGTTCAGAAGCTTCAGAGAAATAAAAGTAAAACATGAATCTGTTCAAATCTGACTCAAAGCCCTGCAGCCTTACGGCAGATGGTCTCAGTGTGACCAGAACTCCTCCTGATTGGATCCGGTTTGTCTCCAGGTGAGCTGCCTCTGTCTCTGGCAGCCTGCACCAACCAGCCGGACATGGTGGACTACCTGATGAGCAACGAGTATCAGCAGGCAGACGCAAAGCTGACGGACTCTCAGGGCAACACGGTGCTGCACACGCTGGTGGTGGTGGCAGACAACTCCCAGGAGAACACGGAGTTCATAACGGACATTTACGACCGCATCCTGAAGAACAACACCCAGCTCCATCCCAAACTGAAACTGGAGGACATCGAGAACAACAAGGGGCTCACGCCTCTTAAACTGGCTGCAAAAATGGGCAAGATTGGGGTAATAAGTTAGTTTCCTAAATAGTATTATGATCTGATGTGTAAAACTCTAAAACTGGAAGAGGGTGGGGGGGTTTTGACAAATGAGAAAGAACTTCCAGAGTCTCTGACAGATTTTCTTTGAATTCCTGCAGCTTTTCTCACACATCCTGAAAAGAGAATTCCAGGAGCAGAACACCAAACATCTGTCCCGCAAATTCACCGAGTGGGTGTATGGACCCGTCCACTCCTCCCTGTACGACCTGGCCTCAGTCGACTCGTTTGAGAAGAACTCCGTTTTGGAGATTCTGACCTACGGCACTGGCATTCCTGTAAGTCCCAGCAGCTCCAAATGGAACAGCTGTCTTCATCACGATGGTCTCAGAGCTCGTGTGTCCCCTCAGAACCGTCACGAGATGCTGGAGACGGAGCCGCTGAGCAGACTTCTGGATGAGAAGTGGAACAGGTTTGGAAGCAAAATGTTTCTGTTAAACTTCCTGGTCTACGTCACGTACCTGGTCATCTTCACAGCTGTAGCCTACAATAAGAAGAACGGCATGGTAAACTGGTTTTCACACAGTTTGACCAGTTTGACAGAGCTGGCTCCTCCTGATGATCCTCTGTGCTCCACAGCCTCCATTCCCCATAGATGATGAACTGACGGACTACCTGTATGTCTCGGGCCAGGCGCTGATTACTATAGCAAACATCTATTTCTTTTTCATTGCTGTAAGTGAGCAGAACCTTCACACAGATGTTTAAATAAACCGTGACAGATTAAATGATGTCTGAATTCCTAGATTGTGGAGATGAAGAGGAAACGACCGAAGCTGGAAACGCTGCTGGTTGATGGATATTATGAAATTCTCTTGTGAGTGTGAAAATGTTTTCTTCCAAATGTGGCGAAGTTGGTTTCAGAACACATAAACAGAAAGCTGCTAAAGAAAATAAAACGTCCGAGTGTTTCGTAAACACCAGTTTCTCAGTATCCGGTGTGCAAAAGTTAGTATCTAATGATCTTCTGCAGATAGTATCTCACACAAACACCAGATAATGCCCCTCCAGACAGTTTCTCTTGCACCAGATAAAGTCCTGTGCACATATTTATGTCTGTCAAACTATCTGAAATATTTCTGAAAACGATGCAAAAATTAGGAACAAATCCACGAGACAAGCTGCTGGTTGAAATACGCTTAAATATATGACATTCTGTTACACGTCAACACGGCGCCAGGCTCATCCCTTGAGTTAGAAGCAAACAAAGCTAGACTGAAAATGAGTGGAAAAGCTCAAAGACAAACTTTGAAAGACCTTCAGTCTGCTGATTATTTCCATTACCTCTAATGAAACATCCATAATAATTGACAGATGAGATGATTTGAGTCAGAACGAGAGACGTTTCTGTGTCGTTTCTAGTTTTTCTCAGGGTCTCATGTTCATGGTCTCAGCCGGGCTGTATCTCTGGGGACAACCAGCTTACCTCGGCTTCCTGGTGCTGTGTCTCGCTCTCAGCTGGGTCAACGTGCTCTACTACTCCAGGGGTTACAAAAACATGGGCATCTACAGCGTCATGATTCAGAAGGTAAAGCTGACCTTTGCACAGAACTACAACCACCCTCAAACTGATCTGAGACCTGTTTTTTTTTCTCTTTTCCTTGCAGATGATTCTCAGCGACATCCTGCGCTTTCTTTTTGTCTATGTCGTCTTCCTCTTTGGATTCTCTGCAGGTATTATCTCGAGGAGATGGAATTTTCTCCCCATTAGGGAGAGTTTGATCTAACACCTGTTTTGTCCTGATGCAGCGGTGGTCTCACTGCTCATAGAGCCTCCTGCAAGAAACAAAACCACCGGGAAGTCGCGTATTTATACAACCCTATCAGCCGATGAGGAGTGTGTCAAACCCTCCTTCAGAAGCATCTCCTACACCATCCTTCAGCTCTTCAAGTTCACCATAGGCATGGGCGACATGGAGTTCACCCAGGAGTACCAGTATGGGGCTGTCTTCTACCTGCTGCTCATCTTCTACATCATCCTCACCTACATCCTGCTGCTCAACATGCTCATAGCCCTCATGAACCGCACTGTGGAAAAGCTCACCATGGAGACCACCAGCATCTGGAAGCTGCAGGTGAGACAGCGGTGATCCAGTTCTTTAAATGGATCACTGGTTTGACTGGGTGCTGTGGTTGTCCTTAGAGGGCTGGCACCATCCTGGACATGGAGAAACAACTGCCCTGCTGTCTGAAGAAGAAGCTTCGCAGCGGGGTGGAGATAAAACTCAGAACTGCTCTTGGAGATGATCGCCGCCGCTGTTTCAGGTTTGTGAAGAGTCCTGGACTTCCATGATTGGGAATACTGTGTTATGACTTTTCAGATGGTAGCAAAACTCAATTCAATCCAATATAATCCAACATGAATTTGACACGATCCACTACGATACATTATTGCACGATACAATAAATGATGCGATATGATTCAATGCCGTATTTGAACGTTTACCAATGAACGAAACCATCAGCAGGTTTGGGTTTTCAGGTGAGCTCTGACAGGTCTGACTCAGTCTGCTGTGGCTTCATCTCTTAGAAACTTGCAGCCAAACTGCTGATCGACAAGTTAAGAACCACAAACTTGTTGATCAGAGATTCAGATTTGTTCAGCGGTGAGTTCAGGGTCAGTGCGCCGTGTTTCACGGTAATTTTCCTCCTGTGACAGCTGACTGATGCGTCGCACAGCAGACGGCCACTGAAGCACGAGTCCTCTTGTCTTTTCAGAGTGGAGGAAGTCAACTGGAACAAATGGAACACTAACTTGACCAAAATCAACGAGGATCCAGGTTGTTGTTCTAGGATGCAGCAGCCTGAGTTGGGCAGTCCCTCCACCAGACCCAGCAGAGGTTTGGAAATGCATTAATGTAAAGACCTGAGAAGAGGGGCTTGTTTTGTAACGTTTCCTCTTTCATCCACAGGGAGGAGCTGGAGAGTCTTCATCAGGGACCGCAGTTGGAGGGAGGCCCCTGAGTCGACAGAGATGAGTCCTCTGCACCTCTAAAGAGGATGACTGCTCGGCTTGGAGCGCACCAACCAGGAGCCGTTCAAACCTCAACAGTGTGTTAACAGAGAAACGGAGAACTCGTGTCTTCTTCCTCTAAAGGGAATATTTCAGTGTTAAGAGCACTGATGAGAACATGTTAATATGGTCTGATTTGTGCCGTGGTGTTAAAAACACTTCATGATTTCCAATGAATGCATTTAAAATGACACTAGTTATTAAAACACGTTTTCTGCGGCTTGCCTGCACCTCCAGCATGAGTTAAAACCTGTCGTTGGATCACAAAGGTGCTGATCCTGCGCTCCTGCTGCGTGCCCTTTATACAAGTCCCATTGTCATCACAGCCAGACAAGCTAAAGCTGCCGTAGTCAGAATGTCCTGCAGATTTCACAGCTTGCATCGTCTACTCCACTTCCTCCTCCGATGTGGCGGAGGCAGGCCCGGATAAAGGGCGTGAAAGCACAGCGATCGGAGCAGCAATCGCCACCTTCTGCACCGACTGTCAGTTACAAATGTGGCTCAGGTGGGCCTCTTGAGCCAGTCAGTCACTCCTGGTGCCCGATACTGTAGGAGACGTGTGTGAAGAGTTCAGAAAGGAGGAATAAAGCTACTCTTGAGCTACTATTTGCCCCCTGACAGATTTTAATTCTCTTGTTTTTTAAAAAACTAGCCTGGCTCTGTGTGGAAGAAGAAATCGCCCCCATCATTCATTCTCACTCGCTGCATCCAGATCTGTAGAATTAAGAAATCGCTTCAACAGAACCTGCGTGACATGAAGTTTGCTAAAAGATCAGGGTCAGAGGTCATGAACAGCCTCATTAGGAGAGTCCCAAGACCAAAACCAGTGCTGAACAAAGAGAAACAGCCCGTCTCACATTTACTAAAAAACACCTCAAGGGTCTTTTGGGAAAATATTCTGTGGAATGACGAGACTGTTGGAGCTTTAGGGGTGTTTACCGATGGTGGTGGTATTGTGATGGTCTGACCTTTGACCTTAAACAGGATGTTCATGCAAGGAAAAATATTTGATTGCCTCAAAGGGTTTTAGAGGTCAATCATTTTTTTTACATGAAGCCAGATTGGTTTAAATAAGATTTTTCCCTTAAAGAGGACCTAGAATGCAGTTAATCAACAATCTAAAACAGAGCGTTGAGCCTCTAAAAAGCATCAGAAATGTTCTTTAGGCTTTCATCTGTCCCAGGAGCCCTGATACAGGCCATTCTAAACCCCCTAAACCAGCCTAAGTGTGAGAAGAACTGTTGACCCCTCCCACTCAGCCAGGACATGAATATGATAATGAGCTGCTTGCTGATTGGTCGGTTTCCCCAGAAGGCTTCAGACACTGGAGACATGCAGGTTTGAGGAGGTGTGGCTCCCCCTAGTGACGTGTTAAGGAAGGTTTTCTCAGATCAGAAGTTTTTCTCTCGCCTTTTTCAACTTTCTAATTTACATAAAAAGTAGGTCAAACACGGCTTTGACTTTTTGGCTACTGTTGACCACCCAAGCTGTTTATTCAACAACAAGGAAAATGTTGGGTTACATTCTAGGTCCTCTTTAATGCATAAAATACTCTGTAAACAGTATTTTGCATTTACTCAGATTATTTTTTTCTGATAATGAAATCTGTTAAAAAAACAAAAGGGGGCAAATACGTTTTTCAAAGCTTTGCACAAGATCTTTCAAAGGTTTCAGGTGATATTTAAGGACACAGAGTGCAGAGCCGTTTCAAAGCATAAATTAGAACTTTATTTTATTATTACAATATTACAAAAAGAGTAGCACAACTCTCGCTCTCGCCTCTCATCTGTCGTACAGAATGACACAAAAGAAAGGCTCGCGGACCTTCTTCCGTTTCACAGCAATAGTACAAGAAACAAAGAGGAAAACAAAAATTTAAATAACAAGCAAATCAAGTATCATAAATAGTCACAACTGCAAACCGAAGCTTTGAAACTGGAAAAAAAAGAGTTACAGCTCAGTAACTACACATTGCTAAAAATATATACTTACAAATTATTACTCCTTTGCTTTCTTTCCTCTAGAAGAAACCTCTAAGGAATTCCATGAAACAAAAACTTCATTACAAGGTGAAAAATAAAAGGAAATCAAGAATTGCTGTTTCTGTGTCTCCTTTCCGTCTTCCTTCTCGTTATTTGGGTTTTCATAAAAACCATGCTCATTGTCAAAGGAAAGTCCAAGGACCAAACACTTAAGGCTTTTTAAGGGCTGTTAGGGAGTTAGGTGAACAAAACATAGGTGTCATTGTGTTATTATACACACACATTTGGCACGCACACACACTCACTCACACACACACAATCATTAAAAGTTACAGTAGTCTAGTAGGTAAGCCAGTGTACAAGAAAAATAAACAATGCATTTGCTGTTTCACTTTAAACTGAAACCTCGGTTTCGTTCACCGCCAAGTGATCTTGCAAGTGATCAATTTGGTCTTTTCAAGCAGACTTCACATCAGAATCAGTAGCAACTACGTTGGTTCACCAAAGAATCAGGATTAAAACTCTGTTTTGGGCTTGGCTTTTAGATTCTACACGACATTATTAACACACGTTCCTTCCACTCCACAGATTTACCCAAAAGTTCCTTTTGAAACCTGCAAAACAAAGAACCTCAACATTCAAGTAATACATTTGTTATGGACACCAAAGCAACCTGCACACAAAGATATCCTGGCACAACTTCATACACACTGGTAGATCCTCGTTGACCTGACTTTGCTTGTTATTTTCTGCCCTTATTGTTTCACAATCTTGTTGCCCAATCTGGCAAAAGCAAAAGGTTTATCCTTTTTTTTTTTTTTTTTTAATACCTGAATTCATTGCAGCATTATAAGCAGGACAGAGCGTCACCTTTTGGACATAACTGCTCCCTGTTGGTACTTCACAATGTACAAACAACCTGATTACATGCTCCCATTACAAATCAAGAGGAATGAATCTTATTATACAAATAAACGAGTGCATTAGACAGAATAAAACCTGTTTACATGTGCATACTGCAAGCTTTTATAGCCCCTGTCTGATGGCAATGCACTGAACAGTGATTGAATCTAATCCAAGCTTTTACCATCGAAATTACGTTTTTTTAAACCAGTCATAGCCTAAAATTCCTGATATGATCCTGTAATATAAGAAAAAAGCCCAACCATCAGTGGATGTTTTTTTCTCTGGGAGGGAGAGGTTTTACGTCTTTCTTACATGCATAAAAAACTACTTGCAGATCTGAAGTAGAAATGACGCAGGACCTGTTCCGATCCAGGCACAGAAATAGAAAGTATGACCGAGGAAGAAGCAGGGATCAGTACGGATGTGAACACACACACAGTCAATAAACAGTTACCTACAGGTAAAAGCACTCATCAGCAAAACTAAAAGTAGCAATTGATCACTTGCAAGATGAAACAAACATCCACAACAAAGAAAAAAAACTACTGTTCTGCATTAAATATATTATTTTACCCTCTTTAATACTTGTTGTCCTTTAGGTTATCCGTTGAGTTTCCTTTCTTAAGACTAAACAAATGGGTTGGATAACAGTTGTGGAGACAAGGCCATAGCTTATCTGTACCCTGGGTGCTGGATGAGAGCGGTTCTGCCATCTCCAACCTCTGGACCTACCCTGCTCGGAGGAGGCCTGTGCATCTTGCCCATCAGCCCGAGATTCTGATCGCGGAAGTAGGGCGTCTGGAAGTCCCCGCCCAAGTAATCTGAAGTTTGCATCAGATTAGTCTGGCCACAGGAGGACAAGGAGGAGCTTGTCCCAAGCCTGTAATGGGGAGCCCCAGGGGGGCCACAGTCTAGTGTGGTACACCCTGCTGGGCCTGCACCGTGGAATGGCATGGCTACGTCCTGAGACCCGGAGCTGTCACTGTTGGGTGTGGGAAGGATGCTGCTGCTCCAAATGTGGGACTGAAAGTAGTGACCATTGGTGTAGTGGGCCATGGGACCGGGTATACTGTTGTTGACCGGAGGGGAGGGGGTGGGTCTTTCTACAGGAGGCTTCAGTGAGTACGACTGACCGACACACACGTCTGCAGGGTAGCCCATGCCTTTAAAATGGAAGGATGGGTCCCTGGAAGGCTGCTTGCAGAGGTGTGTCCCACCGTTCTGAATGTGGGCCACTTGAGCCAACTGGTGGTGATTCCAGGAGCACATCTTCTGCTGCGTGTTATGTTGCAGCTGCTGCTGCTGCTGACTCTGTTGGGGATGAAGATGCTGCTGCAGGTGCTGCTGCTGCTTGGGATCCGTGTGGTTAGAAGGCAAGTGGTTCATAGGAGCCGCACTGGTTTGGAGAAGGGTTCCCATTGGGGCTGTGGCTTTTTCTTGAGGGCCAATGATGCAGTTGGGATGCGGAAAGCCAGGAGTAGCAGGGTTACTGTGCATTGACACCCTGGAGCAGGCGCTGATAAGCAGGTTGCGACTGATGGGGCTGGGGTTGGCGATCTGGCCCTCACACATGGTGGTGGCTCCTGCACATTGGACCCGAGCTTGGCAGAACTGGTTAAGCTGATGCACGATGGTGCTCAGGTCCGCCTGGCGGCTCTGGTGCAGCCCGGCAGCCATTGAGAGTGGAATGGTTGAGGTAGAGACGGTAACGTTGGGTGGCGCGTCGCCATCTGGCAGCTTTCTGCTCCCCTGTAGGCCAGGTGGTGGCAGCTGCTGAAGGTGCTGCTGCTGGAGCATGACAGTGGGGGGCCCCTGCGGGTGGCTGAGGGCTGGGTGCTGGGACAAAGTCTGGAGTCTGGGTGGGCCCTGAGGGTGCTGGGCCAAAGGGGGAGGGTGTCTGAGAGTCTGGGTGTGAGCCTGCTGCTGAGGGAGAGGCAAATGTAAAGTCTGAGGGAGGTCCTGCGGTTGAAGGGGTATGCTCTGCTGGGGCTGGGGCAGCGCAGGCAGAGAGGGGTGGTGGTTTAAAGTGCTGGTCGAAGCCACATGATAGGGTCCAGTAGGAGGGTTCATAATGACTTCAGAGTGCAAGCGCGCCCGGCTACCATCAAAATCTTTTAGGATACCTTTGACCGTGGGCGCCTTGATGATGGCAAGGAGTCCTGTCTTGGCACTGGCCTGAGAGGGGGGGTAAGGGCTGTAGCGCTGGCCTGACGTGTCCAGGCCGTTGACCGTACGGCGCACGTGGTTTCGCTGGGGGACTTTGACGCTGTTGGGAAAGATCTTGATGGTGAGGGGGTTGTTGGCAACCTTCTTAGCATATGCATCCAATTCTGCAGGGGTTGGAAACGGAGCGGATCTCATCCTTTGTATGGTGTCCCCTGGGGCAGAAACAGGACAGATTGAGACACAGAAAGCAAGAAAGGACAGAGTGGAGAGCCGTAGAGTGAAAAGGGAAGAAAGGGAGGCAAAATGAAAAAAGAGACAACTTAATCCGGTTATAAATGCACTCGATGACACAATCTGGGCAGATTCCTAAAAGATAATTCAAAAAGAGCTTCAGATTCTATATTAGTGGTTTAATCTCCTGGGGACCAGACATTAGAATTATTACAGCCGACACATTCCCAGTCAAAAGGGAAAAAATCCAGTTAGGTGCAATTGGTGGCTTTTGGGTCAAAAGCTTTTACTGGCCTTAATTGACGCATGTGGGCCCAGAATAAGTGCTGAGAGGGGGGCTGCGATGTTGCAAGTGAATCACAAACCAAACAAAGAATAAGAGAGGCAGTAATGGTCCCCTGTGGCTGCTACAGGGAGAAATAAAAAGAGAAATAGAGAAAGGCAGAGAGCAGAGCTCCGTGACAGCAGACAAGTAATCAGACACAGAAGCAGCGTCTCTGATCTGCAGGAACACCTCCCAGGACTCAACTCGCAGACATTCGTTACACCTGCTAAGCACTGCCATTGTTAAATTTAGCCACAAAGTGACAACGTGAACAGGACTACTTGTTTGTGCGTGTGTGTTTTATTTAGGTGTTGGTTTTAAAAAGTGAAAATGCAATCATGTGAGAGCTGGCTTGTGTCAGAATGTTCCATTTAATCTGCCAGTTTTTTATTTTTTATTGGAGCCGGTTTTATTAAGGCAGCGGTTTTTCAATAAAAGAGTAAACAACGGTTTTAGAGAACGACTGGCTCAACTGGCCGTCCCGTTCACCTCAGAACCGTCAGTCTGACCTACTTACGTTACAGCGTTTGGACTGAAGGACGACTGCGGGGCTGATCTGAGGCAACAATCACTAATCTGACAGGCCACCAGAGAGGGGGGAGGGGGTTCAGTTCAGGTAGAACTAGAGCTGTGCAATTAGTTTGGGCTCCAAACAAGCACAGAAACAATCTTATCTATGACTAACTTTTATTCATATAATTTGAGAGAGCAGATTATGGCAGGGTTTAGACGACGGTGACAGAGGAGTTAAGAGGCCGTCTCGTAACCGGAGGGTTGTGGGTTCGAGTCCCACTCAGTCTGTGGCAGCCGTGTCCTTGACCAAGACACTTAAGCCACGTTGCCTGCTGGTGGTGATCAGAGGGACCGGTGGCACCAGTGCTCAGTTGCCTTGCTTTCGTCAGTGCAGCTGTAGCTACGTTGTAGCTCATCACAACCAGCGTGTGTGTGTGTGTGTGTGTGAATGAAGCCTTGTTGTGAAGCACCTTGAGGGGTTGTAGAACCCTAGAATGTGCAATGCAAATACAAGCCATTTATCATTTGATTCCTGAAATTTGGACATCTCTCCTCTGATTGGCTAACAGCAACACAACTCTACCACTGACTCCGTTTGCTTTGCAACGTTGATGTTTTATCTCCACAAATAACTCAAGCCTGGAGGAGTTCTGCTGTGGGGTGGAGTTGCTAATGCTAACATTAGCTTCTACTAGCCAAGATGTGCTCTGATCTCTCCTGGATGCTAAATCAACAACAGCCTTCCCTGGACGTGAGCAAAGATAGACGAGTCCATGAATGCTAACTTTCAATACGAGTGTTTCCCAGTTTGTTTTAGTCTTTAAATTCCACTTTTACTTGCCCAACAGAAAGCTAAACTCACGTGTCTAGTGGTTTTAAAAAGTCAGCATGAGTAAAAATGTCAGAAAGAGGGCAAAACACACTGGCAGCGAATATAAATATGCCTCCATTATTTTCAATAATGACCCCCACGGGGCTTTTTTGTTAGGTTAATTGGAAACTCTAAAATTGTCACCAGGAGTGTGTATTTAATCTTTATCTCATTTGTCTCCCTGTGTGTCCCTGCCAGTGTTGCCAACTGTCTCTGACAGAAATTAGCTGTAGTTGACCCAAAAGGTTGCTAGATGTCACTAGATGCTACTTTGCATTTTTATGACGTCATCACGTCCCACCGTGTTGGCGAGCTGCTAAAAAAGTCATGTGGCAGTCTTGATTTTCACCTCAGAATCCCAATATGGTGAAAAAACCCATTATGGATAAGTAAACAACTTGTTTAGTGAGTGGGTGAGATAAATCAAGAAAGATTTATGGTTGGTCAATCGATGTCATGTGATCATGCTGCATGAAAAAGATCATTCCCTTTCCGAGCATCTGGAAGGACTGTCCATGCTCTTATTTTGACAAGCCACTGTGTTTTGAGCTTTTTTCACCTGAAGACAAATACATGCCACATGTTTCCAAGCTCACTGAATAATTGAGTTAATAATTGACTCAAATAATCATGACAATGATTTTTTTCCCCCACATAACCGAGCTGCCTTCTGTAACACAGATGAATTCTCCACAGCGTACCGACTCTGTTGCTTTGCTGTAGAATGAAGATGAAATCTAAACTGTCATAATTCTGGCAGAGCTCTGTGGTTTTGCTTGGCCGTTGGTCGTTAAGCTCAGTCTCACAGCAGGAAGAACCGGCCTGTGGGACGAGGCGAAGAGCTGAACTGAGGGCACAAGCACGGCAGCGCCACGACTTGTGCCAAGTGGCTAATTAATTCCTGATTTATTTGTGAACAGGAAACAATGGGCAGTGATGTGCGGGGGCTGGTATGGGGAGGCACATGGGGGGGGTGAAGTAACAAAGTGCTCAGCCTGCTGATGGCAGCCTCATTAATGCAGGGGTCTGGGCCAAGGAGCTGGAGCTTGACACCCGCCATCATTGAGGGCCCAGTGTCTGTCGTTGAATAAATGCCAGGCTAAGCAAAGAGAGCGAAAACGAACACACACACACACACACACGCACAGACGTGCTGAGGTTTCACCTGTCAAACACATGAAATGATTAATGATCTTGTTGGAAGTGATGTCTCACTGTGACAGGAACAGACTGAATAAATACAGAAGCAATCTTATCGGAAAATGTAACCATGAATTCAAAGATTCTGACACAGCCTCCGTGGTCTGCTACTGTTGTGAAAACCTCATGACACATCATCTGTTGCTGCAGAAAGGGGTGTGAGTGGGAAGAGAGACAGCACCGCCATCCTTTACACTCCACTAAATATCTGTATCGTTTCACTGGCGACAAATCTACCAGAGAAAACCAGGCTTTGAGGACGACTAACATCTAAGTATCCTCACATAAAATTAGAAATGCCGGAACATCACGATAGTTTCACTTTAAGGTCACTTATTTTAATAAATCCGCTGTGGTCTCTGGTATGAATGAATGCACCGAGTCGTTTTATGTGGATAAAAGCTCTGGCGATCCAATTTAACTGGAATAGAATGTTGGAAAACGGCAGGATTTGTAGTCTTATTGGTTGAAGTAACAATGTGTAGTTTTTACCATTAATCTCTGGAAATATCCATCAAAATGTTTAAAATGAATTAAAATGATGCCCAGTTGTTGAAAAATATTAGCGGCTTCGTAACATATAGCCATAAAAATTGGGTCTAAAACACATTGGTGCGGGTCTAGTCTCTGGGGGACGCCATATATTTCCTTCTACGGGAGCCCGTGAGGACAAAATGCATGTACAGCTTTGTAACAAGTGGTTACAACACTTTCACCATTCATAAACGCTCTTTTAAACATTCTTTGCTCGTTACCAGTGATGAAAGGGAGTCTGATGTCATTTTGCTGGAGGTTGAACGATCTGACGAAGTACTCGTTCAAAAATTGCGCTCCCAGGGATTTTTGACCCTAATGGCCGTCCGTTGGTATGGTCTTACTCGAACACAAAAATCCTGCTTGCTTGCAATGATTTAGGTATGTACTGCCCCCTATAGAGCTCCGGGAGTTGACGTCACTTCTCCTGGCATGCAACAGTTCAAATCGAATGGCGCCATCTTGGCAGGCAGTTTTTTTGGCAGTATTTTGGCGAGGCTTTTTCTGTCTTGTTGCTCATAGCAACAAGTAAACATCATGCAAAACTTTGCCTCGTGATTTCTGCGTGCTGCCATTTACGTGTCTTATGATCACAGCGAGGAACCGGCTAAGCTGTATTAAAAAAATACTGTAGTTATTTTTCTGAGGTTTATGAACACACACTACGTTGCACACAGACATAACCTTGCAACGGGCTGTTGTTAATACAAAAATCTCCACTTACCCTCCCGGTGACAACAGCGCTGTCCTTAGCAGGAAGAATCCAGATCTGGATCCCAACAACAAACCCTGATTGAGTCCATTTGTATCCCTCCAGGCTTTTAAATGCTCTTAGCGATGCACCCGAGTAGGACGAGGGAACATTAATAAGGAAATTATAAATGTCTGGGTATTTCAAATCCGGTAAGAGGTCCGCTCCGACAGCTTCTGGTGTTTTAAAAAGTATCCCAGGGGCATGGTAGGAGATGTTTAATCTATTTAATTTCTGACTATATAAGACGATTTCTTCGGTTTTAAAGTGTGAAGTAAACTCCGACGGAGTAAAATCCAAGCCGGTCCCGTTCATTGTTTACCTCTGTTGCCTGCCAAAATGGCGTCTACGCTCAGAGTCACGTGACGTCCGGAGCTCTATTGCCAGGGAAAATACACACAGTCACTTTAACATTCATTATATGCAAATGTATCGTCTCTGATTGGCTAACAGCAACGCTACTCTTCCGCTGCCTTTGTTCGCTCTTCTTTCTTGGGTAGAAAATGCAACGTTGATGTTTTATTTCTACAAATAACAAAAGCCTGAATGTGTTCTGCTATGTTATGGAGTTGCTAATGCTAACGGTTAGCTTCTATTAGCCGATACGTGCTCTGCTCTCTCCTGGATGCTAAACCAATGCAGACTTATGTGATCCCAAGCCGAGGTGGGTGGAGCCATTCATGCTAATTTTACTTGTGACATAGAAGAGACTGATTTTTTTTCACTTGACCATTTTCCCATTTATTTCCTTTAACCAGCTAAAGAAAATGATGTTCATGTGCAGCACGCATATGCAACTCACAGTGAATGATCACTGTTTCTCAGTGAAGGAGACCTTTAAGCTTTACATTAAACACAAAGTCAATGGACACAGACCAACACCAGATTTTGTTAATGATTTCTAGTTAGCTTTAGGATCTCACTGCTGTGCTTCCAGAGAGGGGAAAAACAAATCACGGTTATAAAATTTGCAATGAAACCAAGAAATGGTTGTATTAAGCAACTCCTCTCATTTGGATCAGTTGTTGATTTAATCTTCCAAGTAAGCAAGTGTAGCTTATTAGCATTTCAACCTCAACCTGAAACCTGGATTAGCCGAAGAGCTAACAGCATCAAGGGAGGGTTAATAAGGAACGCGAGAGACGTTTGCTGGTGACTGCTGGTGGCAAGGAGCATATCGTCTCTCAGATCTCCAGCTAAGCGCGTTGCCAGGGAGGAAACTGGAGGAAAGAGGCCACTCCGGCCAAACGCTAATTATCCCACTTCTGGTGAGCTGATTGGAATACAAGTGCACAGTCAGCAGGCACTAATTAGGGTTTCTTTTATTCAAACTACTGTTTTTATTGAACAAGGTTTAAGCAGCGGGGAGCGGGAGCTCGTGCTGCTGTAAATTGCAGTTTTCGCACATGAGCAGGAAATTAGGTCTGAAGGCTTGGCGTCAAATTAGATGTGGTTTTGGTTTCCCACATGAAGCCCCCCTCCTTACGCTACTGCAGATTTGTGAGTGAACCAGCGCTGATAGAGCAATATAACCTTAAAAAAACCTACAATGAGAAGAAGAGGGAAAGATGGAGTCTGAGAAGTGGCCCAGCTGTACTCGGAGAGGAACAAGAGCCACTCTGAAGTACTCGAGTCATCCTGAGTGGAAAATGGGCCGTTTTCTTCACTTGATATACTTCTCCGACAGCCTTTACACTTTACAGCTATGATCAGTTAACAGTCACTCAGATGATAAATAGACCGGTTGCTCTGGCCTTGTCCGAGACAGCAACCTGCAAGCTCGTAACTTTAAATGACTCCTGTCTACAGATTTACCCGCAAGAGACAGAAGAGAAGGGAAGGTAAAAAGCTCATCTGGTACTTCTGGTTCTGTTTGTTTTGTCTTGTGCTGCAAGTTCATGATTATAGTTTCTTTATTTGTTCCTTTCCTCTTCCAGGGGTTTCCTTCTCTCCTGTGTCCTCCTACAGCCTCTTATCCTCTAATTGTCCACAGCTACTCCTGAAAAAAGTCCATTCTTCTCCCTCCGACTCCTCCAAAATCTCCTGCATGCTGCATAAATAAAAAGAACTAAACATTAAATGCCTGTTGCGTCTTTTCTGTGATAACTTGTTGAATAAAGACTCATGAATCTCCTGCCTTGTGATCCTGGTAACTCTGGAGACAAAGCCTGCTTCTGAACATGTGTGGCAGCACACATCTGCACAAACCACTAATATGTGAAAGATGAGCTACAGGTGCTGTTGTGGGATCGTACGGGCCACTGAGAGCTTACCGAATTTCCACGGGCTCTTTGATAAAACGATTAACTCAAAATGAAATACAGATCTGTAGCTTTTGATGTAGCGCAGCATCTGTTTGAAGAACAGATGAAAAGGAAAAGCATTATGAGGGACTGATAAGGGGTAGGAAAATGGACTAAAATTGCACTTTTAGGAATCACTGCATCTCCTAAATGGATCATAGAAAAACAAAATGATCTCTAGTTGTGGTCTTAGATGTGTCTTCGTGTGTCGCACGAAGGAAGAGCGGAGACGCAGTCTGGATGATGGCTGCACCATGTCACAAGCCTGCCTGAGTGAGGCAACAGACGCTGGCACTCAGCAGACTCCCTCACGCTGGCTGATCTCCTGGGGGCTGGCTGATTACTGTGATTCTGAAATTACAGGCTTGATGAGCGGGAGCATTTCACGAAAAACTTGGGTAGAAATGGGTCAGGCCAGGACCGAGTTCCCAATCAGAACAACTGAGACAGAAAGAGGAGATTTTTTTATTTTTCTGATTAGGTAAAGCTAGCTAACATGATGAGTTGTAATCACCGTCTAGGACCGACTGTGGTACAGCCGTGGCCAAAAGTTATGAGACGAAGTTTCCTGCCTCAGTATTTATAACGGCAGTTTGCTTTTACTCCACTGTGGTATGAAAGGTGATCAGATCGACGCAGTTTGCCCCGTTACCAAAGCTTTTTCACTAACAGGTACCAGGTTGTCGCAACTATTTTACTACCAACTTCAATGTGGTTCCAAGTGCACCAAACCGGGCTGAAAACATGACATCATTGATTGTGATGTCATGTGAGTGTTCCGGGACCGTGTTTGTGTTAAAAACCGTGTTAGCAGATTTACCACGACAGCTTTAAGTGTTCAAGTTGTTCAGTAATTGGCTGAACTACACAGCAAATTCAGCATGCTCAAATTAACATGGTCAGAGTCTATATGGGTCCACACCAGTAAGAGTTAATTTAACTCTTTTTGGAGAGTTGGTACTTTAACTCATTCACTGCCATTAACGACAAAAGTTGTCATTTGAAATCCAACTTCCTGATGTAAGAAGTGAGTCTACGCTTTCTTTTGGTAGTTTTGGCGTTTACATGATCATAGAGCACAACGTTCTGACTCTTCAAAAAACAGTAAAAACGCTCAAAAACGCTGGCAGTGAATGAGTTAACTCTGATTTAGTGTCAAAACCCAACTCTTCTGGAGTTGACAATTTAACACTGGTGTTAAGAGTTACTATATTAACTCCAACACCAAGGTCAAGGTGTTATAGCCACTTTGAGAGTTCAGAGTTTCAGGAGGTATTTGGTCCAAAATGACTCCTACAGAGTTGATTAGGAACCACTCCTTGTTAACACACGGGTTTGACTCTTGTTAGTGTTACATATCAACTATATAACTCTTTTTAGTGTTACATTAACTATTCTTAGTGTTAAACTGGACCAACGCCCCAAAATTAACACTTTTAAATTTACTGTGTAGAGGGGGTTTGACTATGACAGGTGTATCAGAACTGAGCACCTTCTTCCTGTGTTTACGACCTCCTAAATGTGTCGATAAAACACAGAGACGAACCGTCACGTCCGCTGTGACACGTACGTTTATACTGAGGAACATAAAGTACAAGAGGAAAAAGAAACATTTACTTTTACAGTTTTCATTCAATATGTATTCATCTCTGCCACTCACACCAGACAGTTGGTCAGCTTTAGCTGACCTTAACTTTCCATTTGTGCTGCTGGCCCTCAAACCCCAAAGTGTCTAGTTTGTCGAGTTGTAAAATTTAAACACATTGAATTCAGCTGGCAAGCACCGACAAGTCTGCTGTTAAACCGGGGCAGCAGATTGCATCTTAAATTCATTCGCATTACGAGATCAGTGGGGCAAAACCACTCAGCCGCAATCTGTCTGCGAGTCTGACAGTAACTGACTCTTCCTGATGGTGAAAATTAGGCGAGATGGTCGTGTTTAACACGCTAGCGAGATGGTGGTGTTCTGCAAAGCACACAGGACCGCGCTGTTGTGACAGACAGATCTTTGTGGGTGACGGCAGAGGGAGGAGAGCTAGTTCATCAGCAAATTAATGGTGCAGTTCATCCTAATTTCCCTAGAAGACAGATTTGTGGCTTTGGAGCACTTAAAATATTCTCCTTTCCTGGTTTTTTAACACAGAGTTGAAGGAGAGAGCCTGGGCCAGGTTTGGCACATGGAATTTTAACAGCTTGGTTCAGTGTGTGTGTGTGTGTGTGTGTGTGTGTGTGTGTGTGTGTGTGTGTGTGTGTGTGTGTGTGTGTGTGTGTGTGTTCTCTGATCAGTACTTACATTTCTGAAGTCCAGTGTTCATCTGCGTGTGGGGGAGAAGTTGGAGGGGGAGGTCACCTGGCCCTGGCAGACAGGCCAGCATTTCACACAGACACTAATGCAGCATGGGACACACACTTCTCCTCACACTGCAGAGAGAGAGAGAGCGAGGGGGGAGAGGTCAGATATAACTGCGAGACAGCACATGGTGCGTGGCGATACAGACGCTGGCTCTGGACTAATAGAACTCTGTAGCTGCTCCCTCGAGGCGCGGGGCTGGGGGAGACATAGTTAGCTTTCAATTAGAAACTGATTCACACCTGGAGCACCAGGTAAGGTGACATTTGAAGCCAATAACAACTTCAATTAAACATCAAACAGCTGAAGTAAAAGGGGCAGACTGGGCCTGAGGGACAGGCCGTTTTAAATCGACCCCGGCCCTCCAC
This sequence comes from Aphyosemion australe, assembly GCA_006937985.1. Lineage (NCBI taxonomy): Eukaryota > Metazoa > Chordata > Actinopteri > Cyprinodontiformes > Nothobranchiidae > Aphyosemion > Aphyosemion australe. The sequence continues at coordinate 1,792,941 of SSNS01000029.1, read as the reverse complement.
TGCTCCAACTCGCCCTGCATGTTTCTCACCAAGCTGGACCCCGCCACCCGCACTCCACTCCTCCACCTCCATCACACTAAAGCAGCAGAAGTCATCAAATCCATCCAGTGCATCCTAAAAAGAAGACTTTCTGTAAGCCTGACGAGTCAATACGGAGCTAAAAGAGGCCTTTCTTTAGGAGGATATTAAACGACGGAGGCAGCTCAGGATGCGATGAGAAGCAATTAATAAACACAGCTGCAGCTCCTCTAAACGCTGCCCACATTGTGCAACAACTTGGTGTAAGAGAGAATAGTTAGCCATGCTCCACTTGGCTTGCTGCTGTATTCAAAACACCACAGATGCTTGCTTAATCAGCACTGAAGAACAGTCAGGGAGCAAATTAAGTCTACAGAGTCCGTGCCCTCCCCGTTTGCAGCGTGGCATCAGAGGAGGGCAGCAAGTGTGTGCAGACAAACAGCTTCTATGAGGGAGGCAATTACCCACAAAACAACCTTGGCGTGCCTGCCTGCCGCAGGGTGACGGCTTAAAAGTATCTTACCCCCCGCAGGGAGCACAGACAAGAGGAGGAAAGAGTGACAAAGCAAGAGAGAAAGGTGGAGAGGAGGAGGACGGGTGGGGTAGCGGGGGCTGAACTCGCTTTAAAAAGCAGGAGCTCAAAAAGGTCAGGATGACAGCTCATTTAAATCCTCCCAGTGAGAGAAGAAAAACAAGGCCTAATGAAGCTGCTGGTGATACACAGATACCTGAGGGCATAGCACCTCGGGGCGCTGCAGGGCACAGGGGCATGCAGAGGCACCGGGGGTGGAGGAAGGGAAGGAAGGGAGCGCCTGGTGGGTGGTGGCGCTCCAGTCCGGAGTTAGGAACCAAGGAGCCCGCTGATGCTGCGTCACCTTTTTCTGTTCGCCATCCTTCCACTCCCCCCATCCTCCTCCCTTTGCTCCCTGATTTACAGCCCGGACTGCCATATGGCAACAATCCCTGCCCTCGATTCAGCGTGTCACCATGCATTAACTTTAATTGGCCTGATATGTTATTCTTTTCCCTCTGGCCTTGGAGGGGTTTTAGGTGTGCGGAGCCTTGATGTCAGCAGGCAAGGTTTCCAGCTCTCTCTCATTTATCAGGTTGCCAAGATTTCACACAAAGATAACGGCAATCTCTCCGACAGCAGACAGGTTCGGGGTGGAACCAAGCGTTTGTTTTCAAAGGCTTTCTGGAAAGAAAAAAACATTTGCACAAGAGTGAAATGATGTACAGAAAAGAAATCAACACACACACACAGAGTGAAAAAGGAAACATCAAGCGGCCACCCCCTCCCTCCTGCTTCCCCCACAGCGCCCCTGAATGTCAGAAAGCTGTGCAGTGGGAAGTGCAACGGCAAAGGTCAGCCTATGGTAATGCCCGAGCCGACACGCTGCTTTACAGCGAAGAGCAGGAGGAGATGAAACCCGACAGACAGAAGCCTGACGTCCGCCGACTCGCCTTTCAGCAGCACTGCCACCGAGACTTCAAATATAGTATCACACACACCAAACGCTGGCACTTCCAACAAAGGCACACACCCCCACGGAGGCTTTTTTAACACATTAGCTATTTGTATCAGAAGCTGGATCCCTCCATCTGACAGGAAGTGACTGAATCAGGTGAGCGGGTGCTCTACCTGCCGGCTAGCTTTCATGAAACTCCTGGTTTGAGCTGGACCAGGTCTTTGGAGCCCCGTCTAAGTTCAGCCCGGCACACACAGACACCACGGGGCTCTGGAAGTATTAGCCAGGGCCCCCGTGACGCGGCAAAGTCTCCACTTATAGAGCCGTAATAAAAGTGTGTGAATAACTGTGCTGCTTTCATTACGGACAAATAAAAAGCCAGCAGACAAAGCGGGACTTGAGAAAGTGATGCACATGGCTTGTGTCATGTGTCAAATTGCTCCCATAAAAGCTGACCTATATATGTGTGTGTTTTTTTCTCATTCCTCTGCAGGGAAGGAGCAAAAAGCAATCTGAAAGCACAAAAAACCTGAAAAGAATGGAAGAGCGGGAGAGATGGAGGCTATTTTGTGAATGAGTTTCTGTTTCCTCCATCTTAATCCTTGCATTAGTTATTAGAAAATATCCACCAAACGCAGGGAGCTTGTAAAATAAATAATATAAATATAATTAGACAAATAATAGAAGTGGAACAATAAAGGGAAAAAACGAAGGCGAGAACGTGCGCTCGGGTTCTGGTTGAATATTAGTTGATATTTTTACCAATTATGAGGAAAGGCAATTAGGAGAAGCGAGTCAACACGCCGTACATGACTCGTGCTTGTGGCTGAGGGAGAGGAGCGAGGAAGAGTGGAGGAGAAAGCAAGCTGCTGTTATTTTAATTGCATGTTTACCCCCAGGTTATGGGTCTGAAATAGAGCCAAGAAAAAAATATGTTGCTGCAGACGTTCAACGTAACTTTAGTGTGTTGATTCTCTCAGGGACAGAGAGAGTGAAATTACTTTTCTTTGCGAGCCGAGTCCCTGAATAGGAGGTAAAGAAGAAAGAAAGAAAGAAAGAAGCAGGAAGATGAGAACAGCCTTTTACTGTTGAATACCAAGCGGGAGCTTTTTGTCAAAAGAAAGAGGAGGGAGGAAGAAAAAGCCTTGGCTCTTAAGCACTCTGCAAAAAAACTAAAAAAAACAGCTGGTTTGGCCTTCATTAGGCCTTTACAAACAGACAGAAAAAGGTTTTCCGTTGTTGCCGTTTCACATAATGCATTTTGATGACTAAGGCACATCCCCGAGGCGTTTGGGACGGCTCGTTTGCTTGATCGGACAGCAGAGACCCCCTCGTCAGCCCGGGATGTTATCTCAAACCAGAAGAGAGAAGGTGAGACGGTTAGGACTGTGAGCGGTAAGGAAAAACAGGGAGAAGACATTCCAGCTAAACCAAACTAGCACCTTAATTGAGAGTCAGTCAAAAAATGGTTTCCAAGTTGTGAGACACAGCGTGTCAGGGATAAAACTGTCAAGCGGGGAAACTGCTGCGGCGGTGTGGGAAGGAAGAAGACAGCAACTTGAAGCTGCTCTTCTTCTTCTTCTTGGGAGGGAGGGAGGGGCCCGGGAGGAAACGGGGAGGCTGTGTGAACGCTTCGTAACTGACTGATGAAAAAGTGACAGTTCCCAGAGGTGAGGTGGAGGATATGGAGCGGGGAAGAGACAGCGTGCCCTCAGAATACTGCGAAGTCCACGACTGGATCGGCAACATCTCTGCATACGTGTCAGACACAGAAAGTTGGTTTCACAGTCAAAACACGCGGCAGCGAAACAAAAAGAAAACTTCTTCTTACCAAACTGACCTCGATCCTCCTCTCTCGTGTTTGCATGGGTAGCTCTGAGCCTCTTCGGAGGATGAGAACGGCCTCTCGGGGTAGAGAGGATGACAAGAATTGTAGTGAGATGAGATGATGCGAGTTCCGGCTGGACCACAGCTATGTCATGGTCATTACCCGTCTTCCACTGCAGCTCTGTGAGGACAGCCGGCCAAGGTCCTTTCTTCAGCTCGCGGTCAGCTTCACTAACAGCCACTTAAGCCGGCTCGGCTTCCCAAAGAGCCCCACAAACGTGGAAGGTAGAGCTAAGTGTGCTCAGTTATGTCGGGGCTAGCCAAGGTCAGGCGGGCAGTCGGAGGGGGCTGGCAGCGCCGAGAGCGTGGCGTCGTGAATGCCAAGATGCCGGAGCCCCCTGACTGCGCCGTTTGACAGACATGTTTACACCTGACAGAAAATGCAGTGTGGACAGCCTGCCAAAACAGAGGCGATCCAAAGCGAGGGGTGCCAGCTTAGTTATTTATTTATCTGCTGCAAATCCATCGAGAGCACAGCCAGAAGCTGGGCATGCCTCAGTGAGGAAAAAGCCAGTCTACTCCCAGATATGACAGACTTAAACCATCTGAGGGAGGGGAAAAAAGAACTGACATGCAGTAAAACAAAAGTCAAGATCTCACGAAGCAAATCAGACAACTGGGTTTGATTTACAACTGAAAAGTTCTAATAAACAAAACCACAATAAGATTTAGAAACTGGGCTAGAGAGGTAGATGTCACAAAAACAGTAAATAAAAATGGCAGCTTTACCAGGTTTAATTGCCAATTTTATGCCTGAAAAAAAGCCCAGAACTGCAGCCGAGGCCGACTGGTGTGTCGTTTATTTTAACCATTTGGTTATAAATTAGTAAAATAAAGTCCTGGCATCGAGTCAAAACCTTTAGGGATCATCAAAGTTATGGAAATCCGTCCTGCTGGTGATTATCTGATCACACGACCAGAGCCGCGCTGCTCATGCATATGTGATCGACTCTGCTTCTTTCATCTCCTCCGTGGTGCCACAGCATCTGTGTTATCTTTGCAGATCCTCACATACCAGCAGACAACAATGTGCTGAGTCACATGCAATCTGAGTCAAATGCAAGGCTGGAGATGTGGTAGAGAGCTGGAACGCTGTGGTCACATCCAGATCTGAGGGCAGATACTGGACTGGTTATGGTTTCTGCAGCAGGTGAGGGAAGTTTAGATTTCAGTGCTCAAAATGGTACAAAAATGCAAAAAGTTGATGAATATTTCACGTTAAGTTCCATCAACGTCTGAATTTTAGCAGCACGGTCCATCAAAAGTTTAGCAGCACACTTCTGAGTGCCCTCTCAGAGCGTTGCTGTAAGTGAGGAGGAGGCTTTTTTTCTACTGAGAGGGAAATAACTCGATGTGCTCCGAGCTAAAGTGAGGTAGCATTGTTCCAGCTGGCGGAAAAAAGGGGAAATGAAGATGGAGTGGTTTGATTTCATTTGTTAGCAGGTGCATCCATTTTGTGTTCTTCCCCATACCGATCTCGCCTCTCTCAGTGGAAGCGCTTATCAGGAACCCGACACCCCAGCGACAAATTGAGCCTACGATTAAAGGGAGAAAGAGGGAAGCTTTGTTAAGTGCTGCTGATTGGGATCCCAGGCTGGCCTCACACATGTGAGACGTGTGTTTGTGCATGCATGTATGCCTGGTACGGAGCCAGGAGCAGAGCCGATACCACCACCTCGTCTCCCATTTTCCAGGTGTTCCCACGGCTTACATTTCTGCTCCGAGAACTCCACAAACAAAATCAAATCAATGCAGCTGTTCGCCTATTCGTCTCTCTCTCTCTCGCTCACTCACACAAACGCGCAGGAAGCTATACGAGGGCTAATTCATGCCCACCGATTTTCCCCTGCAGGATGAGTGACCTCCTCTGGTATTTCCAGAGCGTTCTTATTGACATGTAAGCTGTGTTTAACCGAGGGAAAAGTTGAGGCTGTGCGTTTGTCCCATTCAGACCCATATTATTGACCCAGCATTAACCAGCCCTGGCCTGTTTGCAAGCACTAGGGCTGATTTAAGGGAGGGGGGGAGGCAGAGCTGCTCCTCTAGGCAGAACTGTGCAAGCGCTGACTCTCACAAATCATCCTAAAAGGGCTTAACACTCACACACAAAATAAAAAGCTTCCAGTGTTGCACGGGACCGTTGTGGGAGATTTATCCACTGAGCCATTATCCTAACTGGCCTCTCTGCCATGTGAGCTGCATATATCTACGCATAAGTGGAATCTAAATTCTGCACAGAAACCTGAACGTCGCTGCCATTTCAACACCGAAAAGTATTTTGGGACAAAATGTCAGACGTGGAAGAATTCAGATGAAATTCTCAGGAAGGCTGTGTCTAAAATTTGAGGCTGCATTCGTCCAAATCTGCATTTTAAGGCCGATTACGTCACAGCAGAGGGACAAAAGCTGTCCGGAGTCAAAGGACACTCAAAATACATCCTTGTTTCTCCCAAATTTCAGAAACGGGTCTGGTGTATCCTTACTGGCCCACCCTATCCCAGGATTCATCGGGATTTTTGTTCCTGTAACAATGGCGGACGATGCGGGAGAGGATTACAGTTTTACATGTTTGTTTATGTCTGGCGGTGCAAAAATTAAAACCTTAAAGCGGTTGTGTTGTTGGGATTTTGTTGTTTGCATTTTAAAGGAGTGGAACACTTGTTTAATCAATATATTTGCAGTGGTCTCTAGCAGGAATTAATGCCTTGAATGTCATTGTCCGTGGGGAAAAATATACCGGTGCACACACCACAACTGAGCTTCAGACGGCAGGTTTTAGAGTCTTATTTCCTGATATTTGGACATCTCGCTCCAGCAACGCAACTCTACCACTGACTTGCAACGTTGATGTTTTATCTCCACTAATAACTCAAGCCTGGAGGAGTTCTGCTGTGTGGTGGAGTTGCTAATGCTAACGGTTAGCTTAAACTAGCCCAGACGTTCTCTGCTGTTTCCTGGACGCTAAACCAACAACAGCCTTCCCTGTCGTGAGTCAAGATGGGTGAGTCCATGAATGTTAAGTGACAGTGTGACGTAGATCTGTCAGGATTTTCTAATCCTAGAGTTTCACCATCTATTTTCTATCAGAAGCTAATGCAGGAGATAGGTGTAGGAGACTGATAGTGCTGGTGGCGGTCAGAGGGACTGGTGGCGCCAGTGTACGGCAGGCCTCGCCTCTGTCAGTGCGCCCCAGGGCAGCTGTGGCTATGATGTAGCTCATCCGCACCAGCGTGTGAATGGGTGGATGACTAATTGTGTTGTGAAGCGCCTTGGGGGGTTGTAGAACCCTAAGAAGCCGCTATACAAATACAGGCCATTTAGAAAAAACGTTAAAAAAAATTCCAGACAACCACACCTTTAATATATGTTTGTCATAAATTATAGGAAAAATGAGCTTGTATGGCCAGTCCTGTATTTCTGCTAAGTTTAGTTTTAACTTCTGTTAAGCACCATCATGGCTGCTAGGCGACAGGACCTACAATGAGGTCAGGAATAAACATGATGGTTAGACAGTCAAAATTCACAGCCGCTTACTTCTGGCCTTAGAGGTCGAGAAAAGAACCAACCAAAGTGGACTTGGTAGGACGGGTCCTTACAGGGATGCTGTCTCTGAATCTGGACACAGCTATCCTAATATTTTAAATTTTACATTTCACACAAGGTCTCAGATGATATTAATGTCAGGAGTTTTCCAAAAACAACTACACATTTCCTTTCTTCAGCATTAAACATAGCAGCTGATAGGAATTTCTTAAAGAATGCTCAAGTTTTTCCTTTAATTTTGATTCCACTGAGGCAGCCATGTTTAGTCAGATCCCGTTTGAAGGTGAGACATAGATGCTGTATTGATCAGTTTACTTATATATTAGCTGGAAACCAGTTCCTCACATGTTCTATATGTGTCAAATAAAAGCAAATCCATAAAATGCAAGAAAGTCTCGATCTGAACTCCAGCGAGGCAAAACAAAACCTCTTCATTCCTGCAGACCACCAGAAGAAAAAAGATCCCGTCTCCACTGGACAGAGCAGAGTGAGTTGTGTGCCTTTTGCCCTCGGCAATACACAAGACGTTTGTGGTCGCTCTTTCATCTCCTGTATGTATGTGTGTGTGCATGTGTGTGTGTGCCTCTCCACCCCCAGTTCTTCCCTCAGCAGACAACATCTCCAGGGACTGAACAGCCAGACGGTGACTGTGGAGAGCCGTGCAAACACAGACTCCAAGGCAAACATCTCACCTCTGTGTCTGCATGGGAACATCTGGCCCTCCCCGACTCAAAAGAGCCGTCCGACCATCTAAGTGGGAGCCTACACACCGCTGGTGTATACTGGTGTTGTCATGGCAGCACAAGTTAAAAAAAAAAAAGATGTTTTTTACTCCTACACAGGTTGATACACAAAAACAGTCTCTGGAATATCAAAGCAAACAAACAAATCAGAGGTTGCCAAACAAGCACAGGGGAAATGTTGGATGAATCCGAAGCTTCGATTTAATATCGACGTTTTTTAAATGTTGAATAAAAGCAGCAGTGAATGAAGAAAGTTTTGAATGTTTTCCTTCTACATATCCTGTTATCATCAGGAATCTGGAGGAACTTCTGTTCTTACAGGAGAGAAGCTCTTCCTGCACCGAGAACATCAGTAAAACCACACAGGCACCGGGAATCCCTTTTCATGAACTACAATACAGATTTACAACAGAAAACGACACGTAAAACTTTACTGCACATAAAAAAGCTTCACAATTATCTTGTCCTGAGGCAGATTTAATGTCTCCGGGCTCTGAGAGTATCTGGATGGACAATGAAAACGTAGATTAAAGGCAGATAGATGTGTGTTCCAGACCGTTTTATTTTATTTGTGAGAAATCGCTGCCAACTCCTCCAGAAAAAGCAAAAGGAAGCGTCTAAAAGAAGCTCAAAAGCTAGTCTCTGAAGGTTGTAGCAGTGTGCTTTAATACAGCAGGGTTCAGAGAAACAAAAGCCACCTTCAAGAGATCTTTCCATCAGTGTATTAAAAATTAAAAACACATTCTGCACACGTTACAAAGCCGAAGAAGATTAGTAAGTAATTGTTGCACAACTGCCTGGAGGACAAACGTGGAAATAACTCATACATCCTTCACTGGTCGATATGAATTTCAGAATGCTTAAAGGTGAGGTTCACTGAGAAACGTTTTTTTACTTGTTCTTTTTCAATCAGCCACTGAGTTTCACATGCATGCAGAGCCTGAAAATAGTCTTCTACCCTCGTTTCCTGCATTTGTCGATGAAAGAACACAGATGAGGAAACGCGCGGGTCAGAAAAAGCCACACAAATTTACGTCACACTGAAAATTTGCAATAATGGACTCACCCATGCTCACAACCAAAGCTGTGTTAAGCAGCCAGGCGAGAGCAGAGCCTGTCTCTGCTAGTAGAAGCTAACTGTTAGCATTAGCAACTCCACAACATGGCAGAACTCCTTCAGGCTTGAGTTATTTGTGGAGATAAAGCATCAAAGTTGCAGAGTGAAAAAAAATGGTGTTTCTGTTATCCAATCAGAGGCCAGATGTTAGAATATAATGAATACTAATGAGTAAAACTCCAAATCCAACCGTTTTCTGCCCCCCACTCCTCTACTTCCTGAAAGAAGAGTGCATCTCAGCCAGTAGAAGCTAACTGTTAGCATTAGCAACTTCACAACATGACGGAATACATTAGGGGTTGTGGTAGAAAGAAGAGTGAACAAAGGCAGCAGAAGAGTCCCGTTGCTGTTAGCCAATCAGAGGTGAGATGCTTGCATATCATAAATATTAACGAGTAAGAATCCGAATCCTGCCGTTTTCTGCCCCGCACTCCTCTAACTACTAATCCCAGAAACAGGAGCGCCAGAGCTTTTTATCCACAAGAACAACTGATAACGCATCCAGTCATACTAGAGACCCCAGCAGATTTATTCCAATAACAAGTGTATGCCCACTTTAAGAGTTAAAAGAAATAAAAAGTACTTAAAAAGCTGATCTTTCCATTTGTTTGTCTCTTAATGCGTTCTATATGAGCAGAAACAAATGCCTTAAATATCAGGTTTCTTCTGTTATTTTCTGTATTATATTATTTATCTCATTCCAAATGAAGAAAAACATATTTTAAAACCTAATATAAACAAAGACATTTATTAGAGTGATTCTTCATAATACATAAGCCTATATTTTTCAAATATTCAGCGCTATAATAAACTGAAGTGTGCTCCACTCCTGGTTTGTTGAGACTTTAACTCATGAATCTTTCAGGTTTTTACTCCAGCTGCACCTCTGAGACAAACTCAAACCGCTAATAGAGTTAACCCAGCTGATAAAAACTCCTTTTCTTTTCGATTCCTGTCTGCTTCTTTCTTGCATCACGGACGCTTACACAGATCTCCTGTGGCCGTCCAATGATTCAAGACTGATGAGGCTCGCTCAAAGGTCTATGCCATTGAACGCAGCATTAATGCACCCAGCAGCAAATTTTTTGCCATCGACCCCAGTTCCCTGCAATAAGGACAGAGCCATCAATCAGGCTGAGATAGCCGACACCAGACACGGGCTGATGAAGTAGGGGACTTTGGAGCTAATGACAAATGGATCCCTCAGATATGGTCACAGTATACTATGACAGTCCATCGAGAACACTTGACCTTTAACAAAATCCAGAGCTACTTTTTTTTTTGCCAGCATAGTGCAAAGCACACAAAAACAGCAAATATGCAGGCTGGTTTAAAAATAAATAAATAAAAGTGTGGTTATTGTGTGAGAACTCCGGGGTCCAGCTGAGGGCCTCAGCCTCATCACAGTCAGATCTCCTCCTGACCGGCCCAGCCCGCGCCTTTTCTCACACCAAAGCTCTGAGAGTGACCTTCAGCGGGCCTGCTAGTCCTGCTAATTGGGGTCTCTACAGAAGCACGGCTATCCACCCCCCCAATGCCGCACTGGAGGCAGGACCGTGGGGGCAGAGGGGGCGAGAGATAGCAGGACACTGTGTTGTGTGTTCGCTGGTAAACAGGAAAAAGCTCAACTACAGCTTAGAGGACAGAAAAGCTACAAAAACAGAGTTTAAATAACAAAAAGGAGACAATAAGTATGCAATATTGATTAATAATTTAGATTTTTTTGATGTAACAAAATGCAAAAGACTGCAAAAAAAACTGCAAATAAAACACTGAATGCTGCTTGTGTCGAAGGTGATGCAAAGAATGGGAGGCTGTGTTGACCCAACATTAGGATTCAAAGGATAACTTTGCCTAAAACAACCAGACCACGAGCTAAATCAGCAGCAGAGCAAAGTCATAAATGTCCCAGACGTCTGGAGTGCTTTAGTCCGCTGTATTTTAGCACTAATTGTCACAGAAATTAAGCTTTTTATGACATAATTATATTCTAACAAGAACAACTTTTATCTGTAGGCCAACAGGGTCGATTTCCTGCTCCTAGGAATGTGGATAAGGAAGCGATAGAGTTGGGAGCAGAGCAGGCTCAGGCTAGCTGCAGCTGTGCACTTTGCCGTTGCCAACACATCATCATCCTCATCATCATCATATCAGGGCTACTTCCTATCAGTCTGATCAGCACTCAGTTTAAAAAACAAGGAAGAAAATGAGCAGGAAGTCATCCTGTAAAAACAAGATACAGAGAGGCTTTATGTTGGGAAAGAGTCGCCAAAGACCGAACCTCTTTTCCACAGAAAGGGTAAAAGACTCTTTCTGGGGGAATTAGAGGGCATACAGTGAACCTGGAAACCATTTGAAAAGTGCACTTGTGATGGATCCAGTGAATGAGACTTTGAGCGGGAATGGCCATGAATAGAAAGGTCTGCATTTAATTTGCTAATCCATCATTCCAATTGTACGCTGTAACAAAGGGAAAGGAGAGTGGTGGGGCATTCAGAGCCAATGGAGCATGCTGAGGGGTGCGTGTGTGGTTCTCCATGGAGCCAGAGAGGCCGTGGCCCTTGGCCCTAAAAGCCCGGGCAGCGCTGGGGAGAATGGGCTCTGATGAGCTCAACGGAAGCAAGACTAATCCCTTCATGTCTAAAGAATTGTTTAACTATGTTTGACTGATTAACCCAAACCCCTCGATTCCACTTACAATCTATTTGTTCAATCAAGTCCCCTGCACTTGTCAGACTGCAGCGAGTGGGTGGCGATGGCGAGGGAGAGAGCGAAAAGAGAACAAGATGGAGAGAAACAAAAGGGGCAGCAAAACAATCCATTTGGTGGATGAATACAAAAGCCAAAAGGACAGCTTTTCGGTTTTGTTTTGTTTTTTTGTTCGACGTGCGGTTGTCAAAATGCCCGTTGCACAAGCGTTCTTCTGCGCCAGCTGTTGCTACCAATCAAAGGTCAGGGAACTCTTCCCAGAAGAGATTTCTGGTGTAAACCATGCGGTGGTGAGTTAGCATACCCCCTCTGCCGTGGTGGTTTTCACTAAGAAAAGGAAATTTAAAGACACTGTCCCCTGAGTGGAAAAGAGGTTGTCAGGAAGATTAACCCAGCTTCCTTTTATAGCCTCTGACAAGAGGTTAAATCACACATTACGCTGCCTGAAATGTCTCCTAGTAATTAGATCAAGAATATTACTCTCCCTTCTTCCCCTCGCAGACTGCAGCTGATCAAAGCCTAATGATGGTGTCAGTGCCATTGGCACTGCTGGCTGGGTAAATCTCCCCATCGGGATGGCAATCTGTCAGGGCAGCCAGCCCTGCTAAACAGCACAGGACGTGAATACAATGGTGCTTGACGCAAAGTGGACTAAATGAACCACATCCTCTACCAACAAGCGATCCATCAGCTCAGCATCATTAAAATTCATCTCTTTGTTTTGGGTCCGTGATGGTGTGTTTACATGTACACAGTGGGTCGGCGGGGGTATGTGTTAACAGAGATGTAGGTGACATCTGTGAGCTTTGTTGCAAAAAGAGTGAAGCTCAGCGTATCTGCTGCACCTTGGTGCCGGAGCAGAACTAAGCCGCGCCTCGTCGTCCCCTGACAGGGTTGAGGAGGCTACTGGTTATTAATTACAGAAAGACCCTGAGACGTCAGACACACAGCCAGCGAGACGAATGCCTCTCTGTCACACGGCAACAAGACCTACCTCAGGACTCCTTACAAACAAATACTTAAGAGAGTCTTTCTTTCATAACGAGGCCCGCCCTTCTCCCTCGGCTGCTCCCACTCTATCACATTCTGCGGATGTTACACTTCTTCGGGGGGCGATTTCTGACTAATGTAAAACGGTTGTGCAGCAGCATGATAAAAGTTGACATTTTCCTCTTCCTAATCCAACGCTTCCTTTGTAAACAACCTCGCCTTCTTTATGCGCGCTCATGAACACAGGCTGCGAGAGCGTCGGACATAATGGTCAATGTCGTTATTTGCTCTCCAACCCGATGGCTGCAAACAAAAGGGGGAAATGGCAGGAGATATGCCAATCATTCAGTGGTGAAAGATGTCTGACAAAAGAGCCCCCTCCCAAAAGAAAACCACAGCTTTTCTTCGGCATGTCAATCCACAGCCCCCCACCCCACCCCCATCCTGAAACAGCAGAGTCCTCCAAAGAGCGCTGACCCCAATCTTAACCCCATACAGGTGGTACAGCTCTAACACAGGAGGCACGGGGAAAGAAAACGTTTTCAGACCTGCTCTCGCCGATCATTTGGAATGACACACAGACACTTAAAGTCTCGTTTACTGAAGAGCAAACTACTTCAGAGGAGGACAAGCGTCTAGTGGAGTCTTGAGAGTCATGATGGTAAATTTAACAACTACGAAACCAAACTGAAGCTACCTGTAAAGGTTATGACATCAGTTACACAGCAAATGTGGTTTAAGAATGAAAAAAATGAAAGGAATGAAAATTTCCTGCGTTTTAAACTAAAATCAGCTCAGGCTAGGTAAAGTATTTACAAAAAAGCAGTTAATGGTTAAAGCAACGCGTCTCAAATTTATAGTGTATTTATAATCTATGTAAAATCCATATGTGGCAACTCATCAATCAAGATAAAAATATACATCATGATATGCTAATTTCATGACGTAATTAAATCCGGTATGATTACACTCACATGGGTCATTAGTGCAAACATGGCTGGAATCTCCCTGTATTCATATCAGCGAGTAGGGAAAGATACAAGGTAGTTTCTGAGGTATTTTGGCAGCTGCAGGCTCCCGTATCTGTTACCTGGTTCTATATGAAGGCTCGGCTCGTCGCTCCACGCAAACAGTAAAGACAGAAAAATGCTCACTCATAGGAAAAAGGCTTGCTGAGACACTAGCATACCCCAAAAAATTAAAAACCACGAAGCTGAGTGCAAAGTTTAGGACAGATCAATACCTCGGGAATTTTTATGAATCTAGAGAACAAATTTTCCTTAAATTTTGTCATCATACGATCGATCGAACACGTAAGAATACATGTGATGATGCCGAAACAAATCAGAGATGGAAAAGGAACACGCTAGCGGAAGCGACGCCTGATAATTCTAGAAATTTACTGGTTGTATATTTATATCAATATAAACTTTACTGGGCCATCTTGTGCTTTATTTGAAAATATACCAATATTTTAAAAATATGTAAATATTGTCCAGTCCTAGCTAATGCTGATGATGAATTACATCTTCAAATTAACATCATGCACTAAGATCTCACTCAACTGCCGCTACGCCAAATTTAAGCTCAAGATCTTTAAAACTGACTGATTTAGCCATTTTTTGGTTTGCTAATGTTGATTAGCTGTGGTGGCCATCTTGAATTTGGTTAAACAGATATTCCACCCCTAAATGAAATTTTGTCTGTTCCCCAGAGTTAGATAAGTGGGAAAAAAACATTTTGTAACCAGCACAGTCATTCTGGTAATCTGGGAGTATTCTGTTAGCTTTAGCTTAGCATAAACAATGTAAGTGAATGGTAACAGATAGCATTTTGTGTGAAAAGGCCTTTAAATTAGGATCATTATTGAGTAATTTTTTCTTGTTGACATTAATTATACTGACTGGTAATAAAAATATTAAAATATTAAATAACAGGAAGGAATTACAGAAGCCGATTTAGACTTGGGACTAGATTACGACCAAGCACCACTGCAAGAGGCAAAGACATGACGCAGCTGCCATAAAACTTGCCGTTTACTGTCATCAGGGTGAAATGTTGTAAATGTTATACAGCAAACCTGGAAATAACAATGCCCGCCAGACGTCACGCTGCTGCGCCATGTCCTTGCATCTTGCTGCAGCAGCTTACAGTGGTGCTTTGTCGTAATCTAGTGCCAAATCTAAATCAGCCCCTGTAATTCCTTCATGTTATTTATTATTTGTATTTGCAGTCAATATGATTATTGAGGTCACCCAGAAGAATTAGGATTATTTTTGGATCATTTAAAAGGCTTTTTCACACAAAATGCTAACTGTTACCATTCACTTACATTGTTTATGCTAAGCTAAAGCTAAAATGAATATTCCCAGATTAGCAGAATGACTGGGCTGGTTACTAAATGCTTTTCCCCCACTTATCTAACTCTGGGGAATATGGCAACAGACAATTTCACTTAGGGGTGGACTATCCCTTTTAACTCCAAAAGTTCATCAGCTGCAGATGTACATCTTCTAAAACTTTCATTAAAATCCATCAAGTGATTCATGAGATATTTCTCTATCAGACAAAGAAACGCGTATAAAGGCAAAAACAAAATCACTCCTCTTTTTTCTTTCGGTTGCAGGAAATAAAAACACAAACAAGAACAAACGCAAACATGAAACACGCTCGACACTCAAACAACAGTCTTAATAAAGTTGTCACTTTTTTCCTGCTTGTTGCTCAGCTGAGTCAAACTACACGGTTCAACTATGTGCTGTGGTTACAGCCAACATCCCCCTGCAGAGCGGCAACTGCATCTCTGCACATTCCAGGAAAGGCAGCCAGCTGAAGACAGCAAATACACCAGAGAGGAGGAGACATAAACAACGTGAGCTAGTTTGAAAGCTGCAACGATGTTTACTGTCTCACTAAGTGCATCTCATCCCCGCTGCTTTCACAGCAGCGGCGGTATTTCAGAAACCAGCACAGAGGGGCTCGCTGATGCCACAGGTCTGTGCACAGAGGGCTCAGTCAGGCTGCAGAGACTGTTTGGACAATGTAGGTGTCAAACACTGCCTGTCTGGAATAACGATTCAGCTCAGCTGCTGCAAAACACCCTCTGGTTTCTTAGGGAAGTTTAATAAGAAAATACCATGAATGTTTTTCCAACTGCGTAAAACCTGAGAAGAATTTCTGCCTTGTTTGATTTGGTACATCGCTATCAGGCGGCGAGGTCTGCGTTTGCCTCAAACAGGCACCTACTGACGTGCCAGAGATTAGCCTCTGAAGGTCACAGTTCCAGCCTATCTTTTCAGCTGCTTTTCAAAACCGAACCCCGGGCCCTTTTGAACAACAGGAAGAATGTCATCTGGTTACTTTTCAAGGCACGGAGATACCATTCACCACGGCCAACAATGGCTGCAAACAGCACCGGAGGGTTAGAAGGTTATAAAGGACCCCATTCTGAGCACTGCTCGCTCTCCAGTGCACTGAGAAACACACACACACACACAGAGAGAGAGAGAGAGAGAGAGAGAGAGAGAGAGAGAGAGAGAGAGAGAGAGAGAGAGAGAGAGAGAGAGAGGCTTGGAGAAGTGGTGTGACCCATGATAAACTGAGGAGGGTCATGGCAAAGTGCCTTCCCCTGACCGCCGTCCAGAACGGCTCGCTCAGCTCCAGCTCAGCCTTCATCCCTCTCAGCACAGATCCTGACACACAGATAAACGTCTCAACCCCTTGTCAGGCCTCCAAAGGCGTTTAAATCATTTTTGAGAAGACATATCCAACATCCTCCCTATCCTTCAAGCTACCGTGTCCTGTTGAGATCATCAAAAGAGCTTCTCCGTCAGCACGATTTCCTTTTCAGAACTTGACAGAACGTCTCGTCATCCACTTCCAACAATTAAACCACCAATAAACCCTTTAATATATAGAATAAATATCTTCTCCCCGTCTAATCCTCTGATAGCTTCATCTCGTTTCTGCTCCTTGTGTGACACTTTTAAGCTCACGTTCCCTCCATCCCCTCTGCTCGATATTCCCTGCAGCTTTACTGGTGCTTTGTTGTGGCTTTTTTCTGACCCCACAGACGGGGTCAGACTCTGAGCCGTTCTGCTGGTAGCTAATGACGTCCTGATATGTACAGCTGGCGTGCACATCGGAAAACTGCAGCAATAACCGCTGACATGCTAATGGCATCTATTGGGATTACTTACTATACAGATTGCTGGCTACGGCGGATGGGGAGCGTCAGTGTGGGGTCAGTGATCCGATTGAGACGACCTTATCTTGTGCCATAAACAGATAACAGTATCTGCTCCTCTGCTGTTCCTGTGAGATGGAGGAGGATAAACAAGCCCGTCATCCACAGCGTCTCCAACTGGCCCCGTGGCCGCCACGCCGTCCTGGACCAGGTTTGTTCATCCTGCTGCACAAATATCACAGAGGGGCTCGGATTCCTTCATGATTACCCTCAAGCTGAAGACGTAACAATTTTCAAAATCCCTTTAGTTTGAGTGCTTGTGACGTCGTTCGGTGGCTCAAAGCCTCAGGTTTGCTGATTATGCGAACCACCCAGCAAGAGCAGGACTTTTTGCTCTAATTAGCTCAACCAGCTAAGGGGCAAATATACAAACAGTAAAGCCACAAAAAAACACAAAAATCTAACAAAGGCCTAAAGTGTAGCTGAAAATCAGGCCTGTTGCCTCCAGTCATTGTAGACAAAATAAACACCAGAAACAAAGGAAATACCATGCAGCAGCTGACCCACAGCCTCAGCCCTCCTTCTCAGAGGGATCCATCACATCCTAAACACCTGATCTAAAATACATCATGTGCCTGACCTGCATTTGCCCACTCACACAAACACACCATCAAACATCTGCTCTGTGTCTGAACCCACACTCATGCAGCTGAGAAGTCATCAGGTGGCCTCACGGAGAGTTTCTCCAAGTGGTGGGTGGCTGAGTGGGTGAGTGTGGGCTGACAGCTGCGCTGGTGACGGAAAGGTGGAGCGGACTGGCAGAAAGCAGATAAAATCTCTGCCCTGCTGCCTGAGAGCAGGGGGCAGCCTCATTTAGCAAATGGATGATATCCCTCCTCCCCCCCAAAAGAAAAAAAAAACGCTGCTCGTCTAAAATGACTAGGTGAGGAAAATGAAAACCTGCTGTGCACATGAAGCAAACCAACACCTGGGAGAGATTTAGCGTGCACGGGCTCCTGCTGGAATACGATAGAAGCAAACGCTTTGCATCTGGGAGGGCACGCGGTTCCACATTTCCAATTCAAGTACCGTCACTAAAACGCTCCGCCAAATCACCGGCTCTGAATAACCCCAGAATGAGGAGCGAGTGGCTCATTTCAGTCCAGAAAATCATCGCATCAAAAAAATATGTTGGTTAGCCAAGTGATTTCACAGTCAACAATCACAGAACCAGGACAGCTACTAATCAATGTGTTTTAATGAGCCCCCTGCAAACCCCAACAACAGCTGAAACATAAAAGCCGCTCAAGTTCTCCGGTTCACTCTCTTTACCTTGTGATCTGTTATTCAGTCTTGCTCTGAAGTCTCGGAGAAATAAAGCAGCTCTTTGATGTTATCCCTTTATTACTGCTGTCTGAAACAAGCCTAATGTTGGGATTCAAACTACTCCCAGCTTCTGCTACACAGAACATCTGGACCTCACTGAGAGACAACAGTGAAAGTTTAGATGTTAGCTTAAAAAGAGCTGCATCCTGAAAACCACATTTAAACTGCAAGCTCCTATCTGATCTAAGGTAATGAGCTACTTTACTGAGAAACCATCGGTCACTGCGTTCCAAATGCAGACTGAACATGAACATTTTTCTTCTTAGCCGCAGAAAGAAGTAGACGAGAACACGATTGGGTCTGAAAAAGCCCGTCTCTTCTATGTGACAGAGAAAATTAGGATTCATGACCCCGCCTACTTTGGTTTGGTAGTGCCCACGGAAAAAAGAGAGCAGTAGAAGCTAACTGTTAGCATTTGCAACTCCACAACATGGGAGAACACATTCAGGTTTGTGTAAATTACTTGCATCAACGTTGCATTTTTACCCAAGAAAGAAGAGCGAACGAAGGCAACAAACAGAGGCAGCGGAAGAGTTGCGTCTCTGTTAGCCAATCAGAGGAGAGATGTTTGCATATCATAATTATAATGAGTAGAATTCTAATCCTGTCGTTTTCTGCTCCCGACAAACTTTTACCCCCTAAAACAGAAGCAGAAAATGACTCACAAGGAATTCATTCATACTAGAGAGCACAGCAAATGTATAAAGAAAAAAAAGTGAATGAGACCTTTAATGTTTACACTGAAAAGCTACAAGCAACCACTATGCCACTCAAGTTTTCTTGAAAATATCCCACCCCTCTCTCTCCAACCACATCACAGATCAATAAGTTTAAATATATTTGCCAGTGGCTTTGCTGGGAAAAGGAAACAAAGGAAGCTTGCTGTTCTGTCCGTTTGCCCTCAGCAAAGACTGTGGATTTGTGGTGACAGGTCAAAGAGTCAGCACATGACTCACGGGCAGAGGAGGAGAGACACTTTGCAGAGCCACGCAGAGATCTAATTAACACATGCATTCAAGTGGTATTTCCATTTGGTGGAACGCAGTAATTTTCTGCATTGCTGACCAGCGTGACATGAACAAATGAACCAGGTGCTCCTGACACTCAGACTGATTGCCTGGCTTTTATAACTAAAAGCAAACACACGATCATCTTCAGACTCGAACAAAAGGCAAACAACATTCTCATGAGCACACAGAAAAAAAACAAAACTAAGGTGAACTTGTGTGTCGTAAAAGTTTTACCATAGCACCACAAAGTAGCTCTACAACGTTTTACATGGACAGTTTTGTGCATTCGTCCTGCTGCTGTCATTAGTGGTGAACTGCATTTTACAGATGAGAGGAGGCCTTACAGTAATTTGCTGCTAAGACCTAATTAATCTTCATTGTGCTGGGAAACATAGCACCCAAACGCAAAGGAGGTTCCTTCTGCACGATAATTGCAGAGAGTCTAGGGGCCTGAGCCTCCCCAACAACAAGGTCTGAAATTTAATTATCTGGTCTTTGGAAAATGTAGGGGGAGAAAGCTACAATGCAAAACTGCACTTTTGGGGCAAGTAACACCAGGCTCTTGTTTGAGCAAGCACGGGATGTCACTGAGCTTGTTTTAGGAAAATAAAATAACAGCAGATTATTTTAGACGGTCATGCATCTTCACACATTTCTCCACAACATGCAGCAGCATCCTACCAAAACTTCCATGGTGGTCCTGTGGGTCGCAGAGGAGTTGCTCTGCTGCTGCAGTGTGCTTCAAAAATAAAAAATAAAACAAAATCCTCTCATCAGCAGAGTCTGAGAAGCCAAAGACGACACGGACAGGCTGTGGCAACATTAACATTCCGCCGTGTAAAGATCAGACTGGGAGTGGGGGAGACACATCGATAGGATCCCATTAGTTAAGTGCGCCCTTAGGATACCCGAAATTTGATCAGAGATAGTCCCTCTCCTTCCAGACACGATCCATTACAGCAAAAAACTGAAAGCTGCTCTCCTCCTCTCAAACTCCTGCACTCCTCCTCCTCCTCTCAGTGGTCGAGGTTGATGAGCTCGGTGACGTCAACCTTTTGTTATCACCTTTAACACTTGCCTCTGCAGGTGCAAACACTTTCCTCAGTCGGTGCTATTTGCAGAGACGCTGGGGAGCAGGAGGAGCGCTTATCTCAACACCCAGTCAAAACGGCCTATACTCAGCATCTAATGGACGCTAGCAGTCCAAAAAACATTTATCACACTCTGATGGAGGTGCAGGTCATAAAATATTCCTTCAAGTCATTTAAAGCTGTCTTCTTTCAGGGGAACATCAACAATTTTGGTCAGCTGTAGCAGAAACTATAAATATCACAATAATTCAAATTATAGCAATAACATTTTCCCATTTATTGCGATTATTCAGCAGTGAACTGCTTGGTCTCTAGAGGTTGCTGTCACATCGCAACATAAAACTAGCTAAAGAGAACTACAATACAATCCTGGAATAAAATCAGTAAACATCAGCTTTTATATTAAAAAACTGGTCATTTTAGTGCCCAGAAATGTAAAAACAACGAGGGAAGGTGGGGATTTCACAACGGAATATAAAAGGGGTCAGTACAAAGCTATAAACCTGCAGGTTGCCAGTTAAGAGTGCCAGCTGAAGGCTCTTGGCTAAGCTAACCAGACAGTCTGAAACATACACAGACCCATTGTTGCCCTCCCAGCCTCTCCTCTTATCCACGGCTCGGTGTGAGGGGATGTCACGCTGCTTCGGGCGGCAGGCGCGTCGCCCAGATGCGGGTACTTACTCTCCGTTTTCCTCGGGGAAAGGCATCGTTTTTAGTACGTGGCCATGGTTAAAAACGGACAGATTTTCTCCCGGCTGCTCTCTGCGCTGACAGAATCACTGCTGCTGTCTGCGGCACCAACTTCCGGCGCATGCGCCCTAACCGCTACCGCTCCAAACTGCGCTCGTGCGCTGCCCGGGACGCACGAGCGGTTTAAAGGGACAGGGCGCGCGCGACGCAATTGGACGTTCTACATTTTTTTTCGACAATATTCGCAGATTTTAAAAAGCTAGCTTTGTAAATAAAATAAGATATGCTTTTATAACATTTTAAACACAAGTTTAGCTGGAAAAATATCAAATAAATTGTGTTTTTTTAATGAATGAAAGAGAGACACCACCAAGATTGGCAACGCTCCTTCATAAATAAGATACAGATGTATACCGTGATTATTTTATTTTACTTTATTGTGTTAAACCCCACATGCTATCTATCTATCTATCTATCTATCTATCTATCTATTTATCTATCTATCTATCTATCATCATCTGTTAATTTTGGTTAAAAACAATCTTTAATCAAATAAAAACATATTTATTTTCTCAAAAACAAAGACAAATCTGCAAGTTAAGCATATTATGGCATCATTTGTCTACATCTTCAACAATTTTTAGCTAAAAAACTTGATTTTATTTTTGTTTTTAAACCTTTTTGTTGGATTTGTCCTAATGCTCTATGTTTAGGATCATTGTTTTGTCCTGTTGCTGGACTCAGTTGTGATCAAAACATGCATTGCGGCTCTATTGCAAATCAATAAACTGCATGATAAAAATAGAAAGAGCATAAAGACTGCTTTTGGATGAAAGGTCAACCTCATTTAAAATATTTGTAGAAATTATACCAAAATGGTTTTCAGGCCTGGCAAAATATGATTATACTTGCAGATGTTTTGCGTGTGTACAAGATTATTTTTGTTTATGGCTACGTCATTAATTGACTGATCTGTAACCATGGGGATTGTAAAATCACATTCAGAAAAAGCCTTAGCTTAAATATGGAACATCACATGCAAAATGTTCTCTATAAAACAATGTTTAATTGATAAATCAAATATATTATCATGATAGAATAAATCTAATTTGTGGTTTGTCATTTAATTATGTATTTTTCTTTCTAGCAGCCTCAGAATACCAAACAGGTCAAAGTGTGATTCTCTGGTTGACGATTAGCCCTGGGCTCTGTAGCATTTTGCATCACCGTGTTCCTCACACACTGTGTTGTTTTCTAAATCTTGTTGTGGAAGATAAAGCCAAGAGAGAGAGAGAGGACTCCTGGTCAATAGTGTCACATGCTTTGTGATTTGATGAAAGGTTCCATTTGTGGAGGCTGATGTGTATAGCTCCCTAATCAAAGACTTATATTTGTGTGACAACTAAAATAAATTACCCCATTACAATCGCCCACCTGCCCTCTCCACAGCATTGATACAGTTTTATCACCACAGAGAGGCAGACGGACAACACCCATGATAGGGGCGAGTTACGGAAAATGGTTAAAAATCTGTAGAACCTGAGTGAGATGTTCCCACAGAAAATCACACGTGTTCAGCTCCACAAACATGTCTGACAAGGCACATTGTGAAAGACAAACCCGGGTTCCAGAACAGACTGAGCTTTATTACAATACTTCAGCCAATTTGGGCCTGCAAGCTTAACTTCCCCCATCAGCAAGTGAAAGAGGCGAGAATTTGGTTTGAAAGCCCAATCACACACAGCGCTCCGAGTTCAGCAGGTGGGGAAGTAGCAGCAGCGGGTTCCATCAGGCAATAATACAAAGTTAATGATGCAGAATGGTGTCTTTCTCCATAGCGAAGAAGACGTCAATACAGGATGTTTAAGAACGCTGTTCCTAATTACGCTTTTTAAATTCAACACTGACGTGATTGATGATTTCAAAGGGAGGCATTATTGATCCACTTCACAGACAAGTCCCATCGATTGCAAGTCTAGAATGAATAAAAGTTTTTTTTCCCCCCTTTATCTCTCCCACTGAGAAAGAGATTGTACAATCAGAGCATCAGTGTGACCTATATGGGTAGCTCTGGAGCTAAATCACCTCTTTTAAAAGTAAGCCTAAGCAAGGACGTATGGAACAGTGATTGCTGAATCAAGGGACCCTGGGAGATCTGCAAGGCGTCACATACATTGTAACAGTTAAGTCCCTCAGCTCTCTCATTCTTTACATGTGGAAATGCATCCATATATTCATTAATCAGTGGGATCCTTTACAAATAGCCTGTCTTTGTTGGAGTTCTCAGCATGACAAAGTTCAGGAGTGGCTGTTTTATAGAAAGTCAGCCAGCTGTGCAGCATCACGCCTCTCTCTGCAATCAGCGGTGATGGAGTGATGGATGCTCTGACGCACTGACAGATTGTTTTTCCCCACCTCCACTCCCCGTCGACATGCCCCATGGCTTGTGCTTATACTCCATTCCTCCTGAGCGGCGAGGTCTCCTTATTAGTGCAGGAACTGACAGTCATTGCATGTCTAATCCCAGCAAACCAACCAGAGTGAGGCTGCAGAGCTTGGCGTGGCAGAAAGTCTGTGTCTGACTCCACCTGGCTCAGCTGCAGAAGAATTCTGCATATTCAGGGAGATTTGACCTGCTAATGCAGTGTGTGGCGTTTTAATTACGGGGAACCGGATGGATTAGGGGCGAACAGCATGCAAAACTGCAGCAGCAGAGAGGTTTTCCATCACAACTTGTTGGATCTCCATGGAAAGTACTCTTCAAATGGCAAAGTGCTTATGATTAAATGGTATGCAGGCAAGACCTTTTTGTCTTTTTTGTTTTTTTGGCGGGGTGTGTGTGTGTGTGCACGGCTCTTTCTGAAGGCCAAAGTTAATGCTGCTATAGAGAGAACTCTGATACACTCCCACGTGAAGTGGCCATGTGAGGAAAGCCCAGAGGGAGGGGAAAAAAGCCTTGAATGAATTTGAGTGAGGCGGAGAGTGGGAGAGAGGCAGATGCAGGAAAAGTTCAAACATTACTGATCCTCAAATATCCTTTTTGGTTTCTGGTTCAATTGGAATTCAGCTGTAAGTGTCTGCTAAAAGCTCCATTTTTGTTGCCCCTCCGTCGCTGCCGAGCTTTTAGAGCTAGATGATGACAGATTGTGAGTTACCTGATATCCTTCATCATTCTCCCCCAGCGGAGGTGTTTGTTCCAAGCCAAGCAAGTCCTCAAGGACTAACAAACAGCCGGCACATTTGATGGACTACAGGGAGACATCTGCTCTGCCTGGTTTGGCCGTACACGTTGGGAACAACATGTTACAGTAATCAATCAATATGCAAACTGTCCTTTTAGTCTGACGATTAACCTTACAGACCTCGTGGTTATAAAGTCATTATTTCAGGTTGTCATTGTGAATTGGTATTGAAGAGTTGCAGGGAGTGAGTTTGACAGCTTGCAGTGTTTTCCTTCGCGTTGGCAGATTGCTTTAAGCATCGATGCTCAATATATCCTCAACAACATTGTCACAACTGTGCTCCGGGCACCCTCTGGGATAAGCTCTGTTCTGTATGCTCGGGGGACGAGCGGGGAAGACAAAGTCTGCGCAGTGAAATCTGATTTGTGGTTACAGATGCAGCATCCCTCACAAAATAATCAAGAGAATATCATCCCTGCCAAAAGATCCCGTGAGCACTGTCATCCATTTAAACTGCAAGTTGCTCGTGTCAGCAGATGTGTTTTTGCATTGTGATGAGCTGTTTTGGAATAGCCGTTGGCTGTTTTAGCCTCCGAACGTCCTACCTGCTGTTGACAAGTGGTTCCCAAGCTGAGGCCCCAGGGGCCTTCTGGGAGTTACAGAGGATTTGATGCAAAATGATGCACAACAGAATCATTTCCCTCATGTATTAGCAACAAAAAAAAAGTAAAATTACCTTTGATCGTATAAATTATTTCCTCTCACTAAGCTCTCACAGTTCCTCTCAATTTTAGAGGTTCTCTTCACTTTTTGAGATATATTTTTCTATGAAACCTCTGCTGCTCCGAGGTAATTGCATAACATCTATTATGATCAATGAGAAAGTTGTTTACACATGGAAAATTTTGAGCGAGCACTCCAAAGGTCAGGTAATGCCTGCATAAGACCCCAAAGACATGTCTGAGATGTAGGCCAGGAGCAAAAAGGAAACAAAGGAGATGGAAGAGTGAAATATTTTGTCTGTCCATTGTTATGTGGAGGATGGCATGTCTTAAAAATAAAAGAGAAAGGCTTGGAGCCTAAACAGTGACACAACAGTATAATGAATGCATTTGTTTCACTGAGATGTGGCTGCAGGAATGTGTCCAACATGTCTCTGTGCCTGTCACAATAGTAGAAGTATGGAAGACAACGCCTGACAACAGATATCATCCTAGACGGGCACTAAGCAGATCTTTTGCACCCTGGACATTAGAATATTAAAGATGACACCACCTGAGTTACCTGTAGCTGTGATAACCTAAGCGTGTTATTGGCAGAGGTTATTAGACAAATGCGGGAGAACCACTTTATAATTTTTTTTTCTTTATCTCCATAATATATTTATATCTATACTATGTTAGAACGTTGTTAAAAGGCATGAAAACATGTTTTAAGCTCATTTGTTTTCCAAATTTGCTAGTGCAGCTTTAAAGTCAGACTGTCATCTTTTATGGACAGCATGGTCACACATGGTTAGAAATTATAATAAGCATGCATGCAATGCATGTAAACAGTGCTAGGTCAGCCAATAAGTAATTGTCTTGCTCTCTGTCTGTTCAAACAATTTAATATGAGAATCAAGAAAAAATTGATATTTATTGCCAAAGGTGAAAAACCAACTGTGAGTAATACTGTTGGTGCATTTATCTGACAGCATGCATGTGTGAAAGATAGCATTACATGTCAACTTTCCAGATATAGAGCTGCTATTTATTGTGTTAGTAATTTGGTCATACATAGCCTACTCTCAGTACTGACCAATCGTTTGAGATATTTCTTTTAAATGTTGACATTAACTATTTAGGGTTAGCTGTCGGGTCGCGCGAGATCTCGCGATATTGTGTGGGAATATGTCTAAACCTTTTCAAGAATAGACAAAACGATTGTTTGTCAACATAAAATTATTTTAACGTTAAAACTCTGGTCTGAGAGGAGGCGGGTGATATGTGTTTATTTTATTTTACAGTGAAAATTTCCTGTTTTTACTGAATTTCTTTGAAAAAATAAGCGCTTATCTATAGTTAGCCGCTAAGTGGCGCTGTAGTTTTCAACCAGCGGAAGTGGAGCGGAAGTAGCTCGTCGTTGTTTAAAGCAACATGGTGATGCTCTATGGGCAATGTGATTGTAAACAAGCTAACATCTGTAGCAGTAGAAGTGGTTTATTAGCTGGAACACGGTATATTTTTTATTATTTGAGCGCTAGATGGCTCTTAGGGTGTGTGGAGTTTTTTTCCGGGACTTCTCCGTCCTTTCCAGACGACTCGTCTTGTCTGCTCGGCAGGAAAGTGCGTCATGTCTTCTCACCGCAGGTCAGTCCCCCTTAAAAACGGATTTTAGTATTTTGTGGCTCCGTTTGTGTCAGGGAAGACCCATTTGGTCACTCTCATGGCTTAAAATAAGCGTAAAGTGGGAACTATATGATGGCAGTCGCACTCTGATGTATTAATGTTGCTGTTAAGATTTAAATTCAGAGTAATTACTCAGTTGTAGTGAAACTGAGAAGTCATTTATGCATGAAAACACAAAAAAAAATTGGAAGGAATAATTGAAATTATAAACAGCAATATTTTCTAAAAATATTTTAAAGAAGTGTAGACACTCTGCATGTGTTTATTCTTAAAGTTAAGTCCTTAACGTGGTATTAAAGACAAGCTTTTGAACAGAGGTTTGTTCATTTAGAGTTAGGTGCCCTGAGATGATCTCCAGTCAGCTTGTCCTGTATTTTAGGGCCCTGTAGCGCCTCCTAGAGGTCAACAGTTTACCTGGGTGGGTGGGATATGTTTACCAGGATGAAATGGGCCCTCCTGAAGCAGGAGGATCTGATTTCCTATTCAGAGAGCAAAGGCAAACAAATGTTGTTGTGCTGTGAAGATGACCTTCTATAGGGCTTTTTCACCTGCAGGAGAACTGCTGACTCACCCAGTTGAAGTGCAGTGTAAAGTAAAAGGTGATTAATCAGGTCTCTCTGGATCTGGACCTGTTTTGCCCATCCAAGCTAAATTAAAAGACATTAGTTGAATTTGCATCAGTAGTTGCAATGGCAGCTTCCTGGTGGGACAGCTGGATAAAGCAAAGATAGAAAGACGGCACCAGTTTTAGCTGCTTTTTCTTCACCCGCCCCCACAAACCTGAAATCACTGACATGATCCCATCCGTCTTTAAGTACAAGTACTTGAAATCCTTGAAATCTTAAATGACCAGAGAAAAATTAAAAGTAGCTGCAAATTGTTCTATATCATGGTTGGAGTCATTTCTGGGTAACCGTAGGTTCTTGGATTTCATATATTTAAATTTTCTCTTTTTTTTAGAAGGATTTTATTATTATGCATCATATTCACACACGAGTACGCATAATTACTCAGCTTTCTGCGCTGCTAGCATCAAAGTGATGGAGATGTTGATGTTTGAACAGGAAGTGCTGCCTGCAGCCGAGGCAAGAGGAGCGGATTCATCTTCACTCCTGCGTGTTTTATTACATCAGAAGCATTTCTCAGCAGACTGATAAAAGGAAAAGCAGTGGAAGCAGACGGCAGCATTCATCACCCTCCAGCGTCGGTTCCTGCACACAGCAGTAAGCAGCCTCACAGATTTACTGGTCTGGCTTGATTTTCAAAAAACATACACACAGCATTTTGTCACCAACGTGATGCTCTTGCTGTTTATCATTGAAATTATAAATATTTTTTCTTATTACAGCTGAACAGATGAGTTTATTACTGAGACATCCAGATCAGCCTCCTGACTCAAAGGTTTTAAAAGTGGCCATAGTCGGTGCTCCGAATGCTGGGAAGTCCACGTTGTCCAACCAGCTCCTCGGCAGAAAGGTTTTTATCCTCTAAACCTGCTGATTTTTCATTTGCACTGTAAATGAGTCAGTCCTATAAACATTTGTTCTTTTAAGGTGTTTGCTGTGTCGAAGAAAGTGCACACCACTCGGTGCCGCGGGCTGGGCGTCCTGACGGAGAACGACACACAGATTGTACGTAAGGTGCTTAGCTGGACCTGTGAGAAAAAAGCCTTTGTTAATCATTTTTGTGTCTTATTTTGCAGATTTTGTTGGACACCCCTGGTCTCACCACTGAGTCAAAGGTCAAAAGGTGCCTCTTTTTTTTTTGTAGTTTCATTCCAACTCTACAGTGTGTTAGGTTCATATCTGGTGAATCACACAGATGTGTGTTTTTCACAGACATCATCTGGAGAAATCTTTGCTTGTGGATCCCTGGAACTCAGTGAAAGAAGCCGACCTGAGTACGAAACATTAATCATCTAGACCTGAGCTGCTGTTTTACTTTCTGTGCTTTTCTGATCGTTTTATGTGAGGAGTTGATTTTGGGTCTCTTCCAGTGGTGGTCATGGTGGACGTGTCGGACAGATGGATGTGCAGCAGGCTCGACTATGAGGTGCTGAAATGCCTCGCCCAGCACCCACATATCCCAGCAATCCTAGTCCTTAACAAGGTGTGTTCTACTGTACTCAGTTCTTAACAGTAGAGCCTCTTCAGGCTTGGTGGATGCTGCCATAACAGGCATGTTTGACACTTATTTTGACACTTCCGATGCTTTAATTAGACAGGCAGTTGCCTGCTTGCACACAGAACAAGTCATTTAGTTGTTGAAGCGTGAAAAATCTGATTTTAAAAAGTCACATTTCATAAGAGGCATGAAAAAGAGGCAAAAATATATGGAATCAATGTAGAGCATTTTTAATATGCTTTATGCGTCACATGATGTTATCTAGCACAAATGTATCAGAACTGCTCTTTTATTGGCCGTGCAAAGAATGAAAAACAGAATTTGATGAATGGAAAAGTCAGGCTTGTCTTCTTCCAGTTATCTGAGTCTGATTTGAGGGGCAGCAGCCCTAGACTGTCCTCTCCCCCAAACACATCAACCAGCTCTTCTGGTGGGACCTCAAGGGGTTCCCCAGGCCTCCTCAGATACATAATTCCTCCAGCGTGTCCTAGATTGACCCAGAAGCCTCCTGCCAGCAGAACATGCTTGAAACTCCCCCCTTTGTAGGTGTCAAGGAAGCATCCTGACCAAATACCGCATCCACTTCAGCTGTGGAGGAGCAGCGGCTCTACTCAGAGTCCCTCCTGGATGTCTGAGCTCCTCGCCTTATCGCTAAGGCTGAGCCCAGCCACCCTACAGAGGAATCTCATTTTAGCTGCTTATATTTGTGATTTTGTTCACCCAAAGCTCATGACCACAGCTCCTGCACTCCGTCATGTTTTCAAGCCTCAAAGAACAAACTACAATAAACATAAATAAAATATTAATATTTGAGTGTACTATGTTAACCAACAAGAGTCGGTTTAATTCCATCCTGGAGAATTTCTGTGCTTCAACAGACAAAATGACAACAACGGATTAAAAAATATTCAAAAACAGAGTAATATAATATAGAATATTTAGAAATGACTGAACATTGGGAAATATTATAAAAACCAAGTTATGATACAAACTGTCAAAAATGTACATATTTTTAGGTTTTTAATCTAAATATTAACCCATTCCTTTACATGTAGGGTGATGAATTCATAACGTATACTGGAACCAGCCACAAGGGGGCGCTTGTTTTGCTTCAGTAATTATAATTGTAGAGCAAACAGCAGAATACCGAGTACACGCTCTTGTGGAGCTCCCGTGTTGACAGTGAGACTGCCACCAATGAAATCAAATGTCCGCTGAGCCCTAAATCCACAGTTTACCTGGTTCTAATAGATATATAATGGAATGAATAGCAACACAAACGTGCAGTTTGTTTCATTCCTCTCACAGAGCTGTTCGCTTGTCTCTGTTTCTGCTTTTTAGGTGGATCTGATGAAGTCCAAGGACCGGCTGCTGAATATCACAGCACAGCTGACATGTGGGGTGGTAAACGGTCGCAGGATGCGGGTCAGGCCGGTGATCAAGCCCCCGTGGGCTGAGAAGACACCCAAGAGTGATTCAGAGTTACCTCCTGACAAGAACACTTTGGTGCACGGGGACAGTGAGACGTCAGAGTCTGCACTGAGCAAAAAGCAGCTGAAAGAGCTGAGCAGCCAGCAGGGCTGGCCTCACTTCAAAGACGTCTTCATGCTGTCGTCTGTGGACAGAGAGGACGTGGAGACGCTGAAGGTGAAGTTTTGTGGTTTTCAGAGGGATCTTATGAATAAATTACTGGGTTTGATCTGTGCCATCTTTTGTTCTTGTAGACCTATTTTATGGTTAATGCTAAGCCGGGGTCGTGGCCGTACCACAGTGAGGTCCTGACGGACCAGAGTCCAGAGGAAGTCTGCACCAGCATCATCAGAGAGAAGCTCCTGGAGTATCTGCCTCAGGAGGTGCCTTATTCCATGACACAGGTGACTAAAGCACCACGTCTGACCGTCACGTGTGACGGCTGATGACACTCGCCTTCAGATATCAAGCTGTCATCCTGGGGTCTATCTCAAACCTGAGACTGGCTTCAGTTCTAGATGTTTATGTGATTCCTGCTGCTTCCAGCCCCTGCACTTCTGCTCAGCTCCAAGGTTGAATTTGATCATTTTAAATTGTACAGACAATTATTTTCCTTTTTCCCAAAGAACTGGGAAAGGGGATGGATCAGAGACGTCCTCAGATGTTTAGTCCTTGGATCTTTAGTAGAATATCAGTTTGTCCCTGATGGTTTTCATGGAGATGTACAGATGCACTCACACCGTTCTGTAATGATGGAGTCTGATCACACATCTGGATCAATATTTAGGACATGGTCCTGCTGGGCTTTACTTCATAAATCTAGCCTTTAAGGAATAACATCTTTATATTTACCATCTTTTCATTTTAAGTTATTCATAGCTTGTCTCTTTTTTTCAGTGCATTGAACTTTGGCAAGATGGAGAAAACGGGCAGCTTGATATTTCTGTGAAACTCTACACCATAAAAGAGTCCCACATGGTACGTAGTCTCACACGTTCCTAGATTTTTTCTTCTTCTTCTCGGCTTTAATTGGACTTTTAGTGATTTCTACCAAGCGTGACCAGCTGTACGTCCACCTGGTGTTTGTTATAATTATCCTGCCTGTTTACCGTTAGTTTAGCATATATTTATATTGTGTCATTAGCCGTGGCAGCTGCCCAGCACTTTAGCCCAGAAACGTCTCAGCTGCTCAGCTGTTAGATGGTTACAGACCTGCATGTCGCCTTCAGCGTAAACACCAATGAGTCACCTACTGACATGATGATGTCAGCATCCACAGCTGCGCAGGCTGATGTTATCATGTACACGTTCCTACGCAGGATGGAAGAGGACAGGGTTTTATTGGTGTTTTCCAGATATGGAAAATGGAGTATGGGAATGTGTTTATTCACCGGAAGAATAAAATGGTCAAATATGTAAAAAGCTGTTATGGAATAAACCCAAGTTAGTCCCAGCAGAACTGTGTGAGTGAGACAAATAAACTAGAGATGCACCAATTCCTGGTTTTTAGGGCTGATTCTGATTTCTCTCAAACAGAATACTTTAAAAAGTCTGATTAAATTTTATGTTTTTAGAAGTAAAAACTTCTATTGCTAACATAAATTAGCTGTTAGCCACAGTGGTATAAATCTGTCTAAATTTAAAGGCACACATGACAGTTTTGGCTTGTTTTTTTCGCCCCCTAGTGACTGTTTAGTAAAACCAAAAGTAAATCTTATCTCCTCGCTGTGCGTTTGTCTTCTTAACACCTTAATCTAACTGCTGAAATGTCTCCTCAGCCTTCATTAGTGTCTACAGGAGCGGTTCATCACTAAATCAAACAAATCAGCTGTGTTCATGATCTAAAACATGCAGGAAACATGCTGGAAGCAGACTGCAGCACCAGGCATGTCAGCTCCACTTTACTAAGTCCAACAGGGACCGCCACTCTGAAGTTGCAAGTGCGGTATTCTGGCCACAGAGGGCGGTGGGGGTCTGAGTGACATTTCATTAACCCTGTAAAGGGTTGCACAGTATGGCTTTAAAATGACTATAAACGAGTGGTCTCATCCCTAAAGCATGTGCTTTTATTT
Organism: Aphyosemion australe; assembly: GCA_006937985.1. Classification (NCBI taxonomy): domain Eukaryota; kingdom Metazoa; phylum Chordata; class Actinopteri; order Cyprinodontiformes; family Nothobranchiidae; genus Aphyosemion; species Aphyosemion australe. The sequence continues at coordinate 1,760,864 of SSNS01000029.1, read as the reverse complement.
TACTCTGAACGTTGGCACAAGTTCACAGAATAAACGTCCCGTTTTACTGACTTTAAATCTAAATTATTAGAAGAATGTCCAAAGGAAATAGTTTTTAAAACGTTGTTTTAGAAAGTGCTGTTTTTAGTTGAATAAAGCTATTTAAATTTAATTTAAAGCATGCTGAAAATTAAAATCTGAACATATATTTTTATTTACATTGGCTCAAAATTAGAAAATTTGACTTAGAAGTTCTGTATTAAATTGTAATTTGAGTGAAATCAGAGTTTAGTTGATTAAAAGGGACAAATCTTTGAGTTTGATCATTGAAAAATATTCAGTTTTCAAAGTTTATCATGATAAATGTTTGGTGATTGCTGTAATTTCATCCTGTCTTTAGTACTTTATTTGAATGAAGCCACCAGAAATGCTGCTGCTCACACCTGCAGCCTCTGATGACCTGTCGTTTATATATAGACATATAGTTGCTGTTTCCTCTTATATCCAAATTCTTCCTTTGGTACGTTTTTTAATGTTAAATGTTTCAGCAGCCTTTCTGCACGATGCATATTTAATGTTTGCAGAAGCATCTTTGGTGCTGAAATGCTTTAAGCCCGTTCTAGGACGACTCACTCAGAGCAGCGTGGTTCTCATGATGGAGAACCTTTTGATCTGTTTTCTGAGTCACGTTTGACCCTTGTGGTTCCTCACCTTGTCTTATTCCTCGTGTCTGTAGAGGATGGTGATCGGCACGGCTGGCCAGATGGTGTCGCGGATCGCCCAAGAGGCGAGCGAGGACCTGAGCCGGGTCTACCTGAGGGAGGTGAGGCTGAAGCTTTCCGCCAAGCTGAAGAAGTGAGGAAGCTTGAACTGAATAACTGCTATGATGTCATCGTGAGTCAGACTCGAAGCTCCCAGTGACCCGAAGGATGGATGTTGTTCTCTGAGTTTGAAACGTTCAGGTTGTTTCTCTTATTTAAGATGCAAAACAAATGTAGAACCAGCAGGATAAAAGCCGTTTTGGACGTGGGGGGGGGGGGGGGGGGGCGGTCGCTAACATGGCACAAGTGGATGTTTTGACACAAAGTGTGACGGCGTGCTCACGGCTGAGTGGCTTTGGCGAGCTGGGAAAAGGCAGATGTTTTATCTCGGGCTCTCAGAGCCAACGTTAGATTAACCGAAGCTGCAGCATCACGTTCACTGATGCACCCCCCCCCCCCCCCCCCCACAGGGCTGTTACTGTGTCCCTAATGGATGAAGTGGAGCGCTAACCTGATGCTAAAATGGAACGGATAATAGTTTACTTTAACCAGCTTCTTTATGTCATCCATGCTTTAATGCTCAGTAAGAAACACAAAGATGCTCATTTTAGGGGAAACATTCAAAAACTTTATTTAACATTTAGAATAAACAAGAAGCCGTTCAGCAGTTGTCCTCTGGGTGGAGACGAGATGGAGCGAAGGCCGGGGAACCCTTACCATTACTAAAACTCAGTAATGGTAACGGTTTGACGGCCCTGCTCAGCACCGGCGGCTCCGGGGTCCGTTCTGATGGCGCCGGAGATGTAATGAGACCCTGGATAGTACATCATCTATACTGTAGTGTCTCTTTAAAAAACTTACAGTATAAGATGATATCCTGTCCAGGGCACAAGACACAAACAGAGACGACGGCTCTTGATGTGTTTTTGATCTGAAAGAAAATAAATTAAAAACTTAAAAATATGAGAAACTCATTTAAAAAAGCTGGATTTGGAGTTTTCTCACCTGTTTTCCTGCAGCGTTGGACTCTCCTCATCATGTTGTGTTCTAGCGGCTTGTTCGTGTCTCCTAACCGCTCTGGCTGCTGGACTCTGACACTTAAAGGCCCCCCGCTGCTCATTAGCATACGGTGATGACATCACACTTTAGAATTCCTCCTTATCTGCTCCTAGCCTGGTTGCTTCTGCTCAGAAACGGTCCACACCCTTCCAACTCCCAGCTGAACGCCTCTTTTAATGCTTTTTATACAGAAATAAAGCAGGAGTTGTGTATTTTATAGAGTTTGTTGGTTTTGACCCCTCTAATACAAAACCAGCCAAAGCATTTGTCTTAAACAGACCTTAAATAAATGTAACATTCAGCATCTCTTCAGGCGTCTGAGTCTCAGCTGCTGGATTTATGCGCCACGCTTTCACGGATTAGAGTTTAATACCACAATATGTCAGCTGCTGCTGGGACGTCTGACTTGTTAAAGGAAGTGCGTTTCTTCTTCAGATTGAAGGATTTGGACTCGGCGATGTGTTCTGATGTTAGACGACGTGTCACATTCACAGCATCAAATTACAGCTGGACTGTGATGGAGCGCGGTAGCCGCTCAGGTTTGTCTCTAATCCCCGACAGCAAACCGGGTTTAGAACCAGACAGAACCAATCTGAGTGAAAAGAAAATGCCGTTTTCAGGTTTATTTGATTTATCAAGGAAAGAATGAAAGCTAAGCTGACCACGTGAAAAAGTATTTGTGATAATAAACTGGTAATGAGTCGCTCACTTCTTTAGGGAACAGCTTTATTTCAGCCACATAGGAGGGGTTTCCAGCCTGTTTGAGGTCAAAGGTCACATGTTCATCAGGATTTCCTGGTAGAATGTCATATTTAGGTCCAGCTGCTCAAGCAGCAAAGCAGCCCAGACCATCACACTACTACCATCATGCTCGACTGTTGTGTTTTTATTCTACTCAAATATTTCAAATTCAGAAATACTTTATTGATCCCAGAAGAACATAAAGGTGTTGTGCCTCATTCAAGGTTCTTCAGGGAGGATCTCCTGACAGCAGGTCTGAAGACACGGCGGTTTTCTTGGTTTTATGGAGAATCTTTCTTTGGTTCCACACTAGTCCCCAGAACAGAACCAGCCTTCTTTATCCGGTTGTTGAGCCTTTTTAGGTCCCGGCTCTGAACTTAAAGTCCCATTACTCGTCACACACTGGTGAAATTACATCTCTGCATTTGACCCCTTCCCCATGGAGAGCAGTGAGCTGCAGACAACCGCGCTTGGGAACTATTTGGTAGTTTAACCCCCCAATCCAACCCCATAATGCTGAATGTCAAGCAGGGAGGCATTGGGTCCCATTTTTAAAGTCTTTGGTATGACCCGACTGTGGATTTGAACCCACAATCTCCCAGTCTCAGGACGGACAATACCACTAGGCCACTGAGCTGGTTATGTATTAATTTTACTCCAGATGGAACCGAAAACACACCTTCCAGAAAGATCTGCATTTGTTAGGATCATCTTTGTGAGACGGGTCTTTGTGCTGTTTTTGCTCTTGGAACTCTCAGTATTATTGAATCATGACCTCTGACCTTAAGAGATGCTTTAGATGTAGTTCTTCTGGTCTTCACTTTCATGAGATCATAATATAAATTGCTTTATGAGATCTTTTGGCCTCCTGGTTGTCAGTCAGCTTTAATTAGGTGATTTCTTAATTCTACGGGTCAGGATGTGGCCTGTGGACCTAAACTCAGCTTTATTAAATGGTTAATGAACTCATGATTTAACCAACAGGGTGATTTCCTATAGAACCTGAGTGGTTTGAGTAGCTCTAAACAAAATCATCATTTTAAAACTGCCTTTACTCAGGTTTATTGTATGGAATCTGTAAAGCGATGGGTGGAGATACTTCCCAGCAGCTCTATGAAGCTATAGAGCTGCAGAGACTTTCCAAACATCACCGGTGAATGTTTCTCTTCCAGAAGTGAATCGTCGATGTAAAAATATTTATGGATTATGCACCATCACATTCTCCTTCGAGGTCAGACTCATTCGTCACAGTTACATTAGTAATGTTGGGTGGACCTCTGCACGTTCTGGTGGGACGTGCAGGTTGCCGTAGTAACCCGCTCCTCTGGTCAGGGTGTGGGCTCCAGTTTTAGGGTGTCGTCCTGCTGGTGCTGATAAAGGTGGAGGCAGGACTATCTGGGTGGCGAGCGTAGCGTCCAGCTGCTTTATCTCCTTCTCCTACCGGTTGGGTTCATAGATAAGTTGTTTTTGTTTGTTTGGCGCTCAAAATGACCCAGGGGGGTTATTGCATCACAAACAGGCTTTATTCCAAATAATCGAGGAAAATTTGTTTTCGGTTTTGGATAAAAACGTAGATGTGGCCGGATGCCCCCCCCACACACACTCCATCGCCTCCTCACCCCGAACAAGAGCACCCAGTTCCCACAGACTCCATCTGAGCAAAGCTACATCTTTTTAAAATTCCAGCAGACTAATTATGAGTCAGTGAAGAAGTTAAAGAAACAACAGATTCATTTTATTTTAATTAGCTACCTGAGGCCGTTTTGTTGGAAAGCTTAAAAGCATCTGGACAAGAACGCTTATTATTATTATTATTATTATGGGTTATTTCTAGTTAACAAGTCAAGGTAATGATATTTATTATATACAATTTAACCCTTTAACTTCCACACCAAGAACAGAAAAGGCTATGAGAATTTTCATTATTATTTTTTAAATTCATTGGGGTAACAAGGGTTATAATTATCGATTATTCTAATATATTACAAGTATATCAATATTAATGTAAAAATGTTTACTGTGTAAATCAGACATCTCAACAGGATTAAAAGACATAAAACATAATTAAATCAGGAGTTTCTGCTCAGGTAAAATGCCTTAAAATATTTAATAAATGACCCTGGGTTCTGTTATTTTATGATGTAAATTTACATACAAACATTATGATTCACCAGTTAAACCTGGGGTTTCCGCACCTCAGAGGATGTTCAGGACAAAAATCCACAGAAAACGGAACAAGTGGCTCCGATAGATGGACTGGATCTGAGTCACGTCTTTAAAAACAGAAAGGATACCTGAGGGATGCATCATCTTTCAGCTGGTCGTCTGCTGCTCGTGAGATCGATGCCTGATGATCAATAAGAGTGTCTGAAGTGCGGTCCCGTGTTTGTTGTTTTTACAAATGTGAGGCTTAAAGTATAAAAATCTTGAAATGGAAAAGGTTTAGTAGAATAACGAGTCTTATTATCCACATATTAGCTGTAAAGTTAATTTTGTGGTGAATTAAAACACAATCAACTCCTTATTTAGGAAAAAAATTCCAATTTTGTTGCTTAAAATTGACAAAAAAATAAAACAGGAAACAACTGACCCAACAAGTAATATAAAGTTTTTTATTTATTGTTTTGGATCTGGAAAGGTTTGTCATCATTCAGTTTATTGCTAAACAAGTAAATATGAAGGTATTTTTAATGGATGAATTGAAAGTTTTGTGTCCTGTGAGTGAATGAGTTTGACCCAGGACGCAAAAAAGGAAGATAAACAGAAACTGAAATTTAGAATTTATCGTTTATAACCAAATTATCCCACGTGAATAATTCATAATGATGGTTTTAGGTCACATTTAGTTTAAGTTTTGGGATTTAATTTAATTTTTCCTGCAGAATAAAAAAGCTTTTGTGCAGATGTAGGTCACTAATGTTAGCTGTGGTGCCCTCTGCTGGCCGGAGACGGTAATGACACAAACTCAGGCTGACAGGTGTTTTATTACATTTATTAGTGACAACACAGAATAACATGAACGCATGCTTGATTTTCAACGCTGCATCACATCTTTAACACCCGCTGTTACAACACAAGCCACAGGATTACTTCTCAATAAAATCTTACCAGATTAAATGTCAGACAACAGCTGCACACGCTTCAGAGATTAAAAGTTAAGGCATGGGTTCAAAATGTTTGGTGGGTTCTTCAGTCGCTAGACTCGCTACATTGAGATCTCCTCTGCATTAAATGATTTCAATATACTTTTTATTCTTTGGCACACCGATAATGGCCAAAGAGAAATAATAAAATTCAAGTTTTAAAAGAAAAAACGCTTTAAATTTGTATTTAATCATTTTTGTAAATTACAAAATCTACAAGAGGGTCTGCACAGTGACGTATAAACAAAGGCACTGAGAATATCACTTTTCTAAATTAAAAAGAAAGAATTTTTGTTTGACAAAAGTACAAACTGTAAACTCATCCTGCCCAAAAAGTCTACTTTCACTATTTAACACGTGAAGACTTGCACCGTGCAACTTGTGAGTAAAAGACCGTGAGATCAAATCATTCTGGGCCACAATTATAGGGTCACTTTCGTTTTTTTACATAAAACTTTGTCTGATGCAAGACTCTGGTTTCCTTCCTGACGTTTGATATCCGCTAAAACTAATCTGAACGTTGAGATCACACCGGCTGACAAACATGTGAAAAAGACTCACGTACAAATGAAACTTTAAAAATAAACGGAAGCAGCTGAAAACAAACCCCACCTGTAACGTTGCTCTGGTCCAAAGTGAGAAAATTGTGTTTTATTTCACAGAAAATATTAATAAAAAAACATTTATGGTCACAGACTCTAAAAGTGGTTTTATAGTCTTTTCATGTGGACGATTAGATGTGTAAAAATAAAAAAGGCAAAACTTCACAGTAAGCTGGATGAACAACAAACTATAAACACAAATATGACATTTAGATTTTTACCATCAATGCTGCTAAAACAAACGACCTTTTGGAGACTTTTTTACCTAATAACACAAAACGAGAGGTTTTAAAACAGACTAGAAATAATTAAGCTGGATGTTTGTTTACTGCAGCAGAAAAACAGTCACGGCTCTGACTCAGCGAACACACTTCCTGTCCACCCAACTGAACTACCACTAAAACCATTAAAAGGATCACATGCTTGCTTCCCAACTGCTGACTGAAGTTCTGCTTTGCCATCGTGATCTGATAAAAGAGCAAAATAAAGATGACTCCAAACCCACAGAAGTGTTTTTCTGCTGCAGGGAACTTAAACGAATCGTTCGATGATGCGGGGACATGTGATGGATTAACAGAGAGGAGAAACTATGATTTCAGTTCTGTCTGAGGTCACACACACAGGTTCAGCAGCCCTGGAACAGATCCAGGGTCTGCTGTAAGGCTTTGTGTTCAGGGAGCAGAAACTCGTTACGGAAAGCAGAGGAACCATTTAACCATACAGCTAGAAGAACGATATATTCAGACACAAATCCAGCTAACGCCCGACCTGCTCTGAGGTTCAGGCTCCAGAAGAAAACAGCTTACTGAGAGGTAACCATCACACAAGTGATTCAAACATCATATACTGTAAGTTTATACTCAGAGAATATATAACAAAATCTATCTTAGTTATAAATGTGACTAAATATGTTTGAGGAATCAAGTTTATAAGCAACAAAACCAGTTCTGCAGAAATCTGACACCACCTGGCAGTAAGGTGATGCTGTCTCAACTCCAGGAGCTAATCTACACCTCCTTTATACTCAGATTAAATTCATCCGTCTGGATTCTTTATTTCAGCTCTGCTGTGATGGACAGAATAACATCACAGCAGAAAATCCTGGCTGATTAGTACAGTACAATAAAAATGAGCTAAACAGAAATAAGGATGAACATTTTGGGTCCGGTTTCTCCTTCAGAGAGAAAAAAAGACAAAAATAAAAAAGAACTGTCCTGGTTGAGATCAAGTGTTTGTGGTTAAAGGCAGTTGCACAAGAGCTCTGTCTGGAAAATCTCTTCATGCATGAGGCAGAAACCAGTCTCAGGCCTGATTGTGTCATTTATGACATCGCCGTTTGGCACTGTGGGGAGGTCATCTTCTGGAGCAGAGGGATCTGTGGGACAGGACAACAGAACAGGTTGACATGGATGAATATGAAGACCTACGTGAGCAGAAGCTACAGGGAGATCGTCTAACATGGCTTTGATCTACCAACAGGTGAGATCTGACGAGTAATATCTGACAGTTTAGTGTTACCTTGGTCAGATCCACTCCAGTGAGGGCGTTGACGGAGACGGGGAGTTCGGCGAGTAGACGGTTCACCTCTCCAGTCACACGGCTGCCTTCACCACTCAGGATCACAATCTCATTGGTCTTCGCCAGCGGAGCAGCGACTTTACCAGCAATCTGGAGATAAAAGACAAACAAAATGTGAGATTGTTTGTTTTCCAGGGATTGATCATGCTTCTAATTCCATTTATTATTATTATTCTGGGCCCAAACGTTTTCATCCTGTCATCAGTTTCATGTTAAAACATTCATCATCATCCTCTGTGTGGTTTTGATCAGAGAAGAGGTAATAAAAGAAAAGAAGCCTTCTTTATTAAAGGAGAATCATGATTATTAAACAGAGGGCTGACCTTGGGTAGAGCATCCAGGACCAGCGCGGTCTTGGCTGCCTCTCCGTACTGCTGGTAGGCTTCAGCTTTCAGCCTCATCTTCTCAGCTTCAGCCTTCCCCACCGCTTCGATGGAGGCAGCCTCAGCTTCACCGATGCAGCGGATCTTCTCGGCTTCAGCCTGAGCGGTCAGCACCTTCTTCATCCTGGATCAGGCAGCAACAAGACTCTTTAATAACTTCTGACAGTAACAAGACGACCATTTCTAGTTCTACCTCATCTCTCTGGTTTATAAAAGAATAAATGATCTCGTACTTCTGCCCCTCGGCCAGCTGCTGCATCTTGTAGGCCTCGGCCTCAGCGGGTCTCTTCACAGTGGCGATGAGCTCCTTCTCAGTTCGGTCGATCTCCTTCTCCTCGATCGTGATCTGCTTCTTCCTTTGCACCACCTCGATTTCTATCTCCTCTAGACGGATCTTCTGCTGCTCTTTGGCCGCCTGCAGCTCATACGCCAGCTGAGCCTCTGCTTTCTAAACCAGCCAGGTTGAACTTTTAATATCCAGCCTGTAGTTTTATTTGTTTATTAAACGAAGCCAAAATGACTCATCTGGATACCTTTGTGTTCACTTCCTGGTTGAAGGAGGCTTTCTGCATCTCTAGCTCTCGTTTGGAGTCGGCCATCTTTGTGTCAGCGACGAACTTCACATCCATCATTTCCTTCTTACACTCGGCCTCCTGAGAAGGACAGAGAGCAGAAATCATGGAGATGGATTATGGCTGCTGGGCTTTTTATTAGATTGAAGCCATTAGCTAACGTGCCGCTCCACTTACTCTGATGCCAGCGTCTCTCTCTGCCTCTGCCACGCCGATGTCAGCATCCCTCTGAACTGCAGCGGTCTGTGTTTTACCCAGAGAGCTCAAGTACTCCACCTTATCGTAAACATCCTGAGGGGGGGGAACAGGGAGCTTTGAGACTGTTCTTCAAGCAGCAACAGAGGGGAAAAAGAACAATAAACCATTCAGAATAAACCAATGTGATGTGTCGTACTTTGATGGTGAAGCTGAGGATCTCGATGCCCATGCGTCCCACATCAGGGGCCGCCACCTCTCGCACCAGAGAGGCAAACTTGTCTCTGTCCTGGTAAATCTGTTCCACCGTGAGGGTACCTGAGAGACAAAGGGGACAGTTATTGTCCTCAATGTGCAACCCTCATTTATTATCGGGCTAAAATAAAATATCCTAATTAATGAGAGCTGCACCTGAAATTTCATTCTAAAACAGCGTTTTGGTAGCCTAGTGAACTAGACCAATTCTTGCTTTGCAGAGTTTGGTCTAGGCACGCTTCATAGGAACCCTCGCAGCCCAAACCACTGCTGTGTCTATCCAATCACAACTCGCTATAGTTTTGGTTGGGCCAATCACAGCGCTCTATATCATGGGCCAATCACAGAGCGGGAGTAGCCGATGACGTCAGCGCTGCGGCCGCGAACCCAAGCAACATGGCGGCAACTCGGAAAACACGTTCGTTTGAAACGGCTTTGTCATCAACATTGGATTATTTAGACTCCAACGTGCGTAAGTCTGTCTGATATACTTAGCGGCTTCTTATTTTTATCAAACTAAGTAGTGCAATGTCCCAGTACACCTGATATTCGCGTGTTTTTCATACAAAAACGACAGAAATCATTGAAGCTAGACGCTATTAAAGCCTCCCGCTTTTCCGTCGCCGTGATTACGTCATGTTGTTCGTCACTCTGATTGGTCCTAGCGCTATCCAATTGCGTGCTGACATTTTGAAAGACAACCGTAGATCCCGCCTCACGACTGAGAGCCGTCAATGGTTCGTGGCCAGACTATATATTCACATATATAGGATGGCTTGCCAGGCTAGCGTTTTGGTTCATTTTAGTATGAAACACTAGAGTAGCACTCAAAACCTGGAGTCCCCTTTATCCCACAGAGATGTGTTACCATAGTAACGCCACAAAGATGGCTGTACTTGTACAGGAAGATTGCAACGTAAATTTATTTTTTCTTCCTATTATTTCGAGGCCAAAGTAAAGAAACTGCTGATTTTTTCCCAAACAAGCTGAGAAGTTTACCTGAAATACACCAAAATAATTTAATCAGCATCATTTTAACTTGTTTGAAAGGGCCGTCTCAACCCTATAAAAGTGTGTTTCTGTGTAAATATCATAAATAAAAATAAACTCAAAGCTTCAGGAGAGACAAGCTAACAGCTAGCCCGAATACAAATGTCCTAAAAGCTCCAACCAAATATTTTATAAATCTTTACAGTTTATTTACATGCAATGCTGTGATGATTTAAATCACCAGCAGCAGCAGCTCCAGTGAATCCAGACGTCAAGTTCAGCAAGAATTTCTACGTGTAACGATGATCCAAAGACCCCAAACCTTTACTTTAGATTCAGACGAGTCATTTAAGCTCCAAACTGAGGCCAATCAGGAAGCTAAAACAGATAATCGTGTTCAGCTTTGTGTTTTATCAGTTCCTCCAACATTTAAACAGTTTGAGGAATGAAAGAAGTAACTGGTGCCGTCCTATAGAGTTCATGATTCCAGTTGGACTCTGTTGATGTCATCAGTTCATGATTCCAGTTGGACTCTGTTGATGTCATCAGATCGACTCTATAAAACCACACTGTTGTAGTTTTACAGCACTCTAAACACTTTCAGTGAGTGGTTATTGATAGACGACCGTGTGGAGTGTAAACAGTTTTTCGTGGTTTACGTCCAACAGTGATGTGTAACCGTGAGCTTCACAGACTTCCTGCTGATACAGAAGAGGCTACTCACCAAGGATGGCACGCAGGTGACCCTCCAGCGTCTGCAGGATGACGCTCTTGATCTCCGTCACCGACTTGCCCAGGAACTGTTCACAGGCGTAACCCAGCAGTTCGTTCTCTGTCATCACCTTCACCTAGTGCCAGCACGGACACAGATCATCAGCTGCACACACACTCAAACACAGGTGTGGTGCACATGAGAACAAACTAGAGCTACTCGTGCTGACTGTCACACCACCGGGTTTGTATTAAAACATCACAAATGCACAGATTAGGAACTTTTACCGGAACAAGCAACAAAATATTAAAAGTGCTTAATGTGTTAACCTGATGTTTTTTAGCTCATAACTTTACTGTGAGTCTGTGATTTACACGTTTATGTTGCCTGCTGGACGTGCCCATGTGTTAGCATCACTAGCGTCTGCTAGCAAAAGACAGCTAATGCTACATCTGTGGTTAGCTTAAAATGTAAATCATGTTAAAATAATAAACGTGATCTCACTGTGAGAAAAAACTGACAGGATATTGTTGCTTTATCATCCAGCTGTTTAAATAAAACTACAGGATGAGCCGAAGTAAATCTTGGTTTTACGTTTACGAGGTAATAAGACGGCACATCAATAACTAAAAACAATACCATACAGAGGAGTTTGGTTGAATGACATTAATTTAAATTTCAAAATCACAGTAAAGAAAAACTGGACCGGCATTTTTCATAACTTTAACCCAGATAAAGGTCTGCATCAATAACGTGACATTCACCAAACAAACGTTTCCAGTCATTTAAAAACGTAACAGTAAACAAAAGAAGCTTTAAAAGGTTTAGGTTCATAATTTAGACCACACGAGCTGCAAGGAAATGAAAGAGTGAGCTGGGTCCTTAGGTGAGAGGTCTGCACGTGGTTCTGAATCACAACATGCACTCGTACGGGAAACAAGGGCAACACAAAACCGGGAAGGAGGATCTTCATTCCAAGGAAACACTGAAAACTGGGATGGGCTGCAGGATAGCCACAGTAACATGCCAGCTCAGACAGACAGCAGGAGGCGCTGTGCCGTGTCTCCATGGACGCCTGTGTGTGTGTGTGTGTGGGGGGGGGGGGGGGGGCTAACTATAGACGCCCTCCTTGGTTGTGTGACGTCACCCTTTTTGCTGCAACTGCTTTAATTAAACAAACAGTTAAATAAACATCTATAATCCATTTATGATCATCCTGAAAAACAAGAAAGTATTTTAGGTGACAGGTGCTGTAAACTTTAACGCAGATACAAGGAATTTACTATAAAGGGGGTGAGGTTATTTTCTCTGTATTTGGAAATACGTTTCATTCTAAATACAGATGCTTTGTTTATGTTTTCTTTAAAAGGATTCAGCAGAAAGTTCCAACATGTTCCTTTAACTCAGCTGTTACTATGGAAATCCTCACAATGGCTTTGGCTTAGAGGGTGGTCAGGATGAACCTCTGAGGAGTAAACCATGTGAGAGCGACAGGGCCGCTCAGCTCCAGACAGTGGGGTTGTTGTCAGCACACATTTAGGAAAAACAAAGCAACACTGGCATGGCTGTGGCCGGAAATAGAGAAACAATCACAGATTCTGACATGCAGACAGAAAACAAACATCGTTCAAAATAAAAATGCAACAAACAAAAAGAAAACTTAAAGAGAAAATCCACCAGCAGTAGTTTTCTAAACTCATCAGTAAATATTCAATCTTAATTTCCCTTTTTTAATCCTGTTTTTGTTCTTGTGAAGCACCTTGTGATTTTTACCTTGAGAGGCACTATTATAGATACATTTATCTTTATTTCTCTGTAACTAGAGAATAAAATGTATCACGATTGTGCAAAAGTATGATGCAAATTGTTATGAAAACATATTTAAACATCCTACCATAAAGTAGATATTTAATTTAATTCATAGACATTAATACAACTAAGTATTAATATAAAATTTCACATATATATTCTGCTTTAGATTCCCCAAAGCAACATGTTTAGTCCATTGTGATTTTGTTGTGATGTTTGCTTTCCTTACCTTGTAATGATGCCAGAACCAGCACCTGGTTTCTAATGAGACTGATTTAATTAAAGCCTCTCCAGAACTGGTTCAGAGAGAACCCATAATGTTTAAATCTGGTTTTTGTCCAGGAAAACTGGCTCCAGTGATACACAAACACCTCCACCTAACTGTTGGGATTAAACCATCTCATTACTGGTACCAGCAACAGAACCAGAATTTCTATTTTCTATCAGATGCTCACCACTTACGGAGGAATCACTGTAGACTCAACTCTAAAACATGTTCCTTTAATTTCTCAGCACATTTTCACCTAAATGACAGGTGGAGAAGGTTTTATATTATGGTGGGTTTTGTCTTTAACATCATTTTCTTGTGTGTTTTCTTTTTCTGGCACCAAACAAAACAGGGCTGGCACTTTTTTCAAGGAATTTGAACTGGAATGTCACTCGTTTTCTAAAAACCAAACAATCCAATCAGGCATGTCGTGGCTTCCTGTTTAAACTCGCCAAAGTTTTAAAAAGCTACGACTTCAACACCAGGAAGGTTTTGTCTCACGCCGTTTCTGTGGTTTCAGATGTTTTTTTAACAGCTTCCCAGCGACGGTGCAGAGACTTCTACAGCTGTGTGCAGACTGAAGCAACACTCACTTTGAAGAGTCTGTGGGTCAGCTGGGCTGCTTCACCGCATTAAAAAAGAAATCAGCTGTTTGGATTTTTCTCTGGCAGCACGAACTACAGATGATCAGGACTTTGGTACTAAATTAGTGCAACACATAACTTTTAAACAACAATCTACAAATGTTTGCAGGTTTTGGTCCAATAACTACTTTAAGCTAGTTATAAAGTTATAAAGGCAAAAGCAGCTAAATAACTAGCTAACATCAACGGCATGAAAGAAAATAATCTTGTATTTTAACTTTCTATTTAGCCAGTATTATTATTATTATACTTTTCTCTTGTAGACTTTAAGGGTAAAACAACATAATTGGGTTCTCTTGCTCTCATTTTACCAATACCCTATATTCTTTTCTCTTTCTATCCATTTTAGAACAGACCCACTTGTGTTTCTGACAGAATGAACTAACACACTAATGCTATGAATAAATATAATATTTATCAATATGTTTGCAACGTGTTTTTAGCAGCAAGAATCAAATTAAAGGTATTGGAGAAGACGGTACTAGGGGTGTCAAATTATGAGATTAATTGAGATTAATTAATCACAGCCACATTTAGTGCACTATTTTTTTTAATCGAGTTAATCTTGTTTTTAATCTATAACTTTACTGGGACGTTTCTAGCCTACCTGTTGGGATTTTTTATTTAAATGTTTTATTTATTTTATGTAATTATATTTATATTTAACTATCATGCCATACCACATGTCAGATTTTGTGAAAAAGCGTAATATTTTGTGATAAACTGTCAGTTTTGATATTCTAACTTACAGCGCTGTAATTTACAGGCCTATTTTAATTTGAGATAAATGTTTTAGTAACAAGTTCTGTGATCACTATTTGCATTGCTCAAAAAGCATTCCTTGATGTGTTAACTTAGATTATTCTACATGGACCTGATGTTTTATTTTTAAATTCGAATTATTCCAGACTGACAAAAGAGCACAGCATTATTCCGCCTTGGTGATGTAAAAGGAAAGTTTAGAAGTCTGTTAAACAATAAATGACTTTATGAAGCCAGTTTTTTGTTACATATTAATCTTAAATAATCTAATGTAATGAATTTAAATAAAAATACATCAAAATGAGGGCTTTTCTCAGCCATTAGGTGAGATTAAAAAAAGAGATTAATTAGATTAATTAATTACAGGTCATAATTAATTAATCTAGAAAAAGAATTAATCTCATGACAGCACTAGACAGTACATTGATTTTATTACACTATAAAAGGCCTGTATTTATTACGGTTCAACATAACAGTCATTTTCTACAGTGTCTCCTGGTAAAAACAAAACATCCCAGTGTGTGTGTGTGTATCATAGATTAGGAGCGGTTAAGTCTATTGTGAAAGGCTACTGTTTTATTGTTGGCTGTTGCACAGATGTGTGCAATGACTTGTTTCGCTGGATAAATGGTTCTGAAATCTTATATTGTATTTTATTATTATTATTATGAAGGTTTGCATGCTTATTTATTTTTCTTGTGCTATTTTAAAATTTTAAACTTTTATATGTGGCATCTAGAGTGGGCGGCAAAGTAAGAATTTCATTGTACGGGGAAACGCGTTTCTATACTGTGCAGATGACAATAAAGGCTTTTGATTTTTTTGATCTTGATCATACTACATCCATTTAACAAAAACTAAACAGAAAGTTGACCAAAAAAAGGGGGAAAGCATAAGAAGCAGACCAGTTATTGAGCTGGTTAGAGAGAAAAGGTGTTTGAAGTTAATGTAGATTAAAACAAAGCAAATGATGTTAAAAATAACCGTCACCAAGGAAACATAAATGAGTGTATAATTAGTGAAGCAGTTAATGAGTATCTAGACACCAGCCTCAAAAACACCAGCTGCCAGAAAAATCAATATCGTTTTAAGTTGTGTGTTATTTTAGGTGTACGATTCATTTCTAGAAACTTCTCCTCTTACCAGTAACATCTGTAAGTCACAGGTCATTTATACACACAGCAGATATTAATAAGCAGAAATTTTAAACTGAAGTTGATCATTACAGTTCAAACACCCTTGGATAATAAAAGGTGCCAGCCCTGAAACAACCCACAGCAATCACACAACTGTCTGCAGCTCCACCTGGTGTGTTTGCTTTAGGAGGATTCATCAGCATCAGTGTGTGCATCTGGAGTCCACTATCTCTGCCGTAATAACAGGATGATGCCGGAGACAGGAAGGCAGGGGTAGAGGGGTTAGTGGAGTCTGAACTGGCATTCCCAGAAAAGTGTGGTGATTTACCTGAGCCACCCCAGTGACAGTAATAGCTACACCCTCCGCTGTCTCTACATCCTCACACTTGGGCTGCAGGGTCATAATCTCAAGCGTTATCCTGTGAAGAACGTGGAAAAATATCAAATAATAAACATGTCCAAAGGGAAAGCAAATGAAGGGAAGGAACAGAACACAAGAAGGTAACAAAACAAAACAAAAAGACAAAGTGAAACCATTCACCCAAGGACTCCAGATCACTGAGAACGGAGCAACAACAGATGATACCACGAATTCAAGTGTTGAATTCAGGTTTTATTCAGACTCATTTGTATTTTAAAATGTTTTTTCTTGACTCCTCCGATCCTTATTCTAGGTTAGAAATTTCAAACCAACTTCAAAGACAAACAGTTTTGTTAGTGGCACCAGTTTCCTTTGACCTCAAGACCTGCAACTGCTTTTTTTTGAGTGAATTACCTGAGCCACCCCTGTCACATCCAAGGGAACACCCTCCGAGGTTTCGATATTCTCACAGCGACAGAGGATGGTCATAATCTCCAGAGACATTCTACGCAGACAGGCAGGCAGCAGGAATAGCAGAGGCAGAACAGTAAGTTGGACAACAGCTGTTAGGAACGTCAGTAACCAGCGTTAAGGAGGACGAACAGAAAGGAGGCAACAGACAAAAGCGTGACCTTCCATTTTGCTGGATCCAACCATGAAGACTTATTTGTTTATGAAGTAATTATTCAGTCTAGCCCTCTACTAAGCTCTATTTTTATTTTATCTTTTGTTCTTAGTGACCCTAAACGCCATAGGAGACTCTTGATCCTGACTAGATCACTGAAATTCAGAATCCCACCTAGACTCATTTATCTCTGCTTTGTTGTGACATTTCAGAGCCAACTAAAGAAACAGAGACATCTATTTTGTAAACACTGACAGGTTTATTTCATTGGAGCTTCAGTGGAAAACAAAGTGGAAAAATGGCTCTCTGCTCAACAGCTGCACCGCCTGCACTGGATCAATGAGTCAAAGCCTGAGCATTAAGATGATGGCTACCCCCCCTTGCAAAAAAGGCTTCTAGCAAGACACGATCATTAGTCTGGGGAGACCAAAGAGCAACTTTAGCGATAGCATCTGTGCAAAATCATGGATTAAAAACACAGCTGGAGCTCTAAAAATAAGCTGGCCCCAAACAGATAAACATTTTGTGTCTCAACTTTTACGTTTTCTTATGAACCTTAATTACCCCAGCAACTGAAGACACAGAGCGCTTAACATGAGGCGAGTAAGCCCCACCTTCGATTAGCCGAGATGGGTTAAGATTAAAACAAGACGAAGCAAAGCAGGTTAGAAAAGTAGAAACACTGAGGCGGGCTAAGTATTTCATGTTCACACTGATTGCTACATAGAAACAGGAGACGATGCTTCCTCATATCGTGTTTTTCAGCGATTAGGTTGCGTTTCTTTTTGTAAGCTCTGTAATAGCCCAAAACGAAAACAAGGTGACGATTATTGAACTATTGTTCTAATGGATTTATAACTACTGATGTCCTCGATGCAGCTACATAGGTTATAAATGAAATGTAATCATTCAGGGAAGACCAACATCAATGTTGCAACTGCAGCGTTTGTTTAGAAAACTAGATTTAAAAAAACGTATTATCTCATTTTAATCTGGTTTTAAACCCTAATAAAGAAAAAAGATGCAGGTCAAAGCTACATGATTGATGATTTTGTAGATATATTGTTGGCACTTTTCTCCCTTGTTGCCTTTAAGTGAGTCTGTTTGTCTTTCCAGCAGCTTAACTGAAGCCGGTTGGTTTAAGCTGCGTTTAAAGGAAGCAGACGGAGCAGAGCTGCTCTGTTTACACGTTTGATAAACACTGGTAAGAATGTTTGTCTTCATCGTAAATCATTTATTTTTCAGGGATAAGTATAAAGAATTTAAGACCAACCATTCTACCAACAGAAACCTACTGTTAGGTGGTAAAGTGCTTGAAATGCTTCTCTTTAGGCAGCTTTGCTGTTTATGCCTCAAAACTGTGTTTTTTTCTTAAAGAGAACTCATAACTTGCAAGAGTACTAGAAATAGTTTTCATATTGACAAAGTTTACTCTTTATTTGTGAATGTCAACATACAAGTAAACATTGACACTTTATTCACGCATAATTGTCTTTAACTATAAGGCTCAAAGAAACAAACCCACATTGACCAGACCCCCCCCAAAAAAAATCCTTATAATTTGACTTAATCAAGAATTAATTAAAATCACATAGATTGCAAGAACTGAATTTATTCCTGTATAACACTAATGCAGTAATAATTTGATGCTAATAACGTACACCTCCTGTAGTAAAATTCACATTTTTGCCCGTTTCTATATCAAACTGGAACGTGACTCCATGTAAAATAAAAGAATAATCACATGTTAAGACTCAGAGTACTTCAAGTTTAATGTATTTAAAAGTGTAAAATATGTTGGCTTTGTAGTGAAGGATAGTTTCTTCCTTCATAAATGGTAAAGAAGCCTGGTCAAAAGAAAGAGGCCATGTGGAGAGTTTCCTGTGTAGAGCAGCAGATTTCCTGTTGTTCTGACTGAGATTGGGAGCACATTTATGTTGTTTTTTTCATATTTTAAACCACAGCAGGAAGATCTCACCTCTGGATGTCAGAAATGAGCCACCAGGCCCAGGCCCAGCCTCCCACGACATACGTCTTCTGATCCGAACCACAGCAGCCACCTTTGATGAGTAAAGGAGAAACAAAACGTCACATGACCGTTCTCATTTATCAAAAAATACAAGAACAGTTACTGGTTGAAACCAATCTAAAAGAAACTGAAGGAGCAGATTGTTTTGGTCAAAAAAAGACCAATCACTGACCCAAATTTCAGATGCTGTGATCGGTTTCTAAAGAAGATCCTGTGGTCTACACAACGAAAACAACACATTCACCTCCAACCACAGTCTTCACAACGTTGGTTGTGTTTTCCACTCCTTTTCTTTTTGCTCTTTTCATTATTTGATGTTGTACTGTTTGTGTCAGACCTGCAAAAGTCTGCAGCAAGTGGTTTACCACAGCACTGGTTCCCAGGAGTTACCCATTTACTCCAACTCAATCATCACAAACTGGTCTGATGAAGTGTATGAAGCTGATAATCACCAGGCTTTTAAAAAGCTTCAACAGAAGGGGTTTAAAACTTTATATGACTGCAATTTTCCCCAAATGTGGGGATTTTATCAACAACACATGTGTAATAACAACATAAAAACACCACACACCATGCCCTTTCACTGGCCTCAGATTGATAAATGAATCTGGAGGGCTTGGTGTGACATTCTCAGCTGTCATGTGTTGAAAGGCAAAGAAAGCGGACGGCTATCTTTATTTGCTTTTTTACAAAGCACTCACCAACAACCGAAGAGCATGTCAAGACAAACCTATCCACGTCTGACATTCAACAAGGGGTTTTCAACATCTCTAGAAAGGATTAGAATGTTATTAGAAAGTTATTGCTTATATTGTTGTGAAATTTCTGGAGAACTGTCATTGTCTGACAAAGCATTTCAAACACTTGTACTTTCCAAGCAGTTTCAACTTTATACAGTCATGATAAAAGGGAGGAATGTTTCACCAAGACATTAAAGATGACATGGAGAATAAAAATCATCTCTGAGAAGCATTTCTAAATTGAGTTTTTTTCCAAATACATAATGACATCGTTTAATTACCATGTGAAAATGTGCTTTACCATATTTTATGAATCTGTAAACACCATCAGTGTTAAAATTAACATTGTAATGATCTTTTGCCATGACTGCACATTTACACATGCCTATAAACTACTAACCTGCATGATTTTTTACACTTCGAAGTACTAATTTAATGAATGAAAGCGAGTGGGAGGGGCTTCCCAACCATCCTCTGATGAAATGCCATCACCAGCTAGTCTGGCCACCTCCAGAAATACATTTAGCTACAACATTCTAGCTCCAGCATAGCTGAAATTCCTTAATGTACTCAGAGAGGAGGGGGAGGGTTCATCTCATGGATAAGAACTTACACAAGCTATGACATTTACATTGTGACTCATAAACACCAGAAAATATATTACAACACATCCTTCCCCTCCAGTGAGACCAGTTGCTTTGGCTGTTCAACTATCTGGGGTGTGTGCAACTCCCATTTCCTCAATTCAGATTAGAATTTGGGTTTTTATGGCCGCTCATAACAATGGAAGATCCAAAAACGCCTTTTTTTTCGTCACAAGTGAATTAGGCAAGAAAAAGCAACTACATGTCCAATTATAAAACAACAGAAAATCAGTAGCACTGCTGAAATAAAGACTTTAACAGACAGATTTATAATCATACACAGGAATCAATAGCATAAGGACCGTCTAATGACATAAACATTGAGAAAATCCAGCCCAATTTATCCTTAAGTGTTTGGTTTTAAATAGAAGACATTTCAAAGTCTGTGTGAACACGTGTTTGGACACAAATAGTTCATTTTTTAATCATATATGACGTCCTACTGAGTCTCAGGTTTTAGAAACATCTTTCTGCGGTAAGAAACACTGTCCAGACCTAACAGATCCAGTACAACGTACAAAATGTACAAGACCCTCCCAGTGTAACTCGATTACCTTTGCTTCTGCAGGAAAAGCACCGCCATACCTCCCTAACAGGGTCCAAGAGGGAAAATATACCATTGAAAGCCTCGTTTATCTAAATAAAAACCTTTTCCTTTATAGATCTCTAAGACAGGGGTAGCTTTATGCTTTAGACGCTAAAGTCTGTTCATAAATAATGCAAAAAAGACGAATGCAAATGTGAGACAAAAAGGTTTCTAATTTCGACGACACGTTCATTTAAAAAACACATATAACATATCGAAAGCTTTGATTTGAAGAGCACTGCCATCCCCGTTATCACCGTAAACGTCCTGCTCAATCAACGTGGGAAAATAAACATCTGCCATTTTCGACGTAGAGGGAAGAAAAGAGGGGCTGTGACGTTAAAGATGAATGTTAGCTTAAATTTGCCAAGCAATTTATACGGAACTGTTTCAAACAAATATAGTTGGTGAGTTTAAGCAATTCATTCAGGATTTTTGTACTTCCAAAAAAGTGAAAGCTGCTGGTCAACACGTCGTGGGCAGAAACGTTACCTGAAACCACCAGGGCCTCGTTTGGTCCAACGGTGTGGCAGTTTCCCATCTTACCGAAGCAAACAAACGCGTATCCACGCTTGGTCAAAGCATAAAATAAACAAAATTATTGTTAATAAACTTCTCTTGGTCCCTTTAAAACAAAAACTCTCCACGCCCCTGACGACTGATGCGTTTTTTTCCTTTCAAAATGGAGACCGGAGATCAGTTTGAGCATCACGTTGCAAGGAGGCAATGCGTTTCCGCTAAATATTTTCAAAATAAACGAAGGTTTGTAAACGCGCGTTTACAGTAGATTATTTTGAAAATCAAACAGCTGTTTTCTGCAGTTATTTCTCTTAATTGACTAATTAAAAACACTCAGGGTCATTACCCCAATAACAAAGTAGGCGTGGTAGTGTAAATATCCTCTCACGCAAGGACTCCTAAACACAAGTCCCTTTTATTTTCTAGGGATGGAAGTTATGTTATTTGATGTCATCACGTGATAGTTATGTCATCTAGGATTATTTACATAAATATGTAAGCAAATCTGTTTTTTCTGAGGATGGCAAAAGAGGTCCCAGAAGGGGGCCAGAGTTTACCACAGGAAAACTTTATGTTCAGACTTCATGTTTTGTTCATGCGCAGTTATCCATACACAAATTACATGAAACAATACTTAACTGAGTACTGTAACCCCCTCAAGTAAACTCTCTTCATATATCTGTGCAAAAACCTTATTCATACAATCTGTTTAATTTCACTATAATCCTGGGATTGTGAGCTTTGATCTGTTATAATTTCTTCTGAGTGATTTCAATTATTTATTATATTAATTTGTAAGCATTAGCAATGCAATTTCTTTTTCTGCAAAAATTCCTACATTAAATTCTCGTGGATGTCATTTGTAGTTAAAAACCCATAAAATTACAGATTTCAACTTCTCCCAATGTGTGATCCTTGGAGCTGCTGCACGCTGGAGTGTTTCTGTTAAGCTAATGATTACAGATAATAAAAACGGCTAGTTATATCACCTCAGAGTCGCTTAAATCAGTGTCAAGCACTCCATGGAGTTTGGGCCTGGGCATCAAACAGATGACACAGGGAGCGAGTATGGATCATAAGCTCAGCAGACCAACATGGAGCAGACAGATAGAGTTCACCTTGGCGGGCATCGGCTGTGCTGTGGGTCTGGGGAATGTCTGGAGGTTCCCGTATCTTTGCTACAGGAGCGGAGGAGGTGAGAAACCAAATAGAAATATATAGAAAAAGACCATCAATCTGCTAGTAACAGTTTGTTCAGTGGCATCACCGACTCCATGTTTCTACTGTTTCAGTCAAATAAGACGATGATCCTTGATGATATAGGAGAGTGATTTTGAGACTTCGTGGTGAATTACCTCACCTGATTGTTAACTTTCACACGAGTTAACGATTAGCAGAGTCTCTACTTCATCTTCAGTGTTGATTCACCCTCAGTTTCTGACAGGTGCCTTTCTGGTTCCGTACCTGCTCATGTTAGTCGTTTTGGGGATCCCTCTGCTCTACATGGAGCTGACTGTGGGTCAGTACACCAGAAGAGGGCCTGTCCATGCCCTGGCTAGTGTTTGTCCACTGTTAAAAGGTACTTTGCACACATTACTCCTGTCGGGTAAAACTCACTACGATGGAACAAAAGCCCACGGTGGTTTTGTCTGACCCCAGGTGTGGGCATCGCATCAGTGGCCATCTCCTTCATCATGTGCACCTACTATAACGTCGTCATCACCTGGGCCCTGTATTACCTCTTCAGCTCCTTCCAGGCACCCCTTCCATGGCAGAGCTGCAACAACACCTGGAACACACCCAACTGCACCAACCACCCCACCAACAGCAGCTACTCATCCACGGCCAGCCAGGAGTTCTTCAAGTAGGTTTAATTAGTGGAACAGACTAATAACAGTCAAACTGAATAAATAATGTTGTTAAATAACCCGTGACTCACAGGAAACATGGCTGCCTACAGAAGGTAATGTCCAGAAACTATATCAGGAAATAAAAAATGAAATTCTCTTCAGAGGAAAGAATTAAATTGACATGAAACATCGATTGAGGTGAGGGATATCAGTCGAAGTAAAGGTCACAGATAAGAAATACGTCACTAAGCGTGTCAAAAGTTGAGTCGGTTTTAACCTTTAGCTTTAACACCTAAATCTCTACAGCTTTCTCTTTTGGGTAGGGCAGTTCCAGAACTTTCAGAAATACTAAAAGCTTGACTTTGTTTTATTTGAGCAACAAAACATCTGTTGGTTTTCCAACTTGAACGTCAAGATCTTTGAGAACAAAAGGGGAAAGAAAAACACCTTTCAGCTTGTCCTTTTGCTGATCAGACAAAAGAGTAGAACCTCACGTTTTTATGTTTACCTATTGACTGGTTTTACCACTCCCAGCCTATAGCTCTAGACATTCCAGTGAGGCGGCACAGATTGTGAAAAACACAAATGACACCCTTTTTTAAAAGGTTATAAAGCTGAACAAATTAAAGACCTAGCAGTCCATCATGTCAGTGCTAAAATAATTTCATCCTACATACAAAAATAATGGAGTTTTAGCTGCTTTGGTGAGAAAAACCCAATTATGCATGAACTTAGACAATCAGCACCCAGAGTATATGATGGACATGACCCTTAACCTCCACATCACCTGATCTTTGCTCAACGTCAATGTTTTTACCAACATTCTTGGCATTAATTGGGGATTATGAATGTCTACACATAAACTCATTGCAATCCTCATCAGCTCTTGTGTAATCATGGTGAATTTTCTTATTTGATTAGTTCATTTTGTGCTCCTTGAAGATATCGGATGCTTGAGCAGACCAGTGGAGTAGAGGAAGCCGGAACGCTGCGGTGGCAGCTTTTCCTCATCCTCATCCTGGCTTGGATCCTCATTTATTTTTGCATCTTTAAGGGGGTGAAGTCAACAGGAAAGGTGGGTGCAACAAACGAGGAACGCGGAGTGAGTAATCCATATCAGAGCGCTTAGCTTCAGTCATCTGTGTGTGCAGGTGGTGTACTTCACCGCTCTGTTCCCGTACATCATTCTGATCGCCCTGCTGATCAACAACGCCCAGCTTCCTGGTGCAATAGATGGCATATACTTCTTCATTGTGCCGGAGTGGGACATGCTGCTCTCGGTGGAGGTAAGAGAAGTTGCAGAGAGCAGATGTGTGGTTGCCAAAGGTTACCAAGACCTCTCTGTGGATTGTGAAAGTGTCGAGCCTTATATCAGGGGTAGGCAACCTTGGTTCTTGAGTGTGGTTTAGTTGCTTTCCTGCTCCAACACACCTGATTTAATGTTTATTCTATCTCTAGAGATAAAACCTTATCGGGCCCCAACAGATGACCCCACCCCGGCAACAGACCGGAGCAGAGAAATCTCAAAATTTTAGAGGTTTCTCTGCCTCGACACACCTGGTTCTAATCAGCAGATGGCTTCCGCAGAGCGTGATGACCCGCTGAACAGGTGATTCAACCGTTGAATCAGGTGTTTTGGAGTATGGAAACAACTAAAACATGCTGAACAGTAGCCCTTCTGGGATCAGAGATGCTTACTCCTGGTTTAGATTGTCATTCCTGACTTGGCAATTCTGTGGTCACGATCTTTGGGTAGTGACTGAAAGAATGAGATCGCAGATACAAGTAGCCGAAATGAGTTTTCTTCGCAGGTTTTCTGGGCTTTCCCGATAGGGTGAGAAGCTCGGTCATCCGGGAGGGGCTCAGAGTAGATCCGCTGCTCCTCCACATCAAGAGGAGCCAGTTGAGGTGGCTCGGTCATCTGGTCTGGATGCCTCCCTGGTGAGGTTTTCCGGGCACGTCCAACCAGGAGAAGACCTAAAGGAAGACCCAGGACACGCTGGAGGGACTATGTCTCTCGGCTGGCCAGGGAACGCCTTGGGATTCCCACGGAGGAGCTGGCCCAAGTGGCTGGGGAGAGGGAAGTCTGGGCCTCCCTCCTTAGGCTGCTGCCCCACGACACGACCTCGGATAAGCGGAAGAGGATGGATGGATGGATGGATGGATGGATCTGTTTCTCCATGCTGTCCTTGTAGAGTGCTGCTTGTTACTTTTGGTGTCCTCCTTGGTGAACTTGGGTTTTATTGCCCACTGAGTAAACGTGTTCTGCTTCTTTTGCTTACATTTCAACCCACATGTCTGAACCAGTATGAGAGAGGACGTTCAGTTGCCTTACAGGAGCAGACATGATCCACAGAGTTTCAATGAATGTAAAAGAAATACTACTAAAAGTACATTTTCCAGTGTACTTATCAAAATACATTAAATTTGTAGTGATTAATTGATTAAAAGCAGTACGTTGGGTATTATCTGAGTGTTTTTGGGTCACAGGTCTCTGCTGGTGTCATTTCATGAGTCAGAAGCTAAAAGGTTTTGAAATGAGATTACCCAGATTACTGATTGTTGCTCCTGTTTTGAAGGTGTGGGTAAACGCTGCAGCTCAGATCTTTAACTCCATCGGAATTGGGTTTGGCTCCCTCTTGGCCATGTCCAGCTACAACTCATTCAACAACAACGTTCTCAAGTAATCATCCACTCACCCTCATCCAGTCATTCTCCTTTGTCAGAGAGCCGTGTGAATGACCCTTTTCTCCTCCTGCAGGGACACGCTGAGCATAGCCATCATCAACTCCGTAACCAGCATCCTGGCTGGTTTCGTCATTTTCTCTGCTTTTGGGTACATGTCTCATCTGCAGGGAATTCCTGTCAGCAAGTTAGCAGTGGACGGTAAGGTTCAGATTATATTTTAGATCAATTATTTAGATCAAATTTCTTCTATAAACATATGTTTTGCTGGTGCACCGTGCATTTAATTCGATCACTTTTGCATTGGCAGGGTGACGATGGAAATGTAGAAATACCCTATCTCTAAGGGAGAGCCCAGACACATTTTTTATTTTCAGATTTTTATTGATATGCTTATTTTAGGCCGTTTTTGGGCCAAACAAAAAAAAATCACCATAAAATAAAATAAAGAAATCCCATTTTTCGTGGTCTATGAGGACTTCTGACTTTGGCCCTCGTCTTGAAAAGACTTTTACACCACCATCAGTTTCTCACTACACCATAACTTCAGCAGGATTACTAAGAAATTTCCAGCCCAACCTGACCCCTGAACGCACCAGAAGTGATGCATTTAGTTGCAGACGATCAGATTTATGCTTATTAAGAGCTTCATCATCAGTGTTTGATTGTGTGTGTTCTAGGTCCAGGACTGGTTTTCGTTGTTTACCCGCAGGCCTTTGCCAACATGCCGGTGTCTCAGCTGTGGGCGGTCATGTTTTTCTTCATGCTGCTGTGCCTGGGGCTGGACAGTGAGGTAGAAATCTGAAAATTTGAGCAAAGGTCTCCAAAAAAATGGGGGAACAAAAATAAAGATCTGTGTTGGTTTGTGTCAGTTTGCAATGGTTGAAGTGATGGTGACGAGTCTCATGGATGAGTTCTATAAACACCTGACTAAAGTTTTCAAGAGGAAGGAATTTTTTGTTCTGGCCGTCTGCGGTGTGGCCTTCCTGCTGGGAATCCCTTGTGTCATGCAGGTATCTGTAACTCACAGGAGCCAAATGATGACCAAATAACAAAATCATCAAGAGAGTGTCTCCTTCCAGGTGGGGATCTACGTCTTCCAGCTGATGGACCATTACACGGCCATTGTGTCCATCATGTTTCTTGCGTTCTTTGAGATCATTGCCATCTGTTGGAGTTATGGTGAGATGACCGTGTTGATTTCCCTTAGCTCCAACAATAAACACACTGTGAAAGATCTTGATGTTTTTGTCCTTCTGCAGGTGTGAAACGACTCACGAGCAACCTCGAGGAGATGACTGGAAGCAAACCAAACATCTTCTTCAGATTTTGTTGGCTCGTAGTAGACCCTGTGCTAATCACTGTAGGTTCATACAAAGCTGTGAGAAAGTGTTTCCCTCTTAGTTTTTGCTATTTTTGTCATGCTTCACCCTTTATTTTTGCAAGTTTGCATCAAACCAAGAGAGGCTCAGCATCATTATTTTTCTCTGAAACTGCGTTAGTTAACCCTCTGTCTCCTTGTGTCAGGTCATCCTGATTTTCTCCATCATCCAGTTCAAACCGGCCCGTTATGAGGACTACGTCTTCCCTCCCTGGGCTCAAGGTGTTGGCTGGATCATTGCTCTGGCCTCCATCATCTGGATTCCACTGGGCACCATTCACACCTTGTGGGTGCTACCTGGCTCATTCATGCAGGTGATGTAAAACCACACTGTCTAGTCATGCCGACTTAAAATGAAACTCATATTATTTCATTTTTTCCACAGAGACTGAAGCTGTCTATCACACCGTTCACACTGAATGATAAGTCAAATTCTCCTTACTATGAAAGGGGAGGAGCAGTGGAGCAGCCGTCCATAGCTGTTACCACCTCCAACACCAGCCTACCTGAAAAACCTCTTGAGACAAACTTCTGACATGTTTGCACAAATGCTTTGCTGCAAATGACCTTTGATTTAATCATAAACTAAGGTTTGATGTTAATCTTGCTCAAGCTTCACGTGAGGAAATGAAACAGAAGCATGTTACAAAATGATTCCCTTGATTGTGAAAATCTGCAAAGCAGAAAACAAAATATGGTCGTTTTTTAATTCAATGTGTGACTTTTGACGTGTACCTCCTTTATATTTGTATTAATTTAAACAGATGTTCAGAACTGGCTATTGTGCATGATTTTAATACTTATACTCCTTTAACTGCCTCCAGTCATGGTCTTTATTTTGCAAAGACTGCCACCTTTTGGTCACATTTGATCAATGCACGAGATCAGGTGTTGCACCTTTTATTAAAAGTTAATTATTCTAATTAAAAACATTACTATCAACATTTAAGGTTTAAAGCTACACATTTGTACTTAAACACTCCCCAGTCATGAATTTACTGCTGTTGGCTCATTTATTAGGTCAAACACAACAAGGAACTGCTGATAAATCTGATATAGAACATGGGTCATGCTGCTGTAGGTCATGTAAGATGTAATAAAAAAAGAACTCATCATAAAGTCCAGTTTGTGTGTTGGATCTGAAATCATCAGCTGACCACAAACAGATGCACACACGAGACAAAACAGGAATAAAGTCAGGGAAACAGTATTTATTTAGTCATAAATGAGAAACTTCCAACAGAGAGGAACATGTTTGAGAGTTTACGTGTGCACAGAGCTAATTTACTTCAGGGAATTCCTCCAAACTGAATCCAAAGTGCAGAACAAAAAAAACAAAAGGCAAAAAGGTGGCCTGTAGAAACCTCTGTGACTAAAAGACAAGAACGCATCTCCAGGCCCTCCTTAAAAGGGTTTATAAATTCAAACAAGGAAAACAAGTATTGTTTGTGTAATCCTACAGTTAATGACGGAGCAGTTAGGGCATAATGTTTCTGGTTATTCACAGTAGGTAAGTATGACATAACATCGTCTACGATGAGCTCATGTAAGACTGCAGCTATGTGGAATTAAAAGTTAAGATATTTACTTTTAAAAAGTTTACTTAAAACAATTATTCCATCAAATACGTGTGAAAGATGTCATGTGACCTACAAATAAAAGATACATTTGTGCAATCAAAGACAGCCTTCCCTCTGAGGTGATGGATGATCACACAGTGCAGCAGCAGCTCCGCCCCGGTTTGTTCCTGCTGCCGTTTGGCTTCCTCCAGGAGCTCCACGCTGCTGCATTCAGTAGTATTGTTGCAGTGGTTTATAGAGTCCAAGCCTGTCATTTCCCTGCACAGCCACTTTAAGGCTCCTTCTCCTTGGTCACGCCCCTGCAGACCTAACCCCCACCCCGCCTCTCTCCCAACATGCAACGCCAGCAGGGGCCGCTAAGGAGTCACGGTGGCTGTCTGTCCGTCTGCTCCAGCTGCAGCTTCCAGTATCGCCGCTATGACACCTGCTCTACTGGCCTCATCTGCACGTCTCCAATCTGGTAAGAAACAGAAAGGAGGATTAATTCACAACTCGACCACCATCTGAGGCTTGGAGCACAAAGAGAAAGTACCTGAACATGAGGAGGGGCGCTGAGGACAAATGTCACAGCACTGGCTACGTCTTCTGCTTTTAAACACTGAAAAAAGACAGTTTTTAATAGACTGTTTAATTTGCTCTGAACAAAATACACAAATGCTTACTTTCATGCTCTCATACACCGCAGCTGCTTTCTCTGGATCACTGTTGTGATGTCGGAAGGCAAACTCAGTCTCTACTATTCCAGGAGATATACACTGTCGGGACAAACAAAGCGTTATCTGATCAGCTCTTTGTAGATATCTTCTGATGCACACCTGAGTAGTGTCGTGGGGTTTGCTGCTGACGACTCAGTCTACTTACTGTGGCTCTGATGTGAGTGTTAGCTTCTCGAAGCTCTTGCCGCATCCCCTCAGTCAGAGCGGTCACGGCATATTTAGTGGCACAGTAAAAATGTTCATCAGCGCTCGCGACAACTCGATGCCCGTCCATGCTGCAACAAGCCGAGGGAGAAAAATATTACAGAAATGGCATTGTTAACTTATAGATTGAGAAATCACAGAAAAGTCAGATGCAGTTATGTAAAACTGCATGACCCCACCTTGAACAAACCCTACATTGTTCTTAGATGATTTAAACAGCTTACCTATTAATGTTGATGATGTGGCCGTCGTCCACATTCCTCTCCTTCATCGATTTGTAGGCCTCGCGAGTGCAGATGGACAAGGCTAAGACATTCACCTGCAGAAGGAGAGGAACAAATTCAGAACAACAGTTGCAGAGTTGCTGAGCGTGTTGGAAAACCCGTCTGGAACTCATCTGAATTTAGTTTGTAAATCAAAAACGTTGGGAGGGATTGACGATCAAATTGCGAATCAAATATGGAAGAACTGCATAAAAATTTAGATGCAATTAAGACACTATGTGAATAAATGCCTACAAGAAATTCTGCAATTCTGTCAAAAATGTATTATATAAAAGTTGCAGAAAAGCCCACAGATGTGCTGGTTCAGTGGAGCCTCCAGTAGGAACTATTCAGTGCTGATTAAACATTTTACTCCTGCATCTTTACAGTTGATGAAGAATCTTTTGTAAATAATAATAAACCAGTTATATGCAGGTGATCCAGTATATGCTTGACCACATGTTCATGTTTGTGCACGTGTATAAACATAAATATAAATAAATCACAAATACAAAAAGAAACTCCAAGGCACTCTCAAATAGAAAAAGTTAAAAAGCCTTTATTGTAATGGCTAGGTCAACATATGGCCTTTCTAAAAAATTTGGGAGTTTTTTAGAAAGGCCATATGTTGACCTAGCCATTACAATAAAGGGTTTTTAACTTTTTCTATTTGAGAGTGCCTTGGAGTTTCTTTTTGTATTTATGACTTAAGCTTCCCATCCAAAGAGCACCTCAAACAAACTTTTGTTGAGTCCAGGAAGCGCTCCTTATTAGAAGTTTTTATAAATAAATCACAGTCAGTAGAACATAGCTTATAAATGCTATGTGTAAATCTACACAGTAAGAAGACAATGCAGCTGTATTTGCTGTCATGTAAAGAGCTAATTTTAATGCAAATATGAGTTGTGGCCATCCCAGCTGGTGAATCAGCGTGTGCTCTGATGTTGTGCAGGTCAGTGCGTTAAACCCAGTGAACCTGTTGTTCCTGTCCAGCTTGTGGCCTCTAAGCTCCTCTCATAGTGACACTGACAGACAGCAGGTTAACGCTAGCATGCTAGAAAGATGGAGGGGGGGGGGGGGGGGTGACCAAACAAGGTCAGCGTACAGATTAAACACAGGCTAAAAATACACCGGTGTACAGATTCGAGTGGGCTGCCATGACAACAGATGGGTGAGCATCACAAATGCTGGACCCTGGAGACAAAGATTTAGAGCCGGGCGCCTTCAGTGGTCAAGAGCTCCATGAATCAAAATGTTAAGTCCCCACAAGAGAAATAGTGCTGGCTTTCATTAGTTTGCTGCTGTTGTGCCAGAGCTTCTCGTCAGAGCCAGTGAAGCTGCCTCTGTGTGAGGAGAGCAGTGTGTGTGTGTGTGTGTGTCCATCCACACAATCAGACTTCAATCCTTCAACACAAGCTCAAAAAAAACACAAGATTTCCATCCAAACCAGGAAAATATTCATTTGTATTTCTGTTTTGGAACAAGAGGACCTAGCTTAAAAAGAAAAACACAGAATATCCTTCCAGCATGTTGTGACCCCAACGTTTATCTGGCGTCGATGTTCACGTACGTCAATCATGTTCCTCCAGCCCTCTGTCTTTCCGCTGAGCAAGGGCTCGTTGTGAGCCAGCCCGGCGTTGTTGATGCACACGTCCACTCCCTTGTGCAGCGTCTTGATGGCTGAGAACATGGACAGGATCTCCTCTTCATTGGACAGGTCACATTTGTATGGGATGAGTGTGCCGCTGTAGCCTGCACTCTGGCACTCTGCTGCCAGCTTCTGTAAGACACAAACCCCACCAAACTCTGTTATAGAACACAAACACGAGATATTAAATGGAATTTTCAGCCATTTTCAAGTGTGTTTCTGGATTAAAGTAATAATTAATACCTTACTGAACAAGCCAAGGAAACGCTTCTAGTCTCAAAGTCTCAAAGCAGTTCAGTATGGTTTCAATAGACCCAAATAAATAATTCTGCCCAGACTTGACTCCATGATGAACTGCTGCTGCTGGTGATTTTTAGGATTATAAATGTATTGTTTCTTAAAACTGATCTAACTTTGGTCTAGGCTACACTCGGACTAGCTGTTAGCTCTGTGGTCATGAAGGATGTGAAAGCTATTTCATCAAACAGAGGCTGTTCAGGGAGCTACAGTGGGTAAGGAAGTTAATATGTTAAACATTTACACATAAACAGCTCAACATGGGTCAAAAGTCTCTTTAAATAGAGCAAATGGCCCAGAGGAAACCATGAAGAACACTATGAATAGACATACAGTAAACAAACTGTGTTATAGCAGTAATTATTATTCTTATATTCAAGCCTTAAATCACATTTAAACCTGTTAACAGATATTATCACTAGGTCCTCGTGAGCTGATAGATTTCCTCCTTCAGATATTAAAATCCCGACTCCAGATAAGGAACGTCTAGCTGATGGGATGCAGCTGAGCTGAGCTCCTGCAGGTCAGCCAGGCAGCTCTCCAACCAGGTCAGCTAGCCGCCCATCGCTGTGGCTGGGATAAAACCCGACAGAGATCCCCACGCACAGCACAGCTGCCTCGGTCAGCTGATGGTTCTCACAGCGTTCCACTTAAACAGGAGGCAGCGTGGGTGATGGAGGCGGGGCCACGACACAGCACCCAGTCTGCCTGATTGCGTCTACTTCACCCACAAAATATCAAATTTAGTTTCATCAAAGTTTCGCCACAAAAATGGTGGAGTTGTTTATTTCAGAGGTTTCCAGATCTAAGGCCATTTCATACGAGCTCATTGTCATGTTCCAAATGTGGTCATCTAATCTCTAATCTGGTCTCATTTAATCTTCTGGCAAAATTTTCCACAACATTTATGCACAAATGTGTAGGTTTTTGTAAGTCTGCTTCTAAAAC
The DNA here is from genome assembly GCA_006937985.1 of Aphyosemion australe. Lineage (NCBI taxonomy): Eukaryota > Metazoa > Chordata > Actinopteri > Cyprinodontiformes > Nothobranchiidae > Aphyosemion > Aphyosemion australe. The sequence goes on along the minus strand of SSNS01000029.1, from coordinate 1,728,199 downwards.
AGCTGTTTGGGTTGGTTTGTTATTTACCAGTTAATCACAACTCTAATGTTTAAATACTGGTTCTGCCAAGGCTTCGTTTACGATAAATACACCTAAAAGTTGTCCTTAGAGTAGTAAGTAGTGATAATTAGTGTCTATGGGTCCAGACAGACTTTTAACTTTCAACCCTTTTAATTACTTATACGTTGCCTTATTCAAACAGCTAAACTGACTTCATATTTTTTTTCAACATGGCAAAAAAATTATAATAAATATGGGGATGCTGGGATAAATGATTAACAATTATTATCTTGCATTATTACTAAATAAATTAAATGAATGTTATCCTACCTTATTATAACCCTTTAAAATGTAAAAAATTAAAAACATTTGTTTGTTTCTTATGAAGACTCAGAATGTACATGCAGCACCTATCTGTTCAGGAAATAAATATATATTTTGTTATTCCTCATTAATAGCCAATGAAAGCATCACCACACCTGTCCTGGTAGATAAAAACTGTTATAAAGATAGGAAACACATACTTCCAGTTTTAAGTGCTGGCAACACCTTTTATGTTGCGAGTAATTGCAGAAAATCATTCAAAGCTATTTTAACATTTATAACGGCATCCAGTAAGTGAATAAAACAATAAAAACAGCAGCATTAGATGTAGAATGGGATTTCATGGGACAATGACCTTCTGGTAAATGTTTAACACACAATAACTGGAGTGCATTTGCTAAACATCCACTAAAGCTCGAGGATCACAGCAACAATGGAGACAAACAGAAAAGGCTGTCCTTCTTTCTTGTTTTCATAATTGATGTTGTGATCAAATCCTGAAAAAGGATGTAACAAAATATAACAAGATCACACGTGATCTGTTGACAAATTAAAAGCACACTTGGTAGTTTTGCTTGCTTTTAGCACCCCCTAGAGTCCGTTATTAATTCACTTTTGTAAAACCGAATCTCCTCGCTGTGCGTTTGTCTTTTTAACACCTTAATCTAACAGCTGAAATGTCTCCTCAGCCTTCATTAGTGTCTACAGGAGCGGTTCATCACTAAATCAAACAAATCAGCTGTGTTCATGATCTAAAACATGCTGGAAGCAGACTGCAGCACCAGGCATGTCAGCTCCACTTTACTAAGTCCAGCAGGGACCAGACCAACACTCTGAAGTTGCAAGTGCGGTATTCTGGCCACAGAGGGCGGTGGGGGTCTGAGTGACATTTCATTAACCTGTAAAGGTCGTTTTAGCACAAACTGGCTCAAAAAAACGATTTAAAAATATGATAAAGTTGCATAGTATGGCTTCAATAACTAAATGTTAAATATCTAGCATGCAGGAATAATTGACTATAATAACTCTTTCTGTAACGGATGATTACCACACGTGTGTCTTAGTTTCTTCCCTTTTTGAGCTTTTCTTCCATTTTATTTAATCTCAGCTGCTAAAACATGAAATCATAGCTCATTTCAGCCATGTTTGTTTGCTGATGTTGACTCTAAAAGCTACATAGAATAAGTACTTTTTGAAAGTTTCATTAAAAGGATGATATTTTTACGTTCATTAACTGTTTGGGGAGGTTGGGATCACTGGATCAGCTGCTATGACATTTTCAAAAGTATCTGAATTAAACCTCTTAAAATCCCTTTGATGAATTTCCCCACTGTGGGATCAATAAAGTCTATTCTATTCTATTCTATGAAAGGTGCTCAGGCAGGTCCAAGCCGTCAGCCACCCAGATGGAGAGCCTCACGTTTTTATTGAGAAAGGATGGGAAGTAAAGAGGAAGTCCAGCAGCCTTTTGTTGGAGAGGAGGAATTATTTGGCCAATGAGGAGACCCTGAGAGCGAGCCGGCTGTAATCTCAGTCCAACAACAGGAAGTGTCGGGCTGTGAATCTCTGTGTGTGTTTGTGCGTGTAGGTGTGTTCTGGCACCAGCTGCACTGGTGTGGTCAGTTCCAGCCCTTGCGCCGGCCACGCCCACAGCAGTAACACTAAAGCATGCTGTCACCATGAATAGCTAGCAGCATGGGTGGCAGCCCTAAATGAGTGGAAGCCTTTCTGTCATGTTTAAGATGGTGTTTAAACCAGAAAATACACTGATCTCTACACAAAGGCAGTCTGAGATAAGCATGGACACATAATTATATTCAGAGCCTGCAACTCCTGCAGGGTGTCTGTAACAAACAACACAAGAGACATCACCGTCCTACTCGCTGCTCATCAATCATTCACCCACCCATGTGGAACTAGAATAAAGAGACTCACAAAAAGAAAATATCTGACCCGAGACGTACAAAGAGACAAAAGCACAGATTACAAAGTGCTAAAAGCAGCAAGCTATAGATGTTGAGACGGATCGATAACACGAGGCAGCAGCCATGAGCGGAGAGAGCTGAGAAATTAGATTTGTCTCCTAGCCGGCTGAGGAGTTCCAACAAAAGAGGGATTGTGTTATGGGACGCTGTGTCTCCTCCTGTTCTCTGAGAACACCGGTAGAGACTACGATAAAAATATATTCACAGAACTCGCACCCTTCCACACATCCCTTAGACCCAGAATACAAATATGTTGTCATGATTGATTTCCATCCTCATTAAAGAGGCTGTCGTCCAGTTTTTACTCAGTGTAAAAAAGGAGGGGGGGGGGGGGGGGGGGCTGTGTTGGTGCTTAAAAAGAGAAACATGAGAAGAGTGAGAAAAGAGAAAACTCATAGAGATCATTTAGTCTTTTAGCTTGTTTTTATTTTATAACAAAAGAGGAGCAGCTGTAGCTTCAACCTCTCATTTTGGGCTGTTTTGTGTAAAAGTTCTTCATAAATACAGTCTGTATAGCTTCCTGAACAGCCTCAGTTTGAGGAAACAGTGTATTTATTTACATTTCTGAAGAAGCAATCACATAATTTTACATGAAAGCTGTGTGTAGGTTTATAAAGGAAGTTTACATGATGAAAATTTAGAGATTGGAGCTGTTTGAAAACACAAACAATCCATGCACTCAAACGAGCTGAAAGATGCCATCTCTGTTTCTCTAAACAGAAGCTGTTCATCTATGAGTACAAGAGTAAACATTTATAACATTTACACAGAAACAGGTTTTAAAGTGGCTGAACTATCCCTTTAATTACTTCATCCACTAACTAGCTCATCCTCTTGTGTGAAACAGCTCTTTCAAGTTTCACCCAGCAGACAACACAGACTTCTGGGGTCAAAGGTGACAGCAGGCTGTATAATAGGACTGCAGCACAGTAGAAGGCCATGTTGCTCAAACTGAAACACTAAAGGTCTAAAGGTTGAACAGGTTGGTTTTACAACAAACCCTTTAGGACGACCTAATCACAGACGGAGATAAGGTTCAGTAATTAGACCAATCGTTAGAAACTGGCCTTTGTTTATTCCTGCATTAATAGTTGAATTCTAAGGTTTTGTTGTGCTTTTACATACGCATAAAGCATTGTGACTACATGCACTTGACAGCTGACGTATGTGTGTGAATCTGAAGAAAAGGCTTGGTAAGGCAGATTGTCTAAAGATAGAGCAAGCAGCCAAGTGTTGTGTAACACACTGGTGGAACCTGAGTGGTTGGAATTAACTCTTCCTGACACAGCAGCAAACAATCAGGTTAAAAAGGAGCTGATCTTTGTTCTAAACAAAGGACGAAACAGTACAAAAGGAAGCCTTTATTCACCCAGCCACCTATTTATAAAGAACGTTTCCAGTTCCCGTGTTTAGTGTAAACAGTCTGAAGAAGCCAACATCCACTATGTTTCTTTATTATCAGAGGCAGGACCAACTGTGCACCTGATCTGCTCCATCGCTACGTCTCACAACCAGAAATGAGTCACGGCGATGCGAGTTTAAGAGGTGATGTGAGGCCACAGACAACAACAACAGACGCCGGAGAGCCGCACGGAGACACTGTGGATGTGAAATCGTTCAAATTGGAAAGCTTTTGAAGAGTGCCAACTAAAGCTTTTGTGTGTTCAGCTTTTGAGCTTCAAGCTGACATAAAAATGCTTCCAAAACCAAGCGACAAATCCAGTTTGGCTGCTGCTGCTGCAGAGAAGAAATGAGTTTGAATTCATTCGCCTGTTTCTAAAAATACTGAACTCGATGAACTCGTGCTGTCTCTACGTTTGGGTTTTCAAATGTAGAGCTCCCCCTCGCTTCACAAACACAAGCTGCTTTATTTCTCTCTGCCACACATTTGTGCCGTTATAAGTGAGGTAGTACATCAGTATGCACAAGTAATCTCCCTTTTACACATTTATAAATCCCAGAAATTCCTCCACAGCACTGGACAGGACAGGAAGTGTTCGTTGTACCACTACAGGAGCCCTGGAGAGGGGGCGTCAGTGTGAGTAAACCTTGAAGCCTGAAAGATGAAACGCCCAGAGAGGACAGCGCAGTGGTGGTGCAGGTGGAAAGGCTCACAGGGGTCACTGAGCTGTCTAGATACATCAAACTTATCTCAGGTATCAAAACATTACGTAAGAAAAGCACTTTTCTTCTTCCTCATCAAAGCGGTCTTTCATTTAAAAGCAGACACTAACGTCCCATATCGACTGCTGCTTTGAGAAAATCCTTATGTGATGAAATGTTTTAGCTTTTTTTAAATTATGCTGGTGTGAATGTGACTTCTCCTGAGGGCTGAATCCATGGTAACACGATGGATTATTAGTCAGGTATATGTTGCTGTCAGCTAACAGCTGAAGCGGAGAATGTGCAGTCAGTGGAAAAGCTTTCTGCATGAGGGAGACTCAGGAGATGGACACTCGAGGTAACTCGATGAGCTCAGGAGAAAATTTACACTGAAAATAAAATAGCAGCTGTGAAGGTGATAACGACAGTGTCTTCTCTTGCAGCTGATAACTGGTGACACAGCAAGAAACAAACGGTTAAAGCACAAAGGCTGCAACATAAATGGATACTGGGGATTGCATATAAGTGAAATCACTTTAATTAAGACTGTGTAATTTATCAAATTTGTATTTCAGTTTTGGTTTCAGCTCACAAAAATGTTCAATCCATAAAAACAAAATGATTGTTGTAATTAATTATAAATGCCTCCATTTTCTTTAACCCTCCCACACTCTGTGTTGCAGTAACCCAGTGATATTTCTCCATGTGGTTGTTTTTCCATAAAAAACTATTTCACAAACAGATCTCCGTTTGGACATCTGGGCTCCCGTAGCAGCTCTTCTCAGCTTTTATAGCAGCGCTCTCTATCCGTGTTTTCTTCATGTTGCTTATGGATGAAGCAGAAAGTTAAGTCAAATTTGTGTCTGCGTGTTTTAAACGATTGAGTCTGGATATGTCAGGCTTTACATAATTAGAAAACAGGTAAAAAGGTAATTGTTGACAACTAAATAAAATCTCAAAACGTTGGTAAAGTAATATGGAGAGCGTTTTGCATGATGCTCTTATTTTGACGAGACACACAACCGTGTTCCTGATGTTTTTTGGCTGAAGAGGAGAAATCAATGAAGTCTGTTTCCCAGCTGAATGAATAATGATGTTGAAGACTTGTGATAATATTTAGCAAATAATTTGTGATTATGAAAATAAAAAATAAAAGTAATCCCAACAAAAAAGAAAAGTTTTTAGGTACAGAAAGTAAAGGACCGAGTTCACAGGACTGTCTGAACATCTGAAACTGATTTGTTTTTCACCTTATAAGCTTTAAAAATGGCCACCAAGTTGAATCAAATCAGCCAGTGTCTTAAATCAAACTTGAAGTTTCTTTTCCAAGAACTTTGAGTTCTAATTCCGGATTAACTCCTGCAAATAAAAAGTGCTTAGCTGGGATAAGTACGCAAGAATCAGAAACTCTGAACAGGTGTAGTGTTTCATGCAGCACCAGCAGTACATTTATACAAACATTATCTGCTAGGAGTTCATACTCAATATTCTTGTTGCAGACCGTTTCCCTTTGCAGCTATAAAATAATGACAAGAAAAGCAAAAATGTGGAAATGTTTTCTGCCGAGTCACTCTAAACACATCAGACACAAAGAAGCCACACATGATGTCTACTGTATTTATCTGACCTAACAATGCAGCCGTCACATCTTTGAATTTTGACTCTTGTTCAAAACTTGCTTTACCGTTTTAAAACAAAAGTTATTGGTAAATCTAAACATTAGGACTTAAAGCTCTTTAAAGTGACTGTGTGTATTTTCCCTGGCGATAGGAGGCAGTACATACATAAATCATTGCAAGCACGTGGTATTTTTGTGTTTGAGTCAGACCGTACCAACGGATGGCCACTAGGGTCAAAAATACTTCGTCAGATCGTTTAACCTCCAGCAAAATGACAAGCACATCAAACTCCTTTTCATCACTGGCAATGAGCGAAGAGGAAAATGTTCAAAACGTTTGTGAATGGAGAAAGTTTTCTAACCGCTTGTTACAAATCCGTAAATGCATTTTGTCCTCACGGGCTCCCGTAGAGGGAAACATCACCCAGAGACTAAGACCCACGCCGATGTATTTTACCTGATTTTTATGGATATATGTTACGAAGCCGCCAATATTTTTCAACAACTGGGCATCATTTAATTCATTTTCAACGACATTTCAATGGATATTTCTAGAGATTAATGGTAAAAACTACACAAAAACTACACCCTGTCACTTTAAGGCCTGAGTAGCGGTGGGCAATATAAACGATATAAGGTAGAAACGATATAAAATTGGGTAATGATAGAGTTTTTGGCTCTATCGCGATATCGCAATAACACATGATGCACCCGCACCGACATTGGGACAACAGAATGGCAGTGACTGCAAGCATGGAGCGGGCGGAGGACAAGGAGCATTCTACACAAGAGACGTTTTGGACGTCTTTATTCTGCTGTAATATATTTGCCATATACTCCGGCTTCCTCCCACAGTCCAAAAACGTGACTGTCAGGTTGATTGGTCTCTCTAAATTGTCCCTAGGTGTGAGTGTGTGTGTGTGTGTGTGTGTATGGTTGTTTGTCCTGTGTGTCTCTGTGTTGCCCTGCGATGGGCTGGCAACCTGTCCAGGGTGTACCCCGCCTGTTTGTCCGATGACTGCTGGAGATAGGCACCAGCCCCCCGTGACCCTGCTCGGAGAAGCGGTTACAGAAAATGGATGGATGGATATTTGCCATAAGAGGATTTTTAAAAGCATGTCATTTTGACATATAAACAGAGGAAAAAATATATCGCAATATATATCGTTATCGCACATGCTTCAGATTATATCGCAATATAGATTTGAGGCCATATCGCCCAGCCCTAGGCCTGAGTATCATTTATACAAAGGTGAAATTGATCGTGCGAGACAGACTCCACCTCCTCTCCTCACTAATCTCCTTTACACGAGCCTTGACCTGAAGATACACATGAAAATGCAACTTGTGCTTATCTTAGATTTAAAAGGTGTAGAAACGTGCTTAGCAACAATCCCATTAGCCTGAAGGATTTAAACAACAAATTAAATAAAAAATGAAACCAATAAGATTAGATTACATTTATTAGATTTGTTTTCTTTCCTTGGGGCTTTAGATGATGAATATCTATGAAGAAATTATTTTATAATAATCTAAACTATGACTAAATGCTTCAGTTTGATGTGCAAATTGTAGAAAACTAAGATCAACAGAAACATTAAAGCAGCTGCTAGTGGCTCATTCAGATCACCATGACAACCGGTATCTCTTAGAAGAATCAGATTGGAAATTAGACTTCTAAAGAAAATTCGCCTGCAAAAACTACAAGTTGTAAATCGTAAGAGAAACAGGTGAATAGCAATAAGGGTGCAGTGCATTATGATGCTTGTGTGTCTGCATCATTAATAACATTTGCATTTCAAAACAAGGACTTGTGACTGATCACGTTCAACCTCCCATAACTTTGTTTATACTACAGCATAACATGGATATGTGGCCCAGAATGTTGTAGAGGTCTAAGGAGGGACCGGATAAGCTTCCTCCTGTGTTCCTGAAGAGTTTCACAAGAGTTAATAATGAAAACTGGAGTCTCTGGCTGCTTGGCCCTGTCGTCTCCATTCCTGCACAGAGCCATGGTGACCACACATCTCCCTCCACACACAGCCTACTCTGTATTCTCACTGACAACAAAACAAAAACTGCTGCCACAACGCTTCAGTCCACTTTTTCACAGTTTTGTTTACACAAAAAACAAACGGCTGTGATGTTTGAATGCATTTCTTCGTTTCTTTATTTGCTTTCCTGAGGGGAGAATAGTGCTGCAGGAAAATACTGACTACTGTCTGGAAGCTGTACTTCCTGGGGTAAAGTAATAAAAACTGGAGAGGAAGTCAGGAGCGATTGCTCGGTGATAGACGGACTCATGTATCTCCCTGCCGAGCGGTGTGCCAGGTTTGGCACAACTTCTAATGAAATGTACAAAAGCAGTGTCGGTACAATACTGGCTCTGTCCCACACTTTTCACACACTCTTTCAAAGTGTTGTACAAGCGATGAGATCATATGTAGAACTACAGAGGATGGAGATCTTTCACACCAGTGATTCAGTGAGTTTTCATTAGAAAAAGCATCTAAAGTCTTCCCAGACTGTAAGCTGCTAGGCTACTCAGTGGTGACAAACATTTATTAGCTACTACAAACAGTAAAGCTTTAACTTTCTGACCTTAGTCAGTGCCACAGGAGTTACAGACGGGTTGACACAAGCTGCTGCAGGTAACTATTGACAGGAGGGGCCATGTGGACCAGAGCATGAATGGAGGGATCCCTTGCACAATTCAAATTCTCTGTAGGCCGCTACAGGGTAGGGTGTGAGTAGCTGAGGTAGTATGGAATGCCCGCTATGTCTAAAAGCAAGACAATATGATCAAAACTTTAAAAAATGACAAAGATTATTAAGAAGACATAACCGGTCTGCTACCTACTCTGTTGCATACATCAATGGTGTTTTTCAAGCATCAAATAACTGAAGAAATGAGAAAAATGAAATCTGAACATGCAGCCGCAAGGTACAAACTGTGAATAAAAACCTGGAAAGGTGTCTTTTTTTTAATTAACAAGAGAAATGTCCTATTCATTTACATGGAGGGGGATGACTTAAAATTGCTTCTGAAACCAGCCAGAAGTGACTCTGACAACTTCATTTTCTGTATTAAGGCCATCTTTCTATCATGTATGGTGTAAAGTGGAAATGTTGAGGAGGCAGAAGCTGCTGTGACTGTGTTGTAGAGCAGGCTGAAGCAAAATGACAGATGCTGAGTTAAGATCTAATCTAGCTCCACTCCAACTCATCCTGTCGTCTGCTGAGGGACAATGGGACACTGTAAGTCTTTGTGTGTCTGATGCAACATGGTATCATATGGATGACCCCTTTTTGAGGCACAAAGCCTTGTGACGTCTGTCACTGTGAATAATAAAATGTACTTTACAACTTGGTTCCAAATACTTTTATTCATAAAATAAGCTAAAACAATAGTAGTTCTAAGGCAAGGATTAATAGCATTAGGGAAACGATTATTCAAATATGAATGATTTAGACTTTTGACAGCACAATGATGGATCGCTTAGGTAGTGAGGGAGAGGCTTGATTATTGGCTCAGAAGATGATTAAGGTGCAATTCCTTTGAGCTTAAGAGTTAGTGGGGCAGGGCAGTCCTCTGCCCTCCAGCTGACATGCCATCAACCGGATCCTGACACAACATTTCCACACAATCTTCATTATTATAAGTAGTTATCTCTCTGATTACAGCTGTAAGTTACAGATTCAACAGAGGTGTCGAACTAATACTAATAGTTGTCAAACACCTTATTTACCAGATGAGCATCTATACCCTTGTTCATCTGACATGGAGTACACCCCCACCACCTGAAATGACTTTCAGCATTTATAACATGCAGGTAGAAGTATTATTATCATCACCTCGTTTGGTTTATGGAAATGTGTGGCATTGATCACATTTAAATTTCATGTCTTTAAAAGTGTTAGCAAAACTAGCTAGGCGGCTTTTATCTATTTTAATTAGTTTGATTATTATTACATTTATTTTTAAAACTACTGGTTTAATTGATTGTTTTTTTCCTTTGATAATGTATTCACCAGATTAAACCTGACATAAGAATATCAATACTAAAACACTGACTGTTTTGGCGATATTTCTGAATAAAATAGCGACTCTAACTAGCTATAACACAGGGCTAAAGGTCTTTAGCTCCAACTGTAACCGCTAATGTTAGCAAGCGAACCGGTATATTGTTACCCAACAAATGTCATTGCCATAAAAAAAATGTCTCACCTCAATTTTGTCGACATTCCTGGCACAGCCCACAACCCTCAAGCCGTGTTGGACCAGAGCCCGAGTTACAGCTGCTCCAATCCCCACCGAGGCTCCGGTCACCAGGGCCACTCTGCCTTTCCACCGCTCCATCTCCACCTCTTTCACCGGTAACGTTTCGATTCAGCGGCTCCCGTGATGTTGCCCTAGCCAACCTAGCTTTAGTCTATTTCCCTCAAATATATCACTGTTGTGTGCAGTATTTAAATTATGGGTTGCACCCGTCCCAGAGGTAGCATCTGTCCCAGCTTCTAGCATCCAGTGTACTGACCGACCCACGCGCTCCTTGGGCCGAAATATGAAGGGTCCGGCGGCAGCGTTTAAACGTTCCGTTCACATCACCTCCCACTTTCTCTACGAGCCATTGATGTCGCGTGTGGTTTTATGCCGCCATCTGCTGGTGAAATATATGTACTGCAGAACGTTTGCCCTCGCTGAAAGGCATTATTAGTATTTAATCAAAACACCTTTCTTTCTAACTAATGCAAGTCTATAATACCCTTTAAGTGAAAATTATGGGATGATATCTCAAAATAAGGAGCTAACGTATCAGAATTATTAGGTTACATTTCAAAATTCAGATTCAGATAAAACTTTATTAAACCTTCAGGAAGAATTATGAGATGTTGACACATGATAATGAAATAGTATTATAGTTGTGTTATCATGTTAAATTAACTTCTCGTACTTTACAAAAAATATCTCATGATTATGAGATGTTAAGTAATCATTTGAGACAATAAACCATAATTTTGAGATAGTCATAATTGAGATAGTATCTCATAACTTTGACTTCATCCTTTAACAATAAATTAGAATATCATAATTAAGGAAAACTGTTGAAAAATTATGAAATTCTATCCTTTCTTGACTTAGTATCTCACGACTTCCATACAGCCCAAAGTGCTTTAAATAATATTGGGTTAATAATTAATCATTATAGTATTACTTATATTGAGGAAAATATAATACAATTAACACAGTCCAAACAATAAAACAAAAAGTTGAAATAGAGCTGAGCAAGACTTGGTTTAATATAATTAAACCTTCCATTTGGGCGATCACACTTCAACCTCAGGTCCTAAACCAGAGGCCTGGGAGCTCCAGGGTTCTACGCTTTCTCAGCTGTTCCCAGATCTGAGATGTCTGAGGCTGTTGCAGGGATCAGATGGAGCAGCTCTTCCAGTTTGGGGGTCACAAAACCTCCTCCACTACCGAGGCCTTGACTGTCCATGACTGCTCTATTTCCTCTTCTCATTTGCTCCTTCTCCTTGGTGTTACTGTCACTTGGGATTGCTACATCTATCACTACTGCCTTGCTCAGGAGTTTGTTGACCATCACAATGTCCAGCTGGTTAATCATTGCCACCGTTTTTGAAGGAGACCCTCTGCACACAGTTGATGCAGTCTGTTGTATAATCTGCATCATGGGTCCGGTCTGCTGTGGGAGACCCCAGCCTTGGTTGCTCTTGTGCAGGGCTTTATTCTATGATGGTTCCTCCTGCTCCTTCTCTTCCATATTTTTTTCTGCCTGAGGCATTAGCACGTCATCACTTTATTGTTGTACATCAGGAATTTAGTTTCATTTAATAAAGTGGCTCTTATCTTGTCATCTAGCCAGGGTGTTGCACCAGTGGGATATTTCATAGGGCCAACATGTTGGTTTGGATTTTGCCTCACTTGTTTGTAGACAACTTCCATGCAGCCTCATCACATTTAACTATTCACTTGTAGGATTATAATACACTTGTAGCTGCGCTGAAAGTCTGCAACGATGCCTTCAGGTAGTAGCATAACATTAAACCACAAATATCCAGTAAATGGTCTTCCTGTGATTTATTCTTAGCACACAGCTTTGATGTCATCAATAGAGGAGGTGGCAGATGAATGCTCCACTTTTAATCCAGTATATAGCAAATATATCAAATTAAAACAGTCAATTCCTTTAAGATTTTTTTTTGGGGAAAAAAGAAACCAACAGATTTAATGTGCTTATTAATAAATATTCTTTATTTAGTCATTTTTTCCACATTGCGCTCTTCTGACACCCAAAATTCATTACAAATGGATGTTTATCTGTAAAATCTTTATATTTCTGTACACATATAATAGTACAACCTTTAGCACTACACTTAAGTGTCACCAAAGAGAAATAATAGAAATCAAATCATAGCAAAAAAATACAGTAAGACTTCTAAAATTAATCCATAAAAGTACATCTTGTGTTGCTAAACGTCTTTACCCACTGTGCTTTTACCCAAAAGACCCCACAGAAGACTGAAAACAAACATCTATAGGCTTGGTCAAAGAAAGCTACAGGTTTGAATGTGAAAACAGGAGATGAACAACTGTTGGTGCACAAGTGCAAACGAAAAGGGACAACGAGAAGGTAAGAACCAATCTTTATAGACGGAAGGACCCAACAAGACACCAAAGGTACTGAAATGTGTCTTATAAAAATGTTACAGCAGTGGTTGTGAGTGTTTTTCTTTTCCAGGGGAGGAAGATGTCATTAGTGCAATTACTTGACACTGGTTGTGGCAAACCACTTTCCACAAACCTGCTTACTTTGCTCAGTGGCACGACAGTAGTTGGTGAATTTCTCTTTGAGGAGTTGTCTGTACTGGAGGCGGTTGTTGTAGAAGGACTGGTTTTGATCTAAAAACGCTTTGATTTCATCCTGTGTCAGACCGCTCTCTTCATCAGAGGTCACTTCTGAATCATCCTGGGTCAGGAACACAAGTAGGAAGGGTTGTGTTAAGAATCAAACCCATTAAACAAATCCCAAATGTTATCTCAGAATCAAACCTTCTCACAAACCCTCCTATTTGTTCTAGGAAAGTTAAATCTGGTATAAATATTACTTTTTATTTCCCCTAGTTAGTCGCTCATGAAAGAAAATGTTATGATCACTTACCAGAAGCTCCACCAGACTCCTATTTTCACTTGGAGGCCTAACATGAAGGCTGAGCTTCTTCTGCCGTACAGTCCATGGTAACCGTAGTGCAATGCTGGCAAATGTATCACCACATAGAGAGGAAAACAACTCTTTGGTTCGACAAGCGTGCACTGACGTCAGATTGTGGCCTGCTGTGTTCCCCTCTGACATACAACCGACACACTTTTTTCCCTGGAGAAACATGAAGATGTTACGTTATTAATGACATTACTGATTATTCTGTAACAAACACTAATTCTTCAGTTTGTTCTCTCACCTGATTGTTGCAGAAGACCTTGCCCTTTTTCTTCTTCTTCTTGCTCTTGCATTGATGGTTTTCAACGGAGTGTGACCAGCAGTCCACACAGCTGTCCGTTCCATCCTCCTCCTTGTCTTCAGCACAGGGGTGGACACTCGGGTCGTCACCTTCACGTGGAAAATAAACGGTGAGATTAAAACCAAATCCCACTCTTTATAAGATGAAACTGCCTATTCTAAAAGCTGCTTCCCTCCTCTCCTTATATCGGGTACATGATGTGATTCTTATTTTAAAAAAGAGGTTTTATTTGACACAAAGGAGTGTGATTTGTTACAGTGGACTGAGATCTCCATGGTGTTTATCACAGTCTTAAATAGGTGCTAAATCCTTTAAATGTTAAGGGGTTGGGTATTATGGAGTATATTTTATTCTATTCTGTTCTGACCTGCTTCATCATGGTTGCAGATTCCCTCGGAGCAGGCAACATCCGAGCCTTCTCGCGATCCCATCTCACTGCCTTCCATGCTGGAGGAGTAGCCACAGTCGCTTCCATTGTGGGATAAATCTGCAGAAAAAAGAAAAAAATTAAAATCTAAGAATCTAATTTGTACAAAATGACTTAAATGTTTAACAGATTTTTACATTGCTTTGTGTTTTCTGAGCAACTACAGGTGGTGTTCCTACTGGTGGCATCCGTCCCCTGACAGCCAGCCTCTTCCTCCTCGTCACCATGGCTACCACAGGCCTTACAGCTGCCCTCAAAAGGACCCTGCAATGCATCAAAAAGACCCCAAAACATGCAGCAGCAGCAGCTAAAGTACGACCTCAGATCCATATGTTCATGAACAGAAGATTACCTCATCCAGAATTTTCTCCTTGTCCTCTACCTCCTGCTCAGACATGTCAAAGCCACACTTGTTTTTGCGTCGATTTTTCCGCTTTTGTCTCTTTCTCTCCAGCTTCAGCTCTTTGGCTCTCTCCTCCTCGGAAAGCTCCTCGACAAACTGCTCCAGCCGACTGATTCCCTGCATCTTCTCCACTGCCATCTGGGATTGTGGGAATGTTAAAGTGACCACCCGCTCACAGTAAAGTCACAGCCATGCTCAGATCATAATGCAGTTGAACGCACCTCAAAACTTTTCCGTAGCGCATCAATTCCCAAATGGAACAAAATCTGCCAGGTCTGCTGCTCTGCGTGGAGTTTCTGCCAGATTCTGTGCAGCCGCTCATAGAGGTGAATGCCCAGACAGGTCAGGACTTCCTCTTGTGCAATGTCAATTGTCTTTGCATGTCTCTCTCTGCGTCTTAGAAAAGAAAATCTATAGTTAACCCAACTTTTCCAATCACTTCTTCAATGAAACTAAATTTATTAATAAAACACGTGAGGAGAGCAGCTTTTATTCTGAAATCCAACTTACTCATAGCCTCCTGAGAATTCTGGCTCTGCTCTTCCAAGTAAATGAGCGATGAAGTCTGTTTCACAGCACACATGAATGTGTCGTTCATGAGGGCAGCAACACAGCCCCTCATACAAAGCAGCACAGTAGCCTTTCTCCTCACTGGAATCCACCTCTCCAACTAAGATGTTGTAGGCTCTTAGGACTTTATTCTTACAGTCGGTGCAAAACCTGGTGGCAGACGGGAAGTTTAGAAAGACGACGTTTGTGGATTTTTAATTCTAGAACCTTGTTTCATGAAGGAAAACAAAATATAATCAAAGGTGCTTCAGCGTACCTGTGTTTATGCAAGTACCCCTCCAGTGTCTCAAGGAGACAAGCACTGTCAATGAGGACAACCTCGTCCCTGCACTCTTGAGACATCAGCTCCCACACGTCCATCCAGCTCCCCCTGCAGGAAACAATCAGCATAGCAGTTTAACAGACGGACATGTCTTTTTTTTCAAAGCCAATGTTTAAAGGGTGACTTTGCAGTTTTGTCTTGCCTTCAGCACCCCCTAGTGTTCGCTTAGTAGAACCAAGTGAAACCCTATCTCCTCACTGTGCGTTCGTCTTTTTAACACCTTAATCTAACTGCTGAAACGTCTCCTCAGCCTTCATTAGTGTCTACAGGAGCGGTTCATCACTAAATCAAACACATCAGCTGTGTTCATGATCTAAAACATGCAGGAAACATGCTGGAAGCAGACTGCAGCACCAGGCATGTCAGCTCCACTTTACTAAGTCCAACAGGGACCGGACCGCCACTCTGAAGTTGAAAGTGCGGTATTCTGGCCACAGAGGGCGGTGGGGTATGAGTGACATTTCATTAACCCTGTAAAGGGTCATTTTTCCACATACTGGCTCAAGAAAATGATTTAAAATATGAAAAAGTTGCATAGTATGGCTTTAAATAATTAGCTAAATTAAAAAACAGACAAACACTACTTACCCCAAAGGTTTAGGTTTGTGTGTGTCTAAGGAGTGCAACTGGCAGCGTTTGTTCTTTTTACTTTTTGGAATGGCATCAATCATGTCATTTAACTTTGATCTGTAGGCAAATGACAAGAAAATAATACTTAACTAAAGTAAAATGCAGATTTATTATAAATATGTCAACAATTTTCTTGTAAGAGAATCTAAATAATTAAGTGAACACAAGTCTCATAAAAAAGTCTTGATTTGTTTTCTTCTACTAAAATAATATATTTTCTAGGGTATAGTAGTTCCAAATCTAACCTTAACGAGTGGACTAATAATTATTGTGTGAATGTGAGAGAAGACTCCTCCATCTCTTACCCATGGATGTAGAACAGGGCATAAAGCTTCTTCATGTCAGCCAAACAGGCCTTGGTGACAGTGAGCATGCCTTTAGGTTTCACTGTGAGGGGCTCCAGGGCGGGGTTCCCCGATTCCACTGAATGCGAGAAGAGGCGCTCAACGCTTCGCCTGCAGCCCACGCACGGCACCAGCTGAGCTAAAGCACCGTACACCTCTCTGGATGCCACCACCAAGGCGATATTCAAGTCCTGCTGCTTCAGCTTGGAGTAATACTAGAGGCAGGAAAACAACGCATTTTTTAAATAATCACTTAAAAAATATACAATTTCTGGGATGTTATACAGGTGTAGTGTTCTGGTAAATTTACGAAAATAGTGTACAAACTTCAAACCCACCTCAGTGAACTGTTTCCAGTGAGAAGTGTTGAATTCATGGCTGTCGACATCCATCACACTGTCAGAAAACTCCATCACCATCTGACAAGCAATAATATCAAAATGATCAGTCTAGTTTCATCTATATTGGATCTTAAATCTGAACTTTAAATCAAACCACATGCACTTTTATTTTAAAGTGATCCAGTTATGCAGTGCTGTTACAATCCTTTACAGTTTTGCTTTTTTTTTAAATCCCACTTAAATATTTCAGATCAGCACACAACAAATATAGCCAGAGAAAATACAAAACACAGTCTTCAAATGATAACTGAATTTATCACAGGAACAAAAGCCACCCAGACCAACATGGCTCTATGTGAAAAATAACCTAGAACAACATCTAAAGCATCACATCTCGTTTGGTTATGATTAAGGTTGGAGTTCCGAGACAAAAATGGCATCAACACAAAGGTGCAGCTCACATTTGCAGAGAAACATGTTGATACACAAAGATTTTGGGAAAATATTTTGTGGACTGAGCAGACAAAAGAGAAACCTTTGGGAAGGATAGGGTTAAACTAACAGCATTTCAGATCATACCAATAGTCTAGCATGGTGATGGTAGTGAAATAGTAGGGTTGCTTTGCTGCTTCAGGACCTGGACCACCTGATGAAACCATGAGTTCTGCTCTCTACCCGAAAATCCTGAAGCAGAATATCCGAATGTCAGCTCATCACCTCAAGCTTGGATGCACTTGGGTTATGCTGCAGGACAACGATCCAAAGCACACCAGCAAATCTACCTCTGAATGACTACAAAAAATAAGGGTTTTGGAGAGGCTTAGTCAAAGTCCTAACCTAAATCCAAATGAGATTTGTGGAAAACTCTCCAATGTGACTGAATTCAAGAAATTCTGCAACAAAGAGTGGCACAAACTTCCTCCACAGTGACGTAAGACAGTCATTGACTGTTATTATGAATGCTGTTGCCATCAAGGATGTTAGAACCCATTAAAAGGTTTGGGTCAATTACAATCACACACAGGGCCAGGTGGATTTGAACAGCTTTTTTCCTTAATAAATAAATCCATCATCTTTGTCTGATAATGAAATTTGTTTGGTGATCTGAAGCAACTGAGTGTGACAAAAGAAAGCAAAACAGAAGAAATCTGTAAATCATTGTTCCACATCATTGTATGTATTATGCATGTTTCTACAGTTGGGTTTCTTCCAGCTTATGTGCAAACGCCTCCTCCCAAAAGCAGCAAACAATTAATTTTAGCAAACAAGAAGCATCCTCATAATCACACATTCTTACCGTGAGAGTGTCATCAATGTACAGGGGGATCTGTCTGGCCAAAAACTGGTAGTCTTCCTCTCCTTCCCTGCAAACTGCTACCAGGCGTGCCATGACTTCTTCCTTTGTCGGCTTCTGTGTAGCTCACCTGCAGGTGGAACACACTTACCAGCTGGATACATTATAGGCTACACCAACTCTGTGCTATTACAGCTGGTACTCACGGCTAGTAACAACATATTGTCACTGACATGCATTCGTTTTACAATCTAAACATCAACAAAACACACTGAGAATTAGAACAGAACTAACCGTTCTAATTACCCCGTAAGTAACTCACTAGCAGTTGTCTTGACCCAGATTTAGCCTGCTAGGTTAGCAAAAGAACTGGGATTAGATGGGAAAAGGACAAAAGTATTAGCTTCATAAAATGTATCTACAACTTCTTTCTGACTGGGATTAAGTAAGCATAGATCGAGCCACCTATATGCCTATAGCTGTGCATAACGAACCATTAACTACAGATCCCACAGTTGATGCTAGCCTGTTAGCTAATTCCGTATTTTTTAAAAAAAATCACAATTATTTTAGAAATAAAGGATTCTGTTAGAAGAAATTAAACATCAACATTTTCCACAATGTTCGCTTCGTTTTACCACATATGTTGGATAATTAACAAATTGTGGGTTCGCCTTGTCGATGTCAGGAACCTTGTCTAACCTGCTCGTTCACACCATTGCTAACGTTAGCAAGCTAATCTAAGCTAATATAAAGTTAAACTATGAGAGTGGCTACTTAGCGACCGCCACCGCCGTCCGTTCTTCCTATAAAACACACACTAGTGACACAACGCAGTTGATTTATTGGCAACGTAAAGATGGAGTTAAATTAATCGCTGTTTTTACTTACCCTCGTCTGAAAGTTACATACAAAAACAAATAAGTGCGACAGTGACTGAGGCTGCTACGGTGGCGGAATCTTCATGACTGATTTCACCTTTACCCTGTGAACGTGAGGGTGCTATAAAACGTGCCGCCGTTAGAGGGCGGTGGTGAGAATAAAAACCCACTTTATTATATAACTATTTTCATTTGTTGCCTACTTAGAGTAATGAGTCCTATATTGGAGGGATAATATAAATATTTTGATTATAAAAAATTTTAAGAAAAAAAAAACAACTTTATTTTTGTACAGTTTTTGGCTTCTACATGGACAGGCAACCTGTCTAGATAGTATTCAGACATTTTATTTAACTTTATACATGCTTATGGTAGCGGAAGAGACCATTTGAACTTGTTTAATATCAGAATGCCTTGGTGTAACATAATTGCTATTTATTATATTAAAACATGTCTGTGCCTTGGATGTTTGAATTTGTGCATTTTGGCATTTTATTTTCAAAATCAGGTCTTAGGCACTCATCATCTTTCCTCAGTAGGGCTGCAGGAAGCTGGTGCCTAACTCCAGCAGTCATTGGGTGAGAGGACACCTTGGACAGGTCACCAGTCCACCACAGAATCTGGTCTCGCAAATATGGTTTAATGCAATTGAATCCCTCTAACTCGTTATGTCCAATGTGTTCCAATAAAAAGAAAATCGTTAGTTTCTCAATAGTTATTTACAAGCATAAGAACCCTCACCAGCAGCAAAATGTGGCATCCAGGGGTCAGATCTGGCAAGATTTTTTAAATAATTCAGCTAAAATAGGTTTGTAAAATAATTTTGCATGAACAAATGTGAAAATTTTGAGATTAGAGCAAAACGTTTTGGCCTCGGCTAGTGTTCAGACTAGCTGTTAGCTCATCAATCCACACAAACACCATTTGTCTGAATAGTGTTTTTGTTGTTCAGGAAGTGACTAGATGTAAAATAGTCATTTTAACTTTTACACAGAAACACTTTAAATGGCTGAAAGATCCCTGTAATAATGTTTTTAGAAATAGCACTTTTTCATATGTTTGCTGATTTGTAAAACGATCTACAGAGAGGTAACAGTCCTGATAATCAAGCAGAAAATGTTCAGCTGCTACAATAAACCAGATTACATTTTCTGTTACATTTCTGATCCATTCCTGAAAAACTAATGCTAGTTTTACAGATGGCTGCTCTGACGTAGGTGGAACTCATTCGTTTGTGTTTAACAGTGAAGGTCATTAAAAAAAACACAGGATGCAAAAGTTTAGTCTCACATAAATATTTAGTTCAAGTCCTCATTTATGCAGAGATTAACTGAATACATACATTTGTGAAACCAAACAGAGCATTTTCACCACACATATAACATTTTGCAACAAAATGTTTGGGATTTCCTCACCAGAATTTAACTGTAATTCCACACAAATGTAAAACGTACATTACCAAGCAGTTTATAAACATGTACAACAGTAAAACACACACTGAAAATGAACTGCTACAGCTAAGCGTGTCCACCAGTGAGTTGGTCAGTCCAGTCATGAGATTTGCAAGCAAGAAAAACAGCAGCTGATTCCTGCTAACAGCTTGGATGAAGCAAAGTCTTTCGGTTTCTCCTCTCTCTTTACTGCTCGGTTTGTCTTTGTCTGCTTCTTTCTTATATAAATTCAGCGATGATGGTATGACGTGACAACCAGATGTTCTTTTTGAGAACAGCAAAACCACATCAGCTAGACCAAGACAAGACAGAAAGTACAAAGACTGAGCAACAGTCCAAAGGACAAAAGGGAAATTAGCCGAGCGGCGAGACACAGGTTCCACGAGATTCTGACATGTGTACAAGCAAGCAAACAAGACAAGACTTCCCAAAAAAAGGGTTAAAAGCATTCTGAGCCACTCGCTAACTCGAGATCTTGGTTGCATCACATAGAGTCCGACCTGGACTCCTATCAGATATATGGCAACGTAACCTGCCAGAGAGAATATCCCCTCCTTGTTAGCATGTAGAAAGTCCTTTTCTCTGTCACCGTTGTGCATCATGAAAACCTTTAGCTCTGTTGTCTCTAAAATAAACTGATAAAATACCCCAATCAGAAGACCAAAAATCCACATGTGTCTGGCTGGTAAAAGAGTCAAAAGCACAGAAGCCAGGACTCTGATGATCGCTAATGTGAAGAAAAAATTCCAGTGGACGCCGTATTCTGTCACATGTTCATGATAGTTGGTCATTTTGACGCTCACAAATCTAGCAAAGCCAAGAGCGAGCAGGGGCCAGACAGATAGGACCTGCTTTGTGATGTGACTCATCCTGGATCCTGAGATGTTTTTCCCCCTTGCCTCAGGACACACCAGAGCATTTGCAAACACAAACGCTCCAACTCCAAAGTCCATAGCCCCTGTCCCGTAGGTTTCCGTTTTAGCATATCGTCTTGGAAAGATGGCAAAGTCTACCGCGAGAATGCTGATGGCTGTTTTCACATTCACAAACACTCGAAAGAGGGTTACAAAGGGAACCTGGTTGAACTGGATGTGACTTTGTAGGAAAGTCCTGACACTCTTCTGTGGAGGCTGAGTGCTGGTTAAACAGCTGTAGCAAACCCCACATGCTGAAACAAATGTGAGGCTGGTGAAAACATGGAGTAAGTTGCTGCTCAGAATGGTGCATGACAGGACGAGGGGAAGGATCAGCACAGAGAAGTCCAGGAACAGGTGAGAAATCAGAGGGAAAGGCAGTGGTAGAGTCCTTTTGGCCTGGTAGTAAAGAATTAGGATGAGGCTTCTGATAATGAGGCACACTGGAGCGAGAGATAATCCAATAGTCACTTCTGCTAAACTGGTGCCGTTGAGATTACTGATGAACGCTTCTTTCATTTCCTTTTCAGCCATTGCCTGTAAAAACAAGAATTACTACATGTGAGAAAAAATAGTTGATTGAAGAGACTAAACAGTGGAACAGTTGATGTTTAAGCTACACTACATGCTCGTTTTGTGATAGAAGAGGGAAAAGGTGAATTCAAAAAGCAGGGATTCCTGACAAACTGGTCTCCAGTCAATGAGGTTAGTCACAAACAGCAGTTCTACGCATGTGTCTAGGCATTTGTTTATCTGTAAACACATTTTCTAAACACGATCAGACAGCTAAAAGCTAAACCTCGTTATTTGTAAAGGTAAAACAGTTTTCAAAGGTCAATTCAGCAGCACTTACTTACCGCAGAATTGTTAGCAGGCTGTCAGAAATACATCTTGTAAACCAAACCTGTTCTGTAGCATCTTTTTTTAGGCGGAAGTTTATTTTCTACATACCCACGTTACTTCCGGGTTTGATGGTGCATTCAAGAGAACTCGGATTTACGGCTACTTTCAATGAACTGAGTTTCTTGGTCTTTTGCGTACAATACACAGCATATAAATTAATAACTGCTTTAGGGGATATTAAAAAAAATAAATGTATACGTTTAATTTTTTTAAAATATAGAAATAAAACAGCACTCTAGCTGTAATTGTTAGGACTCTTGACGGTGTAAACACAACTTCAAATTGTTCCAGCTGAGGCCATAAAGCGTCGCGAGAGGGCGGGAATAACGTGAGGTTTGGGAGTCTGGGAGAGTCAGGACAGCTGCGCACAGACGTCTGTCCTTCAGGGACTGTCGATAAGTAATGGAGCTGAATTTGGTGTAGAACAGAACTTCTCACAATTGAAGCCAAAATACAATACTTCTTAAATAGTTTCGTCTGATTTTAGTAGACAAGAAACTCAATGACTTCAGCGGCTGACCGGCGTGCGGCTCCAGTGGGATTCAGAAATGGAGGGGCAGCGGTAAGTTGCGCCAGACCCGTCCGCTGTTTGTCAACTGGTGGTTCAGGAGCGGTCTTCTTTTGAATTTTAAACGTTCAAATCTATGATTATTGGTTTGGCTTGACTTGTAAATAAGTTAGGATCGACTGTTTTATTTATTTCATGGTTTAACATTTAAAGAAACTAGCATACCTAATATTAATGCGCCTAAAATTTAAATATCTCCCGTGATTTCCTTGAATTTAATCAATTTTTAATAACACCTGTCCCAAATTAGATTGAAGTAAACACTGATTCATGTCAGATTGTTGTGTGTTGCAGTTTACCTGCTCAAATAGGTAAATGCTGAAAAGCCACATTGTCATTTTTACTATAAATCTGTTTAGCACTTGAACTGCTCACTGCTTTTTAAAGTGCATTTTAAAATATTGACATCAACCTGAGGTGTGCATTAGTGTAGTGTTTGGTTTTAAATTAGTGACATTAAGATTATTCACTTATTCTAAAAGTGGCAGAATTATGGGATGTAGGCTACCTGCTATTGGATTAAGTGTGTCTGCAGGAATTGGGTGCCTTGGACAGCTGACAGGCTCTAGGGAGGCTGCAGGTTCAGGTCATGTGGCAGGATAACGTGGACCTCCTTTCATCAGGCTGAAGAGATTGTGACTCACCTCATAAATGTTATTATAGATGACTCAGTCTCTATACAGGACTGGAGTATGCATAAGTCTCTAAACATGTTGTACATGAAACTTTTCAGAATTCAGGGAGTGATTCCTATGATTTGTGTAATTAAACCTGCACATGTCATGTGAACGTGATGAGTTTGATACCCAGGTCCTACGTTGTCTAATGTTGTTGGAAAAACAAATGCAATAAACACAAAAATCCAACGCTCACCTGTCTTGCGTCAGACTCAAGGTCTTTTATTTTAATCCACACAGGTGGAAGGACTCACTCAGAAACCACACTCGCCTCTAAATGATTCCCTAGAGGGGGAAATTCTGGCCTTCCTCATCGATGAAGACCAACTCCACACTTATGATGACCTTACTAAAGTCAACCCTGTGACTCCAACAACAGGTATCACATGGAAACATGATCCAAAGCTCCTGCATGCCTTAGTGATGTAAACATTACATGATTTCAGAGAACAAGGTATTTGTTTTATTATGTCACCTTGGTTCTTGTAAGCTACGTGCTTCTGTTGAGATCAAATCTGCAGTAATGATGATACAAATATGAATGCATGAATTATTGCTATGTTGCTAAAGAGATAATTTGTTAGACCTAAAAGCATTGTTTCTTTTCTAGTGGAAGGTAATATTTTAGTGTTTTTGACCACTTTAACCTATGTCATAGTATTATGTAGCTTTTCAAAAATCTACTCAAGGTTCAGTAGCATAAAACTGAGATTTTATTAAAGTTTTTAATAAGAGTAGACAATTTATCCTGAAGACCACGTTTGTTTTTTATCAGAATTAGTCAAGTAATGCTAATGATCTGGTATAATCATTTATATTATTATATGTAGTTATTTATTGATTATGCTTCTGGTGACTAAGTGAAACCTTACCTCTAATGTCTGACATTGTTTATGTTTACCTCCCAGTGCTAAAATGCCTGCAGGCCAGGTACAGCATGAAGGTGTTTTACACCCATGCCGGCTGCACCTTGGTGGCTCTGAACCCCTTCCAGCCCATTCCAGACCTCTACTCTCTGGAGGTGATGAAGGAGTATCACCTTGCTTCTCAGCCTCAGGTATTTACAGCATGTACAGGAGGGTAGTGCTGACTGGAAGGAGAACGAGTGATGAAATCATGCAGTGATAGGCCCCATCATGCAAAGGAAATACACACCCAGTAAAGGCGATTTCTTCACTGAGTTTGGTTGTTTTTGTTAACAGGAGTTCAAACCACACATCTTTATTGTGGCAGAAGAGGCTTACAGGAATGTTCGGGGCCAAGTGGAGCCGGTCAACCAGTCCTTGGTGGTCAGCGGGGAAAGTGGAGCTGGAAAGGTGCACGCTAATAAATACAAAAAAAAACCAAATTCTGTCTACAAAGTTCTGAAAACTGCTCACTTTTGGTTATTATTATAAATTGATAGCTGTGAGATCTGAGGAGATTCATAAGACTGGACATAAACAACAGACATCTTTTTATATCTTCAGTAGCCGTAAGAATTTATGTTCCCGAGGCAGTCTGGTTTTTCTCATGCAGTCACTACGTTTTACTCACAAAGTTCTTGAATCAATTTTTATCAACTAGTTTGACAATTAGTTAGCCTAGTGAACTGGACCAAATTCTTGCTTTGCAAAGGTATATATTCACATATATAGGATGGCTTGCCATGCTAACAATTAGTACTAATCCCAGTAACATTCTGCAGTTTTATTTGACATTTTAATAAGCCAGAGTTAATAATTAGCACTAAGAGTCTTTACTGGAGTAATGATGACTGATTTATTTCTCATCAGACATGGACGTCTCGTTGCCTGATGAAATACTACGCCACCGTAGCAGGCTCCTCTTCAGTGATGAAGAGTCAGGACACAGTAGAGAAGATCGAGAAGAGAGTATTAGACTCCAATCCTCTAATGGAGGCTTTTGGTAAGATGAGAGGTGATATTTTTCTAATATAAACATGTTTGAGTGAGCAGTCGCTCACCATCAGTGAACTCTCTGCAGGCAACGCCTGCACGCTCCGAAACAACAACAGCAGTCGCTTTGGGAAGTACATCCAGCTGCAGCTAGACAGGTACCAGTCTTCTACCTGTTACAGGAACTCAGGCGGCTGCACCTGGTTAACGTGCTGCTTTCATTTCAAGGTGTCAGCTGTTAGTCGGGGCTTCAGTGCAAACGTATTTGCTGGAGAAGACACGAGTAGCCTGTCAGCCAGCAAACGAGAGGAACTTTCACGTCTTTTACCAGGTGAGTTCACAGGTTTTATTGTCTTTTATTCCCAAGAACGCAGCACTGAGAGATGTTTGTGTTTCAGATGATGAAAGGAGCCACTGATGAGCAGAGGAAGGAGTGGAAGATGCCACGGGAGCAGAGATTTGTTTGGCTGCCAAATTCTGAAAAACAAGTCGAGGGTCAGTGTTTACCTGTTTTATTGCTCTGTTGTTTTTTATGATTTATATTAACACATAATCGTTATTGTTTTGCAGAAGATTCTTTTCAAGACACTGTGGAGGCAATGGTGCATCTAGGAATTGATGCAGAAAGGCAAAAACAGATATTTATGGTAAAGTGAGACGGTTTTTAAAATGTGGATCAATTACAGTAGCAAGAAACGTCTTTATGAGAATGGCTGAAATGAATGAAACTACAATATATAAATAAACACTAATGGAAGTTATTTTTATGGTTATATGATTTTGTAAAATTTCCATGTTTTGATTGTTTGTTATAAAAAGATTTTAGCTGGGATTCTTCAGTTGGGAAATGTGAGTTTTTCCACTTCAACCAGTGAATCACAGCCTTGTGAGCTTAACGAACATTCTAAAGGTACTGAAACAAATTCATTTAATTATTTACCTGTACTGAATCTAATTCAGAATGGTTCTTTTTATTTTTAAAGGTCTTTGTTTAGTTTTTACCAACAAACTCACCCGTGTTTCAGACTTCCTGCAGAGAGCGGCCGAGCTGTTGCGCGTTCCTGCAGACGAGCTTCAGACGTGTTTAACGGTGAGGACGCTGAAGGCGGGGAAGCAGAACGTGCTGAAGCCCTGTTCCCAGGCAGAGTGCAGTGTGAGGAGGGACTGTCTGGCCAAAGTCATTTATGCCCAGTAAGAACAACAACAATCGGGTTAAAACAGGATATTTTACCTCACTGACTGGATTCTCTCCTCCTTGTTTAATCTCTGCTTCTCACCAGAATATTTGAGTGGTTGGTTACCTTCATCAACAACAGCATATGTGCAGACAAGTCCATGTGGTGCAACTTCATAGGTAAAGGTGTTACTTGCTCTGACGGGTCAGTCTGCCTACACAAGCTCAGTTCTGTCCTCTGTGGTCTGCAGGAGTCTTGGACGTTTACGGCTTCGAGTGTTTTCAGAACAACAACTTGGAGCAGCTGTGCATCAACTACGCCAACGAGAAACTCCAGCAGCACTTTGTGGCCCATTACCTCCGGGCTCAGCAGGTGTTTTTCTGTATTTGAACCTTATTTACAGAGAGCTGGTCTGGACCCATTTCTAAATGTGGTAGATGCATTTTGTGTTGATTATTTAGGAGGAATATGTGTCTGAGGGGATGGAGTGGTCTTTTGTCAAATATCAAGACAACCAGAGTTGTTTGGATCTCATCGAGGGAAGCCCTGTCGGCGTCTTTTCTCTTCTCAATGAGGTATTGATTACACATAAATGATGTACCTTATTTTTAAGTCAATTTTTGTGTCAAAAAGAGTGACTTTCTTGTTTATTACATGCATGTTGGTGTATTCTTTAATAATTCTATCTGTAAATAAATGTTCCGTTACCCTAAAGGAGAGTCGTCTCAATCGAGCGTCTGATGCTACGATGCTGAGGGTTCGTTTGGAGAAGGAGCTCTGTGGTAACGCCAACATCAGCTGGGACAAGTTCAGCAAGCTGCCCCACTTCACAGTGGCTCATTATGCAGGCAGAGTTAACTACCAGATAGATGGCATGGTGGAGAAAAACAAGGTAAGGAAGGCCTTTAAACCGTGTTTTAAATAAAGGGGACATATTATGCAAAACTCAGCATTTACATCCTTTTGTGCTGCCATGTGGGTCTCTACTGTCTCTATAAACACTCCAAACGTGAAAAACTAATGAATCTATCTTTTTTTCTGTCAGTGTTTGGTTTTATCAATTATGTGCCTAAAAATATTTCAAATAGTCCCCATTTGTGATGTCACAAACAGGGAAAGTAGACTAGAACCACCTCTCACATGCAAGAGAGAGCTGCTGCTGGAGGAGTAGCGGCTCTACTCTGAACCCCTCCCAGATATTGGAGCTTCTCAGCTTATAGTAGCCTGAGCGGGGGAGGGGTGGGCAACTACAGCCAGATTGCCCTGAAACAGCTCATTCTGGAAGGCACTGAAAATGTCAAGAATAAAACAGCTGGAATCACTGTGTGAGAGATTTAATGCAAAGAACTTTATAAACCCGTTTCTTATAGATGTTGACTTCCTGAGAGTTTAATAAAAATCTGTCCAGTGTTTCATGAAACAGTTGACTAACTAAAGCATTCCACTTGTCAGTGAAAAGCAGGTCATTCATCTACTGATCTTCAGGTGGGTTTTGTGTTTTAGGACCCAGTACCACCAGAGCTCACCAGCCTGCTCCATAAGTCTGACAACTCCCTCCTTCACCAGATCTTCTCTGATAAGGAACCAGAGAACCCAAACAGCAAGGGCCTGAGTAAAGTTACCGTGGTCTCCAAGTTCAAGGTGGGATCTGTCTCAGTCTGTTTTCATTAAAGTGTGTTTGGTTTCTCAACTCTCACGATTTCACCGTAGAACTCACTGGAGAGCCTGATGAAGATCCTCCTCAGCACCGCTCCTCATTACACCCGCTGCATCAAACCCAACACCGACTGCAGGCCGTTAACCTTTAAGAAGGAAGAGGTGGATCTTCTGCTCTGTTTTATGGTTGTTTTTGTTTTCTCCTCCTCGATAAACATTTTAATTGATCCATTCTGGTTTTGGTCAGGTCATCATGCAGTTGGAGGCCTGTGGGATCGTGGAGACCATTCATATCAGTGCTGCAGGATTTCCTATAAGGTTTTTGAAAAGTTTATTAGTCTTGATTTATTTCTCTCTGGTTTAGTTGACTTTTTGAATTTTTGTTGTGCAG
Organism: Aphyosemion australe; assembly: GCA_006937985.1. NCBI lineage: Eukaryota > Metazoa > Chordata > Actinopteri > Cyprinodontiformes > Nothobranchiidae > Aphyosemion > Aphyosemion australe. The sequence goes on along the minus strand of SSNS01000029.1, from coordinate 1,699,782 downwards.
GATTCCTTTTAAAAGCTTCATGCAGCGTTATGGATTGATTGCCAAATATTCAGCATCAGGAAGTCAAAGTGTTGGTAAGTTTATCTCATTATTCTGCTAGCCTCATGGTCAGTTTGGGCACATCCACTGTTGGCAATGAGTGATTTTATTTCCTCTCTTTAGGTCTGCTGGTTTATTCCTCCTTTCCCTTCATTAGTCCTCTCAATAAAACACGATCCTCAGTTCTCTGCTCTCCTTGGGACTTTTCAGTTTGTTTTTTTAAACAAGACTTTTTAACAAAATTAGCAACATCTTATAAACTTTACAGGTAAATGCATGTTTGTCTGTCAGAGCTTGCTTTGCATGCTTTTCCACTCATTCTGTGGTGCTTTGTGAAAACGTATGCCGTCGTCTTTGATTGTCACTTTAACCCTGGTCTGTGGCAGCTTAACATGAGCGTGGTGAAGTGTGACTGACTTGGTTCAACGTCTGGGTAAATTCAGTAACCCAGACGGAGCATCATGTATAATAACCAGAAACTAATGGGTTAATTAATTCATGCTTGTAAATATTTTCATCCTAATTAAAACAGGAGTAGATCTAATAATGAGTCATTGTGTATTTAGATTCATTTGATGACGGCTGTTTTGCATCATAGACGAATTACTGTACATGCTAAAATGAAATTAGCACATTTTTTCTGTTTTAGTTCCATTTAGCTCAGACTAGTGGAAATGTAGTGTCTAGTATTGACATGACAAAAGCAAATATTTTTTCCTTCCATCTAGGATTCCTAATGTTTACATGGATAGTTGGACTTTAGTAACCAGACAGCAGCTGGTTTATTTTATTGTGTGACTGAAATAATGCCTGCCAGTTCCTCTCTCACTTTTAAAGGCATACTATGCAACATTTTCATATTTTAAAATAATTTTCTTGAGCCAGTATGTGCTAAAATGACCATTTACAGGGTTATATACCTGCAAACTTGTCGCTTTTCGGCGAAAATCGCCGTTTTTGAAGCCAAATATAGCGTTCACGTGAATCGTATAGATCCGAAGAGTTTTTGTTTTGGGGGGGGTCACCTGTCGGGTTTCAGCAGTCACTATATGAGAATCAATCAGGGGAGGAGGGGATTCATCTTGTTCACAAACGATCTTTGTTTTAGCGTGTCAGTCACTTGTCGTCATTTGACTAATCACAGTCGCGGAAAAAGACGCTTTGGCAGCGCCGCTCTCGCACGGCGCTCACACAGTGAGTAATGACCACCGTTGTTTCACTTTAAACATCTTCGCTGTGGCGTTGAGCTTAAAGTTTGTCAAATGAAACAAATTCACCACTAAATAACACGGTTTTCTGTCGTGGACTTTAGCAGATTTACCTCCTTTCAGCCTTTAGAGATTTTTCCCCGAGGCTCGTGTTTTTTTTTTTTTTTGAAGTCGAGTTCAAGGTTGAATATAACCACCGCCAGTATTTAACTCCGTTAAAACCTATTATTGACATAAATACTTTTTTTCTGGTGAGAAATGGCTACCAGCATGCTACAGCCTGACTCAGTTATTGATCTGGACACCAGCGAGGAGATAAGTTTCACTTTTGGTTCTACTAAACGGACACTAGGGGCTGCTAAAAGCAAGCCAAAACTGCCAAGTGTGCCTTTAAAGCAGCATTCCTCAACATTGCAGTTATATGGTCTCTGTCGCCCCCTCTAGAGGCTTGCTGCGTAACGTCACTGGCGTAACATTAAATCTCTCTCTCGGGCATAAGAGGCATGTTTACATTCCTAATATCAGGCAAAACAACGAAAACAAACTTTTCCACCTCCACACATTGAATAAATAGTTTTATCAGGACTGTATAACAACTTTATGCCCGACCAAACACAATAACCCTGGTGAAATAATTTATTACTTACCTAGCCATTAGCAGCACGGCTAGGTCAGAGTCCGTAGTTCATGCCTTTCTTTCTAAAAGAGCTCTCCAGCGAGGAAAAGACGGCCCAATAATAACTCTGGTCTTTGCTCTTGCTCTATCACGTTCTTCTTTTCTTTTCCTAGATTCCTCTGATAAGGGATTTCTAGCTTTCTTTGGTGAATCTGCCGCTGCTACAGCGAGTCTACGTTATACAATTATGGCAAGCCAAAGGGATAAATAAAAATGCGCGTTCTAAAATCGCATTATGTCCGCCAAAACGCTTGTTCAAGACGTGCGTTTTGGCGGACATAATGCTCGCTTTTAGAACACGCGAGTTTTTGCCCCCTTTGGCGTCAAAACGCTCGTTCAAGACGCGCATTTTGGCGGACATAATGCACGTTTAGAACGCACGCTTTTTTATCCCTTTGGCTTGCCATATTCTGCCATAAAACGACACCCAATCAGTACTTCCGGCGCTACCCGATGCACAAAAACTGTATAGCGCAGTAAACAGACGTGGGACCCCCCAACACTATCACAGGTATGAAAATGAACATAATAGATGATAGTATGACACAAAAACTTTACAAAAAAGCATAATTTTAAGGTGTAAAAGTTGCGGAATGTTGCTTTAATGTTGCTACATGTTCAAATCTAACATTAAACCTCTTTTGCATGTATGTGATGCTTTGAATTTGCTATTTGTTGTAGATGTTTTACTGTTTTAATAATTTCTTCTGCCATCACGCTTCCCTTAACTTGTTATAAAATGTTATGTGGTCTGAATCTTCAGGTGATTTTTGTTTTTTAGTCATTTTTATATCATAAGTTGTAACTTCTGGTTAATTCTTAGATCCAGAGGCTGATCTGAACAACATTCTTCATCAGGAAGTGGAGGAAGTTCTCAGTGTTGTGTTACATCATCATCTGTTTTGGGAGGTTCGCAGTTCGTTGGTGCATTGTGGGAGGACTAAAGTTTTTCTCACCCAGACGATGGTCAGTGACTGAACACAAATATGCCACGGATTACATATTTGGTCCTGTTCAGTCTTTGGTTCATACAAGTGTCTGTCAACTCATTTCACAGCTAGATGTGTTGGAGGATCAGAGGCAGAAGATTCTGTCCCAGTGCGCCTTCTCCATTCAGTGCTGCTGGCTGCGGTACCAGCGCCGTAAACGCCTTGCCCGCCGACAGTCTGTCACTTTAATCCAAGCAGGTAAACAGTTTACTCCGAGGTCAGATGTTTCTGAGTACAGGTAGCAAAGCTCTGTGGCCTTTATCCCACGGGGTGTCTGCTGGCTTTACCCTGATGTCTGGCCAACAGGAAGCAGCAGGTGGTGTCTGTACACATCGTTAGTAATCAGATTACCTGTTCTGAAACAATCCATCACCTCTCATATCTGAAACAGATTGTTTAATTCAGTGTTTTGTTTCTTGTTGTAGATCGCTTCCTGAACAGCCTCTGTTTGGAGAGATAGTGTTGCTATCTTTCAGGAATGATGAGCTAACTACTAGTCCAAGTGCAGTCAAAACTAAAGCAGATTGCTGCCTTCGTAAAACATCTCAACTCTCAGAACTTCTTGGAAATGTTTGCAACATTTTTTGTAAACATTTGCATCATCAGTTGCACATACCACTGATATTTTGGTGAAATTATTTTTAAAAAATCCTGCCAGACCCCCTGGATGCACCAGAGCGCTACATTTAAACTCTTTCTCTGAACAGAGCCCAGTCAGGAAGCCCTGTATGATGGGTAATATGGTAATTATTCATAGCAGCTTTTACACAGAAACACCTTTCAGAATAACTGAATAATCTTTTTTTAATACACTGTGAGCAAACAGGATGCTCAGGTAGATGTTAACAGCTAAGAGTTTAACTTCCTGCAGCTGTGAGGTCCTGGCTGGTCAGGAAGCAGATCCAGAGATGGAACAGAGCCGCTGCAGTGATCCAGAACACCTGGAAGAAGTGGAGGGTGAGATGCAGAACAAATTCAAACCATTCCACGTTATGATTTCCTGCTAATATAATTTTATTACTCGGGCAGGCTCTGTTGAAATCTTTGGCTGAGTCAGAACTTGATGATGCGAAGGACCTTGCATCAGAGGACATCCCAGAACTGAACCCTATTGTTAGGGAGTGCGGCTCGGTGCAGCTGTCCAGCATCCAGGAACCTGTGACGGTGCGCGGGTGGCCCATGGGCCTGGCTCTGGCCTCGGCCCCCTCCATCACAGTTTCTTTGACAGCCACAGGCTTCCAGAAGGTCATGTCTGTGATGGCGTCCCTTAACCTGCCGTCCAGGAGAGGAGAGTATAAGGTGGAGACCAACCAGTATAAGCAGGGGCTCGCCTCCATACGTGCCCAACCCAAGGTCAGCACTATTGATCCTCGGGCTGTAAAATTTTAATCAGCTGTGTTTAAGTTGTGATTATTTTTCTTTTCCCACACAGGGATCTGTAAAGCTCCACTATCAGCGGTCCCCTCTGCTGTATGCTGACATGCAGCCAGACCTGAAGAGTGATGTGACAGGGTTCAACGAGATCCTGCTGGAAAAAACTTTGTAAGTCAGGGATGAAGTAAAAGCAGCTGTTTTTATTTTATATCCAACATGAGAAACAAACCTGGAATTTTATGCATCTAATTTTGAACACTACACCTCAGCATCTTTGGAAGACTTTGTATGGAACGTTAGGAGAGATGATGCAGTGTTAATGAATCAAAAATCATATGTGCATTTGAGATTTCATTATAATGTGTCCCACATGGTGAAGGCACCATTTTAGCACCTTAACGAGACATTTGTATCATTGCTGCCACTTTGGAACGTCTGACTCAAGTATTGGGCCTTTGGAAGTGCCTCTTCTGAAAACGTAACAAGCATCCAGTGTATATATTTATCAGACGGATTATTTAACTGGTTAAATTTAAGTGTCAACTGTAGATGTTGATGCTCTCAATAGCATTTACTAGTTTGTTTTTGCAGTTCTGCAAACATTGCACTTGTAAAGCACGTGTTGCACATGGAAAAGCACATTACTGTTCATCCTGCAAAATGACAACAGGGATGGAACATATTTAATTGCTGCTCTAAGCATAATTTAGTAATAAAATACAGCATGTTAACAGTATATTTGAATAAATGGAGAATGAAAGAATATACCAAATATTTTTTATCCGATATAAAACTTTATTTTGAGATTTTATCAAGCTTTGAATTTTAGTTTTTAATCGTGCAATATAATTAAAGTGATTTATTCTCCTAGTTCAGATCAAAACATAACCTTTAGCCAGCTTTGGCTCATGTATAATTTATTTTTATTTGTTCAGCTGTAGATTTGTGTAAAAGCACCAGTGTCATTGTGATGGTACACTTTGGAATGTGTAAACCATCCAGCTGTATTTTTGTGTCAGTGGTACCAAAGGATCCATTCATGTAGCTTTGAGACTAATCACATCTAAACCGTGGCTCAGTAGATTAAACACATCCTGCAGATGCTTAAATAGGTTAGGATCTGGGATTAAGTTACTCTACTGTGGTGGTGTATTAGGACCACTGTTATTCTACTTGGTTTTAATGTTGCAGCAGATCGATGCAAGGATATAATATTTTAAAATGACAATATTAAATAAATAAAGTACATTTATTTCCACTTTTAATTTTGTCTTTATTCAGAAAAAAAAACATGTACAAACTGGTGTGAGAAGTTCTGGAACATATGGCATGTGTGGTCAAAACATCAAAGATGCAGTTTTATAAATCAGTTATTACTGGGGGTTAATGCAGTGGCTCCATTTTCAATGATTTTTAAACACCGATCTGAAAACTCCACAAAAAGAGGCTCCTGCATGGCGGCTTTCATTGCGTCGTCTTTCCTCTCAGCGCCATCAACGGAACGCAGTAACCGTCTCAGATGGGGGTTGCAAAGAAGATCTCTTAGCTCTTTGGACTGACCTGTAGAAAACATACAGTAGTACAATGAGGAGGCAGCCCCATCCTGTTTTACAATACTTGGAGGTAAAATCTGAGCTCAACAAGAGTTACGTTTGCATCATTAAAGGCAAAGATTTACATGAATAAAATGTGAATTTTCTTTAAGGTTTTGCAAGAAAAAACCCTCTAAAATTCCAGGATTAAAATAGTAACAGAAAAAGAAAACAGAACAAAAACCCCAGCAACACTCAAATTACCACTAACCTCAGCCATGTTTGATTATTTTCATCTAAAGTGGCTCTAATAAACCGCCGTGCTTACTTCTATGGTCAGTAATGTTAAAACATGTAAAGCTGGATTATTACCCAACAGCTGGAGCTTCTGCAGTGGCACTTTGTCAATTATGTCGTCTTCATGCAGAAGATCCTCGACACGACGTGCCTCTGGTGGAACGTCAGAAAAATGAGATTCAAATCAGAGAAACTTAAAACAGTAAACCTGGCACTATTGTATTAGTTTCATCCTATGAAGGAATGAAAACAAACCATATTCTACAGTAGCTAAAAATAGATTGTGACGTAACATCGCAATGCATTGTGGGATGTGGCCCTAGACAAGTGTGTATTGCATGGGTGCCTATGGGTCTGAGTCGCTCTGCTCATCTCAAAGTTGTAGTTTCATCTCCTAAATATGTTCAAACGGGAAAGAACAAAGCACCGCTGTTAGGGGTGGTGCTAATCGTACTCTTGAAACCCAGATCAAATGTCGGAGAGGACATTTTTTATCAATTTTCCAAAGCAGGGTAAGGTCTGCGACCACATGAAATGGCTGGAAAGGGAAACAGGCCAAGCTAAAGACAGACAAAGCAGAGCAGTGGCCGTTTTTATTTGTAAGAGCAGATTTTAACAGTGTGGAGCAGATCAATGGGAGCGTATATTTGTTCCATACATTCTGCCGGAGGGAAAGGTCTTACATCTGAGAATGACAAGCCGATACTAGCAACGCTATCAGATGGGGAGTTATCCAGGAGGCAGCGGTGTAAACGAAGGGCTCCAGCTGCACGTTTTGGGAAAAACGGAATCCAAACGTGGATAAAAAAGGCTTTTGATCAGAGGTGGTTATATAAGTAGTGACGCAAATAAAAACCTGATACAATACCAGAGCAGCCAGCATCTTCAGGATTACATGATGAAGGCTTCACAACAGGAACACATGTGTCTGTTAACAGAAAATCAGAGATTATTTGGAAAGAAATTACACATAATCACAATCCTGAGACCAAACCTCACTCACCTTTATGCTTCTTGTAACAGCCAAGTGAGCAACTAAAAGACAGGAGGATTACAACAGTAAGTCATCTGGAGAAACTGAGTTTTTATGATTATTCCCAGTTTTCATTGATGTGAAGGAAAAAAACAACACGTTCAAACCATGGGGGTGTTTATTCTAAACCTGACAACCTAGCGTATAAAATAATTATGAAAGAGGAAAATGGATAGTTCTTAAGGACATGAATTTGTTACTTTTGCTTTTAAATTAGTAGTTAGTGAATAAAACTCCATTCAAAAGCGCTTTCCCAAGTCAAGGGACTTGCAAATGTTTTTGACCCAAACGAGTTTCCGTTACACATGGCGGTAAACGCGTTTTTAATGTGACAACACGGTAAAGTAACATTAACTTAAGACGGGTCATTACATTCGTTTTTAAGCTTTATATCTGTTGTAACGCTGCTAAAAATAACCACCGGTTAGGTACAGTCGTAGATAATCAGCGCTCGTTTACTTACTATCTTATTTCACAGGTTGGACATCTGTATTTTGGTGTCTGCTCGCTGCAAACACTACAAAGCTGCATTGTTGTGGCCAAAAGCAATTGAAGACAACTCCGGTCCGCGTGCTTCAGGAACATGCGTGGACTACTTCCGGTTCAGTGGCTGCTTTTTCAAAACAAAAGCCTTTATTTCCGGTGTAGCAGATGTTTCTCTGTTTACATAACCATTTAATTTATTTATTTGATAATATTATACTTTTTTAAAATCTCCCTAGCCACTTGGTATATTTAGCTGTCATTGTTCCGGAAAAGACAACTGATGTTTGACCAATGGTAAGTTTTATTGTTTAATAAAAACAAATAAACAAACCAACTCTACCAGCAACAGGAACAAAATAACCAACGTTTTTAAAGATGCTTTATTGAATTAAAATACAGTACATCTTCTGCACCCACAAACATACCGGTAACCATCGTTTGCATATATATATCTACAAAGCACACACACCACTGACCCATTTAGCTCAACACAAACTATTCTTGCACAACTGTAACATGAGAGGGGTGGGTCGTGTTACAGGACAGGCTGGGAATGGAGTGCTGTCTCATGACCAATGAACAGGGATGTCCTCATGGTCACGACCTCCATTCACTGGGTCAGTCAGCAGCAACAGAGGCTCGGCCGTGATCATAGTCAGAATACCAACATGTGTCTGGATCTGTAAATACATTTAAAAGACAGCTTGAGTCATTATCAGTTTTTCAAAATCAAGTTTTATTAAGTTAAATGTGTTATATTTGTGATTATTTGAGTGAATGAAAAGAAAATTGGACATTCATTTTCAAGCAAAAATTGCGATCATAGACAATATTGTCTAACCTAGAGGTGTGAACAGCAAAATCTCCTAAATTACATCCGATAAAAGGTTTCCATATAAAAGCCCTAAATTCATAAGCAGCTGTGAGTCCATGTGTTGACTCTAAAAAGCAAGGTGGTTCCTACCTTTAAACATCAAGAAAGACCTTCAGGAGGAAGCGCTCTTGGTTCTCCTGCGTTTCATCTCGCTATTGTGGTATTTTTCAGCTATCTTCCTCTCGTGCCCAGCGGGGCAATGGCGATTGGTGTTCAGCTCGATCTCTTTCTTGGACCTGCCTTTTCCTCCCGCATGGCACGGATATTCACGCAAATTGTAATAATCGTACTGGTCGTAATAAGCTTCTTCGAATGAAGCCAGTTTTTCTATGTCTGTCGCCATTTGGAGAAGAAACGCTGCAGCTCTTTACAGAGGGATCTCGAAGCGAGTAAACAGATGACGTAACATTGTGTTTATATACACACGGTCACGTGATCACTTGTTTCAGGAAGTTGGATGTCTAGGTCTTCATGACACCTATCAATAAAAGCCCCAAGGATTCTATTAATTATTTGGTTGGTTAATTAATCTAGTCTGAACGCGAAGCCGGAAAATATCACTAGTAAACTAGTTGACATTATTTTAACTAGTGCCGGTTAAAATACTCTTTTTGCCGTGGCTAGTTAAACATTAGGGCAAAACTGCTCACTAGTCAACTTGCTGACACTTTTTGACTTTACTAGTTCAGCTAAGTACTGTCAACTACTCGACCAGTGTGCCTAGAAAGGCAATTAATTAACTAGAAATCCTGAAAACAATAACTATTTGAGTACTGTTATTAGTAGTTAAATAGTAAGTTCAAAATAATATCAACTAGTTAGTTAGTGAGCATTTTAGACTTTACTTAAGTCTACTAGTTAGAATTTTAAATCATCCTAGTTCACTGAAGCACACTTTTGACAGTTAGCCTACGAGTTGACATGTAAACTGTGTGTCCGTGTGTAAACATGTAGGCTACTGTCAATCTGCTTTTTGCTGCTGTTACACCAAAATATCCACACTGAGGGACAATAAAGGAATTTTCTATTCTATTCTGTTCTATTTTAAGCATTTTCATCCTTACATTAACTTGCTTAACTTGGCACTGATAGTTTGGCACTAACTTAAGGTAAACTACTTGAAACGTTTGGATTACTAGTCCTTTGGTGGATTAATATGACTTTAGTTTCAATTAGTTGGACAAACGTGCAAATAGAGGACAAAATGCCATTTATAAGTGTTTTATTCAATTACTTGTGCAATGTCACAACACCAAATATCCAACTTTTGCAGTGTTGAGAAATAGGAGAGCAAAGTCGGGCTTGATTTTTTTTTAAATGAATTTCAGTGAACTCTTGAAGGTATGTTTTGTTATTGAAGCAAAAAGAACAGTGAACTCCAGGAACTCGGAACAACAACAAATAATAATATTTCTAGTGCTAAAATGAGATTTGAAAGTAAACAATTAAACAATTTGTCATATTTTACCATTTTGACACAGATCAAACAAAAAGTTTTGACATAAGCACATATGCTGATGTTTTGATGCTGCCCTCGGAACCCCGCCCCCAACGCCGTGTCACGTTCTGACGCTTTTCCACGTCGCAGCTCTGTCTCACAGGCCGACTCGCTGCGTCTGTATGCGTGTCTCCAGCTAGGCTACAGAGTGATGGCGGCGCCCGTCCTGAGAGTGTCCACCCCTCGGTGGGAAAGAATAGCTAGGCTTCTCGTTTGCCTCCTGGGCATCCTGCTCTCTCTTTATGCTTTTCACGTCGAGAGGGAAAAGGGACGAGACCCGACTTATAAGGCCTTGTGCGACGTCAGCAGCTCCATCAGCTGTTCAAAAGTGTTCAGCTCAAGGTAATTTGAATTGAGCAAAGAGCGCCTTCTGTCTGTGGCGCTCAATGAAGCTGCCTGCTATTGTGGCAATCTGGGAAGGGCTGCGCGGTTTAAACTGTCAAATAGCCAAGGCTGCCCTGCACCTCGGGCTAACTCGTACACAATTTAAAAGCAGGATTTCCAAAAGCTATTTAGTCACCAGAAAAACCCATCTGAACTAAGTTAACTGTCACTACTAGCATTAGCAGTCTAGCTTGACGAAGCTAACTTTGCTAACCGTTAGCAGACTCCTGGGCGGCTTGCTATCACCTGAGACACGTCAAATAACTAATCTATGAGTTGAAGTTCGGCGGATTCATCTGACCCGGCTGGTTTATACATGTGTAACGCCAGGTTTAGCACTGAAGTTTGTAGTTTGTACTGATGAGTTACGTTGTTGTGCACGTTTAGATATTACTCAGCTGAAGAAAATTAGTTTTTTCTTGTGGTTAAGTTTTGTTATTGATGGATTTTGGTGTCCAGTTGTTGCTAGAATTCCTCCTGACATCTCCTGCTATCAGCCAGGCTGTGAGATAAAAACACAAACTCACAGAGACATTAAACACATCAACAGGGCTGTACTGGAATAGGATATTACTGTTATATACATCTGCAGTCACAACATGTTTTCTTTCTGATAGGAGTTGACTTTTCTCAAAATGTCACATGCAATCTGCTTCAAACTGAGATTACTTTATAAAGAGAAGTGTGTTTAGCTGTCAGACCAGCTTTTCGTTGATGCACACGTCGTTTATGATGTCTAACAAACACAAAATCACCACCTCACTGGAATGCAGACCGTCTAGGATTCACTACATGTTTCATAATTGAGTGAACTTTCTCACAACCTTATCAGCCTTGACTTTCAGGCTGTGAAATGTCAGCTCTGAGTTATTTTTTACAATTTCTTTTATTGCAATGATAAATAATAAGGCTTATGTACGCTACATTTTATATACATACATTCTTTTTGTACATCTCAAGTTCATTGGTTAAAACTCTTGAGAAGGCCTTTTTGTAATATACTATCTGCAATTTGTGGGGGAAAAGTGCAACTTTCTTTAAAATTATTATTTTTTTACATTGGTTTCAAGACATTTTATTACTAGGGGCAAGAGAAATTGAAACACAAAGATTTTTTTTAAATTCTGGTGTTGAAGCCGTTGGTTGGGAGTGCTCCCATGAGAGGATCTCATTCAGTGGTTTTACTTGTGGGTCAAATTTGTTTTTGTTTTTTGTATTTGATTGTTTGTTTATTTGTTCTTTTTCTGTAAACACAAGGTCCGAAGAATACCATAAAAAACATTCAATATTTGCAACAAGTTAGATCAAAAGTAGGGGTGCACAGATTGCAGTTTTTGGCCGATCACCGATCTTGAGAAAAACCTGACTTGCCGATACAGATTTAATCTTAACTAAAAGCAGATTACGTCAATGTTTCAATTTTCTTTAATTGAGAAAACCAATATGAATACCCATGAAACAATACCAGTTTCTACTGGGCATGAGGTCATGTTCTCAAGTATAAATGAACATATTTAGCATTGCTGTTTGAACTACAAAAATCACATTTGTTCCTTTAGACTTTCATTTTTCTAATTTTGAAAACAAAACTTTTGTACCTGTTTTGACACACTTGTCCAAAACAATTATTACAATGATTTGCTTTAACATTAACTAGGGATGCACTGATTGCAGTTTTTGACCAATCACAGATCTTGAGAACAACCTGAGATCGAGGCCGATAGATCGGTCAGCCGATCTATGGATGCACCCCTAATTGAAAGACTACAAAACCCCCTATAATGATGTCACAGTTTTCACCCTGCTTCCTCCAGGCAGAAGGCTGAGCAGCCTCAAAGCCTGGATAACAGCTTCTTCCTTGAGGCTGTGCAGCTCATGAACTCTGACCATTTAGCTGTCCTTGTGTACTAAAATATGATTTAAGGAGATTATTAATGGTTTTAAATTATTTATTGACTTTAGACTGGCCTGAGTGACACTAGCTCTAATGCATTGTTGAATGGCAATAATCAATAATCTGACATAGGGCTGGGCGATATGGCCTCAAATCTATATTGCGATATAATCTGAAGCATGTGCGATAACGATATATATTGCAATATATTTTTTCCTCTGTTTATATGTCAAAATGACATGCTTTTAAAAATCCTCATATGGCAAATATATTACAGATGTCCAAAATCTCTTGTGTAGAAGGCTCCTCGTCCTCCGCCCGCTCCATGCTTGCAGTCACTGCCATTCTGTTGTCCCAATGTCGGTGCGGGTGCACATCTTAGTGACGTCATGTGTTATTGCGATATCGCGATAGAGCCAAAAACTATCATTACCCAATTTTACATCGTTTCTACCTTATATCGTTTATATTGCCCACCGCTAATCTGACGTATTACTTTTTCTTTGAGATCAAGAATAAAGTAATGATAATTTGGTGAACAGGTCTCTGTAGTGACACGTTTGATCAGGTGTGTGTGTGGGGTGGGGGGTAAACTGTGCTGATTGGATGAATGGGTTGATTATATCGTCTTACTTCAGCCTAACTTGACTCAGATTTTATTTTTGAAGCCTCGTCAACATCTTATTCTGACTTAAGCAACTTTTTTGGGGACCAAACGCTTGAAGATTTAGATCAAATATAAAAGAGTTTTTATTATTATTTTAGCTCTGTATCATAAATCTAATACTTGCCAGAAGCATTTTGCAAGTTTTATAACAAACAACGCCTCCTTTTGCAGATTGCTCTAACTGCCAATAAAGGATAGAATGGGTGACTTCCTCATAAACAAAACCTGGAAAGAATTCCAGGGAATGAACTAAATCACATTCTGATCTTACATTGATTTCTTCATCATTTATTTGTTTTTCCATTTCCCTCTGCTTGTCTTTTGTTATCCAGCTCATTGAGTTTTGACTGCTTTATTTCTGAACCAGTGTCTTTGCTCGTGTTTTTCTGGTTTAGGTGGGGTCGAGGATTTGGACTCTTGGGCTCAATTTTTGGAAACGATAGTGCACTGAACCAACCCAACAGTGTGTATGGGATCCTCTTTTATGCCTTTCAGCTCCTACTAGGTAAGACGTGATCTCAGCCGAAGTAACGTGTGATTACAGAAAATTCAATCGACTAATCCCAGCAGCTTTTTTCTCTAGTAACAAACACTCACGTAGCTCTGTGCCATCTTGTGTTGCAGCTATATTCAAGTACAGTCACGTTCACCACCTTTAGATCCGTGAGGGTTTAATATTAGTGTCATTTTTTTATTCAGCATGAGGAGTTGTGAATATCTCTGCTTATGTTTGACTTGTCTGAACTTGAATGTCTGCTCCTCCTTTGATGGCATTCTTCTTCCCTCTCAGCTCGTAGATGGTGCTGCTGACTCACTTGTGCTGGTTTGACATGTTGGCTAGCAGAGTGGCCCGCAGGCCCGCGTTGCCACCTGGGCCGTGGCACAGAACAAGAGGTCCTTTTAGCCGCAGCAGCTACGACTCATTTGACTAACACAACAGCAGCCCAGTTAGACCAAACTGCCACGGCGGGTCACGATTTCCATTTTAAAGGCCAGCAGTTAGTTTTATAACGGGTTATTTTCAGGTCATTAATCTGACTGACAGCATCCCAAATATACACAAAGGACGTATGCAACTAATGATGGCTTTCTCCATTTTTTTCTGATTAGTTGACAGGTTTTTATTCCATCTCTGCTGTTATCCGTCTATCAAACGGTGGTATTACCCCTCCCAAGCTCCCAATCTGATCAGCCAATCAGAAGAGGCATGACTCAGACAGACAGGAAGTAAAGCTGACTAGTTGAAGCTTGAACTGGTAAAATTACTTACATGTGTGCAAGAATGAGTGTGTGGGTGACTAATCGATGGAGCTCTGGTTCACAGGCTGAGTTTATCTCCTAGAGTCCAACTTGGAAGGATTGAAATTAAACTTCTAGTTGCTTTTTTGACAATGGAATATAATGTAGTAATTCATGATTAATGATCTTTTGATCGAATATTAAAATGAAGTGTTTGCTCCCGTAATTAAACATTATATCATATTTGTTTTTGTCGTTGAGCTGTTTGAACCAAAAAACCCTTTGAGAGTCACCTGCCTGTGTCGTGAGCCGCTCTGCAGACCTAAAGTTGTCCGTTTGAAAGGCGGTATTGTTGAACTGGTAGGAAGCATAAAATAAATTAACTTTGGTTTAACAAAAAATAAATAAAATAAGAAACGAGGGAATTCTCAGGATTGTTCTGATTTTCTCTGATGTTGCTAGTTTTTTTTTGTTTTTTTTTTTGCACCTCATGATGGCTAACATGACCAGTCTGCTGAGCAGACTCATCAAGATGCTTGTGTGTTTCTCAAAGTTGTTTTTTTTTTAACTCAGCTAAGCTTTAGTTTGTGTTTCTTGCCGTAGGAATGACTGTCAGTGCAATGGCCGCCCTTTTTCTCATGATGACGTCCATCTTGTCAGTGGTGGGCTCACTCTACCTGGGCTACATCCTCTACTTTGTCCTGGAGGACGTTTGCATCATCTGCATCACCACATACGCGCTGAACTTCATTCTCTTTATTCTCAACTACAAGCGACTGGTTTACTTGAACGAGGCCTGGAAGCAGCAGCTTCAGGCCAAGCAGGACTAAGCTGCCGAGAAATGGCAAGAAAATTATACCAACAACAAAAAAAAAAGAACGTGACCTCTGAACATTTGACTTGCCACCAGGAGACCTTGCTTCCAAACAATGTTTATTCTGCTGTGTGTTCAAAAAAATGAAGAAAATAACATAAATGTGGGGCCTGACATCTCAATAATGATTGCAAACACTGAAGGATTTGTAAGTGAAAGATGATTTTTGTTTTTCTTTCTTAATTTTGTGTCCTTGTTTAAACTTATACTTTTGGGGCCAGCTGTGTGTGAGTAAATGTGTGTGTGTGTGTGTGTGAGTAAATGTGTGTGTGTGTGTTTCCCATGCGAGCTGAGGCAAAACGGATTGCAGAACGGAGGAAGAAACAACATTCTAAGTGGTGTACTTGAAATTGTTAGAAACTTTATTGCTGCACAAATCATCTGCACTAAAACTGAGCTAAATATTATAAAATTAGACAAAGAGACCCCACTCATTTGGTTACTGGACGGTTTGCAGAAATGGCTATAAGGCAGGATGGAGGGGGGGATGCTGAAAACATCTAGTATTCATTTTGATATTTTTTTCTCCATGTTTACACTTTGTAGTTTTTTTTTTTGACAAGGACCACTAAAATAAACATGGGACAATGTGAGATATTGTGTTTAGATCAGATTTTTATTTTTTGCAATTCTGTAAATAGCTGCTGAGCAATATTTCAGGCTAGGTTGTGATTTAGTGTCGACACAACGATTCAAACGGAAACGGTGGAAGACGAGGTGATCATGTGGTTGGATGAGTCTTGAGGGTGTGCTCTTCTGTTCCAACGCTCTGGTCGGGCGTGGGTTTAGTTTCTTTTCACCGAGTTTGCATAAAGTCACCCCTCGTGTTTATTTTTGTTATTTTTGTGTGTGAAATGCATTCCTGACCACCACACACGTGGAATCCATTGAGACTTCTGTGCCTAAAGGAGTGTTAAGGTGAATTATTAAGTGTTTTTTGGCGGGTGGGGTGGGTAATGTCTACACGATTTTTTAATTTCCTCATTGTTTTATCGTTACAGGGGCATGGCTTTATTTTTATGACCACAGTTTTGTAAATAAAGATACCAGTGAAGTGTTTCTCCCTGTCTGTAATGGTCTCACGAGGTAGCAAAAGGCTGCTACACTGTGATTGTCTGCTCCAGGAGCAGAGAGCTCCGGTGGCTGAGGCGTCTCTCCTGTGGTTACACTAACACTCATCAGGCTTTTGCATTCGATGTCCACTGAACAGTAGCGGTGATCTGATCCAGCTGAGTTACAGTTCATCTTCAGGGTCAAAAACAATGTTTTCTTTTTGACACAAACTGCACAAGTGAAATCTGCTATAAAAGTCATTGTTTTAAGCCATATGTGTTTGGGTTTTATTATTTTTTTTGCTCGGGTATGAACGATAATCCATGTTTTTTGGTGTGTCGCACTCAGAATCAGGCCGATCCAAACCGGTGTAAGGGAATTATCATTTCATTCAGAATTCATCCTTTTAAAGATATGACCATTAGACAATCTCAAACACGCCTTCAAAGATCTCTAATGGTGTTGCTCAACTCTGGTAACGGGTCGTTTTGTTTTATTTTGGAAGAGAAGTGATGTGGCTGATTCTGTCCAGATGATCAATAATTCACTTCTGGTGATAAACTATAAAATTAGCAGCCTTGGAATTAAAATTACACCCCTCTTTTTTAATGTTTTGGCATGTTTGGATCCCCAGTTTTCTACTTGTGTAAGTTAACTAGTTTCCAAAGCGTACCATAGTAGTTATTAAAGTTCCCTCTCCATGGACGGAAGACGTTCTTTTCTCTAACAAATGCATCATGTCAGAACTAATCTGTTTTTCCAAACTGAGGTGGTTCATAGCGCTATCTGCAACAGGTGGTTCACACTCTACAGACACATCACTACGTGTCACTGTGATGGATAATACTGTTTTACATTCTTCACGTTTAACATTTTTCGAACTCAGTAGGTTGTTGGAAGGAGGGTGAAAGATTTACCCACAATGCAACTTGGCATATCCGTGTACATACCCATGTTTTCTAGTAATCACATTTCATCTATTTAAAGCTGCATTCTTTGCCGTAACGGACAAGAAAATGATGTGGATTTAGCTTTTTTAAGTATTAGCATTATTGGTTGTGATGGAGCTAAAACACTCAAACCAGTATGGTTCCAATCTTTAGTTTTTATTCTTTCTTCTAAGGATTCCGTGTGTTCTTTCTTCAGAAAAACCTAAAAAACAAACCTAGAACCAACGTGTGTGTGTGTGTAATCACACATGATCCAGGTTTAAGAAACAGATTTGATCAACAAATGTTAAATATAGAGGATTGCTTTATTTCAGAGAGATCCATTCCACGTTGTCATCAATGTTCACCGAGGCCCTGAGGGAAAACTGCCATGTTAGTTGCATCACCAATGCCAACAAAAGTGCCTTCTGTTTGATCACTAGGCCTTGAGCCAAAGATAAGCAACATTAACAGCCTTGGAAAACGGAGAATGGTAACAGGCACTTCTGCTTGCTTTCCTGGGATCATGAATTGGTAATTCCCAAAGATTTATAATCCAGTAACACCCGTTAAACCACTGGCTGTTCTTTTCTATTTGTGTTCTCCGCTGTGTAATTGTCCCGTTGTGATCGTCTAGCTAGACTTGTTTGTTAGCTAGAAACACGTTCTGATTGTAAAACCCTTTTTGCATCATCGTGCCCTTGTATAGACTGTTAACATTCTGGGTTATTTTAGTAAAAACCGTGACTAAAGTTGAGGGGATGGACGGATAGAAATCCATGTGTCAGCAAAAAAAATGTCTATTAAAGTTCATTGTGGAGGAAAAACTCTGGATTGTTTCTGTATTGCCAAATATATTTAATATTTTAAAATGCTGTATTTTCTTACGTGGAAAAGTGTTACGTGAGTGGTAGGAAGGAAGGCGCGATAAAAATGGTTTAAATCCAGATTCATTTGTGGGAAAACTTGGAGCAAATTTTGAACTGTCGTTCTGTGGAAATGATCTACCATTAAAACATTCCCTCTGAAACCACCTGTCACTTAAAGTTATTTAAGTTCAAGTTTTATATTTTTTCTGTTTTCCATGATGAGCTGCTTTTATCTGAGAAATATGATATACTAGGGCTGGGTGATATGGCCTAAAATCAATATCACGATATATTGAGGAGTTCACCTCGATAACGATAAATAGACGATAGCTACACGTATGTGCAAAAACACAAGTTGTCCACTAGATGGGGCTGTCACGTGTATTACGTACAGCTTAAAGGGACATGAACATCACCAACCTACACACACATCTTTTCATTTTTTAACCAAATTTATTGGATATCGATTACAGTCACAAATTTCGATAACGATAAATTTTCGGTTTATTGCCCAGCCCTATATGTACCCAATATAATATAAACATTTTCTTTCTACTAGCCCAAAACTGAGTGAAATGTTGCAGAGTTCATACAGATCCTGAAGCAGTGAAGCAGCCCCAAACCATCACACTACCACCGCCATGTTTGACTCAAGCGCAGCGCTGGTTTTACACCAGATGTAACCAGAAGAACCTTCCAGAAAGTTCCACTCTGGTCTTGTCAGTCCTGGGAAAATTTTCCCAAGTCTTTAGGATCATCAAGATGTTTATTTTTCGCTAATGTGTGACAGGTTTTTGTGCTGTTTTTGCCCAGATAAGGTTTTGACCTTGGAATTCTCTCGTTTGTCTTATCATTGAACCATGACCTCTGACCTTAACCATAACCAAGTAAGGCCTGCAGTACTTTAGAGGCTTTAGAATGTGCATGATGTGTTGCTTTTTGAGATCTTTTAGCCTCCTTCATGTTGTCACATGGGTTATTTTGAATTGATCTAATTCTTCATGTCTGGGTGTGGGCTAGTGAAACTTAACTCTGCTTTACAAATAATGTATTTAATCAGTTAATTCAGGATTTAACAAAGCAATTATTTTCACATAAACCCAGATTGGCTTTGATAGCTTTGTTCCCTCAATAAATTATTTAATTTGATTTACTCAGATTACTTTTGTCATTGTTTTAGGTGAGACAAAAGTAAAAACAGGAGAAATCTCCAATACTTTTTCAATGCACTAGTTTTACACTTAAATGTGTTCAGGAGGATAATGTCCAAATTATAATACATCATTTGGTTACAATATGTGTGATTGGAGTTTTGTGAAAGTGATGAAGTTTAACATGAGGGAAAAGTACAAAGAAAATGCAGAAAATAGAAATAAAGAGTCATTGTTTTTATTATATTGATTGAAATACATCAGATAATGGATTATCTGCTAATTTTCCTATGGTCAGATTCAGTTTTCACATTAAGATTAAACACACGCTGTGTATTTTATTGCTCAGCAATAATTTTTGTAAAGAAAAAAAATGCACTGAACAACCGGACACTTTGAGGTCAGAGTGATCGACATCGATTTACTTAAAAAGAAACGTTTTTGCAAACATATTTTTTGTAAAATAATTCATGTGAAGAGGTAAAAATAATATTCATCTTTTACAGAATAGTTGCAAATAAACAAAATAGAAATTGATTCTAATAGCTGATTTAAAAAAAAAATACTGCATTTGATCTCATTTAAAAACGCAGATTATTTTTTTAAAAAGGCACATAGTTTCTATCTGAACACTAGTGGTGGTCAAAGTGGACAGGGGTACTTGGTCCACGGAGGCAGCCGGCCGGTCTCATTAGCTAGTCTCCAGTACCTCTCCTTCAAAATAAAAGCTGCCTCTTTGGGTTGCCTTTGCCGAGTAAAAATCCCTTTCTTGTTCCCCACCATACGAGTGATACCTGCATACACACATAAAAAAAAACTTCAATAACATAATACAATAGAGATAATTTATGATATTTCTCTGTTTTTAAGGTCAACATTTACAACAGAGTTCTAATAAAGCAGGAATATTTGAGCAGATCTGCTTCACCTTGTGTAGTCATGAAGTCAGCAAAGTTCCAGATGAGCTCCCCGACGACGTACAGCTTCCTCTTCTGGTCGAAAACACTGTGGTAATCCCGCAGGACTAGTTTCTGGTACTCCTCAGTAAACATGACCGGTGGATCCTGCAGAGTGAGAACAAAACTAATGATGAGAGCCTAATTTACTTAATCCTGTACATTTATTGTCTTTTATTTTAATAGTAGCAGCAGACATGTTGGTCATTAGAGCTACACTCACACTGTGAACCCCCGGCACGGCGTCGGCCCCGTATTCACTCTGAATGATGGGTTTCTGGTACTTTCCGTACCAGTTCTCAAACTGGGTGTTGAGCTGGATCGGGATGACCTCCAGGTGGCCCGGGTCATGGTACCAGGAGAGGTAACTGTTTACACAGATGACATCCACATAGGGAGCCTGGAGGAGAGGGAAAGAAAGAAACAGCTGTGGAGATATTCTCAAACATGGTGAAAGAATTTATCTAAGGAATAACAGCGTTCATGTTTCCCAGGAATATGAAATATTAATTCCATGCTTTTTCATTTTAAAGGACTACAACACTCCCACACAGCTGCTGTCACAACATTTTTCTGCACTGAACTTTATAAAAACAAACTGTTGGTTCCTGAGTTTATTTGCTAATCAGGAAGTTGGTGGTTTGATCCCAACTTCCTCCGCTCACATGTTTAACCTCTTGGGCAAGATGCTGAGTTTCACATCGCCTCAGAGACGCTGATGGACGTGTGGAAGGTTGAGTGAGTGGGTGAATGTGGCTTGTGGTGTAAAAGCAGTGTGAGTGAGCAAAGGAATAAGAAAAGCAGTCCAGTTATCAGTTCCTGCTACACGTAATTATAGGTAATGTAGTTTTTAGATGTCAGAACACCTAGACTACTAGAATCTTATTTAAATTAGATTCCATTTAAATGATGCTGCTTTGATGCACTATGTTGCTGGCACTGAGGAGGCGGCTGTGCAGACTCACTCCTTTGTCCCTTGCATAGTTGCTGTCTGTGATGAAGGTGACGGGCCGAGTGGGGTCCAGAACTCTGGTGTGTTTTATCAGCGTTCTGTAGGAAAATGTGACAGTTGTCAGCAGCAGTCCAATATCAAACCTTCAGACTAGGGGCAGACCGATATATCGGTCGGCCGATATTTGTCCTTAGTAAAGCTGATTTAAAGTCAGGCACATCCTCGGGCAGCCCGGTGCTGTTGCAGAATTTAATTGAATTGTATATGACTTTAACACTGAGCAGTGCACAAAGTTAAGATTGAACAGCTGGTTAAATTCAGAGTTCAAAAACCGATTCAGCTTCAGATGTTTTGTGCATCAACTGTTATTAGTGACATTTTAGCATGAAAATAAGGTGGAAAACGTCTACACGTCGGCCATTGGCTGACCATGTCTCCTACATATCGGCATCGGCAACAGAAAAACCAACATCGGTCGACCTCTACTTCAGACAAGAATCGTCAGTACTCACTGGAAATAAAAGCCAGCAGGTGGCATCTCTGCAGATGGCTCATTGGCTACTGACCACATGACCACAGAGGGATGGTTCTTGTCCCGGCGTACGAGCTCATCCATGACTTCTAGGTGGTGGGTCAGGGAGGCGTTCTCAAAGCTGCGACTATAAAAACAAAACATCTCAGACGCACTCGTTCACCCTGTCAGTAGCATGTTGGTGTCTTTGCAGCTGATACTCTGTTCCTTTTTGGCCATTTCTTGACAAGAAACTGAACTTTTCATCATGTATTTTCTATAGATTTGAGCTCCCAAACTAAATAAGGCCACCGTGGAATGCAGCTTAATGTTTGTCTGTGTTGAGTCAGGGTTAATGGGTGTTTGGGGTCACTGTCCTCTTGCAAAGATCAACCAAGTCAAAGTCTCATCCACCGAGCTGATTGTGTAAACATCAGGATTTCTAAGGGAAGTGATCTCCTTCCTTATTTCGTGCACTCTGTGCTAAAAATCCCCACTAATACCAGTCTCTTACATTTACCATCAACATTGTTTTGGGATTATTCTGACCAAAATCTAAGTCTATCATCTAAGAAGAAGACTTCCTGCCTCTCACTCACTCATCTTCTAAACCATAGTAATGTTTGCTGTTCTATGGGCTTAGACTCGTTTAGATAGCTAACAGCTAACGCTAACAGTGCTAGAACTAACAAAGATTTTTTGACAATTATAAGAAAAAAGACTTGCATGTCTTTGATGCCCACTCCTGGGGACTCGTCTATCACCACGATGCCATGGCGGTCGCACATCTGCAGGATCTCCTCAGCGTAGGGGTAGTGGCTTGTGCGGAACGAGTTAGCCCCCAACCACTTCAATAAGTTGAAGTCTTTGACAACTAGGGGCCAGTCAAAGCCTTTACCTCGAATCTACGACACAAAGTTAAAAAAAAATCATTAAAGAGGAAAATGTTTGAGAATGATAAAAGTTTGTTTCATCTGGTGGAGCTCACATCAGAGTCCTCGTGCTTATTGACCCCGTGGAAGTAGAACGGTTTGTTGTTGATGACAAACTGGTTGGTGGTGACTCTGACGGTTCGGATGCCAACTGGTAGAGTATAAACATCTTCATACGTTGATCTACCATCAGCAGCACTTAGGCGAACCTGGATGTTAAAATGTAAAGAATGTAATCCTACAGGAATGATACAATCACACGCTTTAGATAGTGATCAATATGACAACAAACTACATTAGTAAATGATTGTATCAATGTGCAAAATATCAGTACAGCAATAAATCTTGGGCTATCATACTTCAAACACCATGAAATCAGGTTCTGCCAATGCAAAATAAAAGACTCTCACTTCGATTGTGTTCCACATATGTTTTAGATTACAGAGGTGGATGAGACTGCCAAAATTATGTTGGGCTGACAGAAGAAATTTAGAGGATTTTCAAAAACAATTATTGTCAACACAATATTTAAAAATACAATTGCATGTTTTGCTGATAGTGTGCAGCTCTAATTAAAATTCAGGGTTTAAAAATGGTCAAAATACTTGAGTTTAGGGTATGTTGCATTATCAGTTGCAGCAAAGGATATTGTATGACTTCATGCCTAAAAATGCATGTGTACAATCCAAATCATGCATGAATCATGTGACTGTTTTGGTGGGAAATGTGCTATTTTACTCTGAGTTAGAAGGTGTTACATTTAGAGATTGACAAGTAAATTTTATGCAAAAAATAATGTTCCCTTACCTCCAAAGAGTACAGATAACCCGGATTTTCATGCATCAAATATGGCCACCACAGCTTCACATCTACCACTTTAAGCACTCCAGATGCGTCATTAGAGGAGACCACACAGTGGCCTTCTTTGTCTATCAAAGTGACTTTCAGAGTCACCGTAGTTGCTCCTTGGATGGACACGTTGTATTTGACAAGACCTGAAATCCAAAAGAAAATGCACAAATGAAAAAAAGGGCTTTAACAAGCAAACACTGGGTAGACCAGTGGTGTCTGATCCTGATCCTCCAGAGAATAGGGGCTTGATGTTTCATGGAGGCCGTGAAGCTCATGAACTCTGACCTTTAAGCTATCTCCTACACTTGTTTACTACAATATGACTTTAGCAAATCCAAACTATTAGTCCCAGAGGTTGTTCATGTACACAGTGTTGTGCTGATTTACCAGTACTATCCAAGAAGTCTGTAACCACGGTGATGTCATCCACATAGGCTTTAGGAGTTGTATAGAGGAGTACCGAACGATGTATCCCAGCGTAGTTGAAGAAATCAAAGTTGGTGTTTTGCACAAAAAAACCCTCAGGATACCTGCAGACCAAGCAGAATGTATTTATCAGCTTTTGCATTAAAGAGATCCAATATTTAGAGAATGGTAACCTGGAGACAAAAGGAAGCTGTGATGATGGAAAAGTGATGATTATTAAGTTACATGGTGATGTCGTTCATGTACTGGATGCTGCCTGGTGGCAGAGTGTGCAGATTCAAGGTGTTGTTGACAGCAATGGTGATCCTGCAGGGTATGGAGGGATCCTTCCGGAGTAAACCGTCTATGTCAGCCTCGAAGGGAAGATGACCACCTTCATGCTCTGTCACCTTCACTCCATTCACCCACTAATGGATTAAAGGGATCAGCATCAAATCTCAAATCTGATTGGCATGACTAGGAAAGCTGCACGTAAAAACTCACCACTATTGAATAATAGTGAGCACTTCCCACTCTGAGAACCACTCGTGTCTTCTCATCAGAGACCCAGCGGGCTGGCACCACCACCTCTCGCTCATACCACACCCAGCCAATGAAATCTCTCAGGCCTGGGTCTTGTGTGATGTCATTGAAGCTGGAGGGAACTGGCATGTCAATCACTGGACCAGTCTGGAGAACATTAATGGAAAGATTAATGAATGGGATTTTGTAAAATATTTTAGAAATTAAAATTTTTATTTATTATTTAACATTGTATTAATGTTTAAATCAGAACACAAGAATGTATCTGTGAATGTTTTATTCTTTAAGTGCATATAAAATGTTATTAATGTTCAACTCCCCTCCTCACCTCTGCAAGGCGACTCTTGTACCAAGCCTTCTGGAAGCCCTGGTTCCTGGTGGGGGACCTGTCCGCCCTGAAAGCCCACAGCCCGTTCAGCTCCTTCACCTCCCTGGAGGAGGACTCCTGGGGGAAAAGCATGCCGGAGTCCAGCAGGAGGCCCGCCTCGAAGGCAGCAAACAGACACAAAACACGGAGCATGCCGAGCTCTTCAGGGGAACGAGTCCGCTGCACTCAAGCTGCAGCTCCACATACTTCCTGCTCTCTCGGTCACGTGACTAGTTCTTTAGTCACGTGGCTACTACTCATCAGAAACCACTAATAAAAACAAATAAAATGTATTTATTATGTGTAGTTTGTTTTAAAACACATAGCCTATTAAGTTGAGAACAATTATTTTGTTTCTCTTAAAAAATTGAAAAATAGAGAATTTTTTTTTACATTTAGAATAATACTTTTTTTTTTCTTTTTTTCATTTTTTAGCAAAATAGCAAAGTGAACGAGAGAAAATTACCCAATATTCTTGAATGACTAAAAATATACAGAACTGTTATTTTACTTTGGCCTCTACTTGTTAGGGGAATATGTTGCCATCTTGTGGCTATTTATTAACATTACAACGACCTTTGAAATATAACCAAACCCTGGCTTTTAAATATAAATCATATTCATGCAAAATTATAATGTCTCTGCTAAAACAAAACATCCTCACTTTAAAGTGTTTTTTTTAAATAAAACCTTTTAATTTAATTTTTTTCCCAAGTTATCAATTTTATGTGGGTGCTACAGAACTTGTGTTGTTTTCTAAAGTCCGTTCATATTTCTAGAGACGTGATACAATTGATGCTTTGAGTGTGTGTGTGAATTTTGTTCTTGTTAGAGACTAAACCTGCCAGCTGCAGACATGTAGTGAAGCCATTAAATAGCATGTTTTTTCCAATAAAATCAAATTACATATTGTGCTGGTGAAGGTTCTCAGTCATCCAGGTGAATAAGTCACATGACCGTTCTGTTATCATCCTTAAACTGAAATGACACACAAATGGCTCAAAATGTTTAAAATGACATAAAATATCACAAAAATATCAAAACCCTTTCACCAACATAGTGTTTGGTGTTCATTTTGCTTGATCTTACGTGTAAACAACACAAAACATTGGTGCTGCTCTACTGAACTAGGAAATAATGCTAAAAATGCCACATGGCATACAATTAAAAAGCCAATTTCAGGTTTTCAAGCATTATAACTAAAAGAAGGAGCATGAATGACATAAAGGACGACACAAGAGCAGAGAATCACAGCTGTGCCATTTTCACCAACATCAGCATGAAAGAATAAAATTGGAACGCTCTCGCTTTGGTGAGTAACACAACAGGAATATGAATATGTGAGCAGTTTCAGTTCATCCTATTAATTCATGAAGTCAGCAAGGTCATGAAATGGTGATTTTATATATATATATATATATATATATATATATATATATATATATATATATATATAAAAATATATAGGTGCTGGTGATAAAATTAGAATAGCATGACAAAGTTGATTTATTTCAGTAGTTCCATTCAAAAAGTGAAACTTGTGTGTTAGATTCATTCATTACACACAGACTGATACATTTCAAATGTTTATTTCTATTATTTTGATGATTATAACTGACAACTAATGAAAATCCCAAATTCATTATCTCAGAATATTATAATTTTGTGAAACGGTTCTATATTTTGGGTGTTGTCTTTGACCAATCAATGTCTCTTGAAGGCCATTCAAAATCGCTGGTCAGAAACTGTTTTTATCATTTGAGAAATATCTCCAAACTGCAAAGGTTGGTGTCAAAACATGAGCTTGAAATGGTTCTCCATGCCTTTATCTCCTCCCGTCTAGATTACTGTAACACCCTTTTCCCATGTTTTAACAAAAAAGCCCTTGACCGCCTTCAGTTGGTCCAGAACTCTGCAGCGAGGCTCCTAACTGGAGCAAACAGAAGAGCTCACATCACTCCTATTCTGATGTCTCTGCACTGGTTACCCATTAACTTTAGAATTCAATTTAGGATCCTTACTATAACATACAGGGCTCTACATGGCCAAGCTCCTCCTTATGTTACTGAACTGTTAAAGCCTTATGCTCCAACCCGAGCCCTCAGGTCCACAAACCAGAACCTCCTAGAAGTTCCAAAGACCAGATATAAAAGTCGAGGTGATCGATCTTTCCAGGCTGTTGCACCCCGACTTTGGAATGAACTTCCTTTATCCCTACGTGTTACTGACAGTCTGGACACCTTTAGAAAGCAGCTGAAGACCCTTTTGTTTAAAACTGCTTTTACTTAAATCTTTTATGTTTTATTCGTTTTTTCTTATTTACAATCATCTTTCATTTGTTTTATCATTTTTATAATTTTATGACTTTATGTTTTCTGATTTTTAATGATTTTATGATATTCTGTTGTTTTGTTTTAAGATAATGTTATGATGACTTTATCTTTTGTTTTGTTGATCTTTGTGAAGCACTTTGTGATTCTTTGTCTGTGATAAGTGCTATACAAATAAAATTTACTTACTTACTTACTATATTGAAGACCCCTGGTGCCACACTCTAATCAGCTAATGAACTCAAAACACCTGCAAAAGCCTTTAAATGGTCTCTCAGTCTAGTTCTGTAGGCTACACAATCACGGGGAAGACTGCTGACTTGACAGTCGTCCAAAGGACGACCATTGACACCTTACACAAGGAGGGCAAGACACAAAAGGTCATTGCTAAAGAGGCTGGCTGTTCACAGAGCTCTGTGTCCAAGAACATTAATAGAGGTGAAGGGAAGGACAAGATGTGGTAGAAAAAAGTGTACAAGCGTGTGAAGCTCACAGATACTCAGAGGAAGCACATTTCCTTTGTCTAATAATCCAAGCAAACACCTGAATCTTTAGTAACTGTTAAATAGTTCTAATGAAAACATTTTAAATTCAGTTAAATGTATTTAAATGTTTACATTTTCTGTTAACATCTCCATGTGCATTTATTTGTGGAAGGGTTTAATACAGACGTCGAGATGTAAAAAAAATCCAATGAAGATCCAAGTTCTACAGGAATCAGGGATCCAGTTTTAACCTGTCACCAATCCAGATTACATCAGTCTGGATTAGGCAGTACAACTGAATGATAACTGTGAGGTATTGTTTTATAAAGTGATGCCTACAACGATTTAAGCCATCATATGTAGGTTACAGTTCTTCCTCTAATCCATTCTGTATGAAAAGGGCAGTTAGTGTGAGCGAGTACAAAGCTTTCAGGTCAAACTGAGAACGTCTCATTTCTTCAGTAATCCAGGTCACTCCCACTGCGATGATTACGCCCCAGATTAGACTACTGTTTATGAAAAGTGGATCATGAAGGAAAAACAACAAAAATAAAGAAGAAATCAAATGAAAACAAGATTTCTGAACACAAAACATATTTATGAGAACACACGAAGGAAATTAGGAAACGCTTTTTGCATTACACGTTATGTTACACTTGACTGGGAAGCCAAGTTGTATTTTCTGTTTATAAGACAGTATTGACTCAAAGTTACGAGTTTAGTCTTTTTCTGAGTCAAACTGTTTAAAATGGGTCAAATCTGGGTTAAAAAGTGTAATTTAAATAAAAATGATCTCCAGTTTGTGATTCAACTCATAGTGCAGGAATTAAAGTGTCCTCTAACCCTAACCCTAACCTTTTAACAGGAAATTGACATGGTCTAACATTTTTACACCCTGAAATAAAACGGTGAAGCTGACGGCTGTGATTGGACGACAGGAGTAAATCTGCAGGGTAAATCCCCTCCTGGCTCAGGCAGGGATTTGCTGTCAGAGTAAACTGTGCTCTACTGGATGACCATCACCATCCAACGTTCTCTAGGCTGCAGCGGGCCCTCAGACGGTCTCTTTAATTTGGGTTGAACAGCTTGGACTCAGATCTGACAGCTCTTTTCTTGTCCTTGCATGTTGAAGTTGAAGAAGCTGACCCACTGGAAGCTTTCTGGAGGACAACACAGTCCACTGGAGCCGCTGGTAGGCACTTCTGTTATATAACCTCTGTTCAATGGAGAATTATTGGTCAAATTTAGCTTTATGTTTGAATATTATTTAAAAAAATTCAAAATCTAACTTTAAAAAGGCACTTTTGATCAATGCAGAGTACTTCATAAATGTGTTTGTTGGAGGCAGAGGTTCATTAAATAAGCCTGACATTAATTTTACTGAATGACAGAGCAGATTGATTAATAATTAACCTAAACCACGTTTCTCCACAGATCGGGTCTTTATAATGTTTTATTTTTTGCTCATTTGTGCCCAAATAAACATTAGTTTTATTTAACAATCAACTCAATTCTTGCTCTTTCTTTGTCCAATGAGAGAATTAAGATTCTTACAAGAACTCTTAAAAAACAGGTGATTGGATGTTCATCTCTAAACCAATTCAAGATGGCCTCCATAACGAATCAAGATTTAAAGTTGTGGTTCACCTAAAAACCATTTTTAAATGATTATTTCTGATTATAAACAGTCACTGAGTTTTTCATGCAGGCTGAACATGAAAATAGTCTCCTCCACCTATCTCCTGCTTTAGCTTCTGATAGAAAATAGACTCTAGGTGAAACTCTAGGATTAGAAAATCCTGACAGATCTACGTCACGCTGTCACTTAACATTCATGGACTCACCCATCTTGACTCACGACGGGGAAGGCTGTTGTTGGTTTAGCGTCCAGGAAACAGCAGAGAACGTCTGGGCTAGTAGAAGCTAACCATTAGCATTAGCAACTCCACCACACAGCAGAACTCCTCCAGGCTTGTGTTATTGGTGGAGATAAAACATCAACGTTGCAGAGCAAACAGAGTCAGTGGTAGAGTCGTGTTGCTGTTAGCCAATCAGAGGAGAGATGTCCAGATATCAGGAAATAAGACTCCAAATCCTGCTGTTGGGTGGACAACAACATCCAATCAGTTAAATAATGCTCTCACTCTGATGCTCAGTTATCGTTTCCTCACAAGAAGAGTTCCTGATCCGTGAATCTACGCATCAGTTCCCAAACCAACCATAAGACCCTGCTTCCAGTTATTTCTCCATTCCAGTCCTTGCACCTCTCGTCTCCCACCAAAACAATCCCATCACGCTCCAGCCTAACTCCATCAGCCGACAGCTGTCGGCGGCTAGCGTGCCACGTCCTCTTTGACACTACTCCTCTACCTCCTCGCACGCCCTCGACTCTTCTTAGCTCACACCTGCCTTCCCCCACTTGTGGATCGCCAACAAAATCTTCTGATCCCCGCTACGCTCCACGAGCGTGACTGACAAGACCACTGGAAACGTTTTGGTTAAACGAGTGAACCACATCTTTAACAAACGCAAAAACAGACTCTAAGTCTGTTTATTTAGGACAGGGGTCCCCTACATGGGCTCCGTGACCCCCCAGGGGGTCCCCACAAGATTGTCTGTGCTGAGATTGTGAGGTCAGCAAGATTATGTTTATAAAAAATACATTTATAAAATCCCAATAACACACCCAATGGTTTAATCATAACGGTGTCTTGGACATAGGCAAGGGGGTTCTTGTGGAAAAACCGTTGGGAACCACTGATTTAGGGAACACTGAGCTAAATTTGTATGTGTCAATGGTTGGATTATTCACAACAATGCATGATCACTCTTCCATGAATGTGTGATATGAAAGGCAGTTTTTAACTGAAGAAATGTTCTCTTTACGTGTTTTATACCCCTAAAGTAATCGAGGTTGAGATGTGAGGAGGAGCCATGCCTCTGGTCAAGAGAAATATTGAGCCTCGACACCTGTGCCACGACGTCGTGCCGGACGGGGTCACCAGCGAGCTGGAATGTGTCACCAACAACACGCTGTCCACCATCATCCGTCAACTCAGCAGTCTGAGTAAGATCCAAGCTGCTCAACGCATGTCGAGCTTCTCTTCAAGAATGTGGCTTTGAAACAAGCTAACAGCTTTATCCGATGCATCCCGGTTTATTGGTTTAATGAGGCATTTTCTTTCTGCCTGAGTGGCAGAAAAGCTGCAGTCAATCACATCTTAAAGGGATATTCCACCCCTAAGTGAAATTTGGTCTATTTCTGTATTCCCTACAGTTAGATAAGTGAGACAAAAGCATTTAGTAACCAGTGCAGTAATTCTTCTGATCTGGCAGCAGTCCATCTGCTTTAGCTTAGCATAAACAATGGAAGTGAATGGCAGGTACTAGCATTTTGTGTGCAAAAGTGATTAAAATGACTCAATAATGATACCAATGATTCTTGGTGAGCTCAATAATCATGTCGACTGCAAATAAAAAGTAAGAAGTAACACAAAGGATTTGCAGATTTAGACTTGGGACTATACGACAAAGCACCGCTGTAACCTGCTGCTGCATTGTGCATGGATATAACACAGCGGTCGAAAAAGCCTCCGGCTTCTGTAGACAAACATTTGTGGGAATAACGTGAAATATCCTGAAATAAATTTAAAAATCAACATATCACTTCAAGAACCCAAATCGAGGGTTCTGGATGTGTTTTCCTGAATAATTTGGAAATTCTGAGGTGTTTTATTGAATATTAGATTCAGCCCTTGGCTACCACAACAACAATCGGCCTTCAGTCCTTCACAATAAGAGTCTCAATAAGAGTCTTCACAATAAGAGTCTCAAACATGTATCCCATGTGCATGTTTGATCTATCGACTGAACGAGAGTAATACTTGTTCCTGGTTTGAAATGAAAAATTTCTCTCTGACATCTGGCGTAGAGATGCTCTGATCTCTCTCTCTGTGTGTGTGTGTGTGTGTGTGTGTGTGTGTTTAGTGAAGTAACAGAGGATTAGAGCTTACCGTAAAGCTTCGTACAACAGGCAGATGAGATGCAGGTGGGCGGAGACACAGACTCTTTTGGTCTTATGATAGCTTTTACAATAAGTAGATCTGAGCTGCTTTAATCTCACAGCGAGAAACACTTAATGCTGAAAAATGATCCAGAACAATAATCCAGTATGCAAAAAACACGTTAGAAATAAATCTGTTTTCCCTGAAAGCAAATAAGGTAAAGAGGTTTTTTTATTTGTTCTTTTCTACAGAGTCTTTCTTTTGTTGCTCCTGGTTGCAGGTAAACAGGCAGAAAATGTGTTTGGGGAGCTTTTCAACGAGGCCAACACCTTTTATGTGCGTGCAAACTCTCTCCAGGACCGAGTTGACCGTCTGGCTGTCAAAGTCACCCAACTGGACTCCAGCGTTGAGGAAGGTCCGTTTACTGGACGGTGTATCTATTATTGTTGTTTATCGTCACACATTTTAAAACTTTTATCTCTCTCTTTGTTGTTTCAGTGTCTCTTCAGGACATAAATATGAGGAAGGCATTCAGGAGCTCCACCATCCAAGATCAGCAGGTTTTGTCCAAAGGCAGCATTCCTGATTCAGTGGCCGGGATGTTCAACAGCTGTGATGAACCTCCTCCCCTCAGGAACCTCACTGCTTACAGGTGGAGCATCTGATCAAAATCCAGCAGCTTCTATTGCATTATCAGTGATTGTCAGGTTGGAAATAACCTTTCTTTTAACATAAAACAGGGAGGATTCCACAGACGCCATGAAGTTCTACTCTGACCCGTCGTACTTTTTTGATTTGTGGAAAGAGAAGATGCTTCAGGACACGGAGGAGAAAAGGAAGGAGCGGCGGAGACAGAGGGTGAGCCCTCAGACGGCATTAAAACTTTGTGTTTTTACCCCATGGGTGTTTTTACCACCTCATCATCTTTCCACAGGAGCACAAGCGCAGCATGGAGAGCAGCACGCTTCAGCGGGAGGTGAAGAAGGTGAGAAAGGCCCGAAACCGCCGGCAGGAGTGGAACATGATGGCTTTTGACAAGGAGCTTCGTCCAGATCACCGACATCCACAAACCCTTCGGAGAGGAGCTTCATCAGAGGGCTCTCTCTCCCCAGATGGCAGGTCAGAGCGATTTAATTTGGTTTGGAGATCAAATACATTTCTGGAGACAATTCTGGGCTGTTTTTATCACCTGAGCTAATGCTTTTGTTATCTGTAATCTTCCTGTTTGTCACCTTTTATCCAGGCCTGACCTTCTGGACTACCCAATCCCCCCTCTCCCTGCTGAGGCCGCCTGTAACTATGCCAAGTCTCATGATTACATCCCTGGAAACGCACACCCGCCACCCCCCGTGGAGCATGAGTACCACAGCATCGACGTTAACTACAAGAGGCTGACCTACTCCCCAGCAGAGCCTCATGGTGCAGACAGAACTAGGGGTTCAGCGGTGGTTCCTCTGCCTCCCCCAGCCCCCCCCATCCCATCAGCTCAGACAGCATTTGGCTTTCCTCAGGGCTCACTACCACCAGCTTCACTTAATGGTGTCGGTCCCAGTTACCCTCTCCCACCAGTCCCTCCTCCCCCACCTCCCCCTCCTCCAGCTGCACCCTTACACCTCCCAGGACACCCTGAAGGCTGCAGGGCTGAAACGAAACCTGTGAGGGACGCCAGAAGTGACCTGCTATCAGCCATCCGCATGGGTAACTTTGGCTTATTAATTCTTCATTTTGACATTCTCCTTGAATCTTTTTCTTTTATTTAAATCATGTGCTGAATTTTCAGGCATCCAGCTGAAGAAGGTCCAGGAGCAGCAGGAGCAGCAGAGCAACCGGGAGCCGGTGGGGAACGACGTGGCCACCATCCTCTCCAGACGCATCGCGGTGGAGTACAGCGACTCTGAGGAGGACTCTGAGCTCGATGACGACGAGTGGTCGGACTGATGAAACTCAAAATGTGACACCAAACTTCAAAACATCCAAATAACTCTCTTTGGCGCCACCTAGTGTTCTCCACTGTCTCTGCAGAACCAGGACAATTCAGATCTGAAATATGAATGCAGAAATGCTACAAACACAGCTTGTTATGTTTCAAATGAGAATTTAAAATGAAATAAAAACATTAAACATGTTTAATTATAATCTTTCTGTAAAAATGTGTTCTAATAAAACGGCTTCTTGTTTGGAGCCTCAGCATCAGCGTTTTCTAATGAAAGACCTGGCATGTCAGTGTGGGGGAAATAAAAAACTTAAAGGCCTATTTTTGTACAATTTGATGTCATTTCATCTTCTATATAACCTTTTGTGGTTGTGACATTCTTTAATTGCTATACCTCAATTTATTTCACCTATAATAGTAAAGTATAAATATAGAATTGTTCCTTTAATGTATTACTTGTTATGTTTCTTTGAAAATAGAATTGAAAATCCATCTAGAATCTCATTCTCACCTGCCAGATAACAGGCACAAACCTTTTATTTTGCATTTTTTGGAACGATTTTATTGTTTGAATAAAGGATGTGATGCACACACTCTA
Source organism: Aphyosemion australe (assembly GCA_006937985.1). Lineage (NCBI taxonomy): Eukaryota > Metazoa > Chordata > Actinopteri > Cyprinodontiformes > Nothobranchiidae > Aphyosemion > Aphyosemion australe. Next base: position 1,665,848 of record SSNS01000029.1, on the reverse strand, counting down.
AGTCACCAAGCAAGCTCAAAGATAGGGTGCTTGTATCTGCTACAAGATCAGCTTAAAACTATATTCATATCAAACCTTCTGTTAGTTATTTTTACATCTTTTATCATCATTTGGGTTCTTATTTTGGGCTCTTTTCTCTCTGGATAACACACAGAAACAATTCCACACAATATATTTTGTAAATTCTCATCTGCAAGCACAGAATTTGTTTTCGCCCTGCCAACCCAATAACCTTTCTGCAGCAAGACTAAACCATCAAATTATGATGCAATTCACAGATTTTGTAATCAAGCAGGTTTCTGTGGCTGAAGTCTTTTGCACAAGTTTGTTTTCATAAATCTGCCGTTATGAAACGCTGTTTGGCACAAGTTTAATTATATATTTTTATGTTTGTCATGGTGGAAAAAGCGTGCCTGTTTAAACTGGTGAAGTATGCCTGCAGGAGGTTTCAGTGCCGTGGCGTGTATCTGCCTGCTCTAAACTATAAAATATATCACAATCAGAGCTCTGGAAGTCGTGTTTATACCCGAAGATCAGGACAAGTTCCAAATCTTTACGCGCAGCAATGATGGGAAAACTTCACAATGTAAAAAGTGTGAATGTTAGACTTTCACACGGAGTAAACATCTTTATTATTCAACCATAATTGGTGCCTGATTTTAAATTAAATTTTAATGAAATTGAATGAGCATCCTCCGTAGGGTGGTTGAGTTCAGCCTTGGTGATGAATTTAGAGGCTTGGGGAGCTCAGAGAAGAGCCGCTGCCCCTCCTCACAGAAAGGAATCAGCTGAGTTGGGTCACACATTTTATTAGGGTTCCTCCTGGTTGCCTCTCTCAGGAGGCCCTAGACCCAGAGTTCAATGCTGGAATGATGTATCCTCTCTGGGAACACCTTAGCATCCCCTGGAGGAAACTACTTTCTCTCATAGACCTGTTGCCTCCATAAAAGTGGATAGATGGATAATTGAGCCATAAGTTAAATAACACCAAAAGAGCTAAATATGACAAATAAAAGAGACTCAACTATTTATTACAGCTGCAGATTTATTATTATGCTGTACATGTATATGAACAATTTTCCTTTATAATTTGTAATATTCCTAGAAAAAATCCTGTTTTCTTGGAATTCACTTGGTTGTATTTCTATTTAAAATATGCAGAAGTGTCACTGTCTGGATTGATTTTTAGCCAAATTTGGTCGTTAACAACATTTTCTCTGAGGCATGACAGATTAGAGAGGATTTTGTGTGACATCAAGCAAGTTTTTGATCCCAACTCCATCTCCACCGTTTCTTAACAGCTGATCTTAGCTGAAAACTCTGGCATGAAGGATTTCATTTCCCTCAAGGATTTCTGGGTCTTTTTTAAATTCATATCTGTTTTGTTTGTTAATGAAATAACTTATTTATTGCAGAAAAAAGATGAAACTTGATTAAATTTGTCCGGAACACTATAGCCACTCCTGAAAGCTTTTTAATTTATTTTGAGTAACAACATTTTAAAATGCTCAACACAAGAGTCACACGTGTGTTGTTGAATCTAATGAGGTTATGAGCGTTTTAGCGTAAAGATTTTACAGGAATATGATAAAAAGCACAATGTTTGTTCAGCACACGAGGCATCATCAGCCCAGCTGTTGTTCTCTCTCTGAGTTTTACTGTTGCAACTGCTGACAGATGAGTTTGATTATGTGGTCTCTGCCACAGAAAGCCCTGGAGGGTAACTTGTTTATCTCTGGGGTTTTACTTTTTTTCTGTTTGGTTATTTTAAAGCTATAGGGAGAAAAAAACAGGTTTTTGCAGGTTTGTGTCTTTGCTGCTTCTCTCTCTCGTGGTTGGCTGGCTTGTATCCTGGCAGAACTGAACCCTGTAGCTGTGAAAACATACCACACGTTTGCCTGAAGCTTCACGTGTCTGAACCCAGCCCGGTTCTGTGGGTTGTGTTCTGGCTCAGGAGGTGTAAGGGAGGTTCACCCACTCTGCTCTATATAAAGAACCATCAGCCAGAGGTCCCAGTAACGGACCATCCAGGCTCCGATCAACACCGTCTCTGCACTGGCCCTGCTCTTCAACGGCAATGACCCCGCTGCTCATCCTGCTGGGAGCTGCGCTCTGCTCCCTGAGCGTTTCCGCTGAAGTCCTTCCTCCAACAGACTTCAGCGTTCAGGGGGTAAAATAAACTTTGTTTTCATGCAAATTTATGCTTCCTTCACTCAGTTTTTTATGGTCTTTATGGAAAAAAAATGCAATGATGTCTAGTTTTGACTGAAACGGAACCAAACATCATTATTAAATTGTTGTTTTTTTGCCTTTTCATGTCCACAGATGGCAGGAAAGTGGTACCTGGTTGGAATTGCCTCCAACTCTGAGTGGTTCACAAGCCGCAGAGCGAGAATGAAGATGGGCACAGCCATGCTTAAACTAACTGCAGATGGAGACCTGGAGATGTCCTACAACAGCCTCAGGTAGGTGTGAGATGAGAGAGACTTAAACTTAAACATTCTGATAAACTTTGACCTCGCCATGTAAGTTTCAGTCGTGTCTCTGCAGGTCAGACGGTACTTGCTTTAGGAAGAACAAACTGGCAAAGAAGACCGATGTACCTGGGAAGTTTACCTACACCTGTCAGCGTAAGTGAAATCCATAAATTACCCATCTATTGTCTTTCTGATTTCATTTCTCACACCATTTTATTTTCCTGTTTAGGCTCTGGTCGAATGAGCGACATGCGTGTGGCTGAGCTGAAGGCTGACGAGTACATGCTGATTCACACCATCAAAACCAAGGAAGAGGGAACCTCCACTGTCACCAAATTATATGGTAAGGTCCTGCACGCAATTTAAACACATACAGGAGTTTGATGTTTTTGAATTAAAAGCATTTGGTTTGGCAGGACGTGCAGAAGAACTCGGAGCTCCAGTGAAGGAGAAGTTCAAGCAGCTTGCCTTGAGGACTGGATCTTTGGCTGAAAACATTGTTTTCTTTCCCAAAAATGGTACTTTTTGCAAATGTTTTTGAACAAATCAGTATGCAAAATAATGATATGAGCATTAATGACTTTGCTTTTCCTTTCTTTGCTCAGCGGAGTGTCCAGCTGCCTAATTCCATGACTCGCTCATCTTGTTTTCTGATGAAAACGTGAAACATCTATCAAGACCACGACCATGAACTGAAACATCTTCAGTTCACTGACTCCTGCAACTCTTCAGCTTGGTTTATCACTGTATGATCAAACTCTACTGGCAAATAAAATAAAATAAAACCCTAAAATACTTTGCTTTCTTTTCTATAAATAAATAAACTTTCAGAAATGTCGTCCCTTTAATTGATGACTATGACTTGATCCATCCGTACCGCCCACCAAGGGCTCTGAGATTTGCAGATCAGCTGCTGCTCTATCAAGCCCTTGGAAAAGGGACAGTGCACCAGTTTTAAATAATGCTCTATAAATAAAATGACTTGACATAAAACACAATGTTGGACATTAATCAGCTGCACCATGATTTATGACCTGGTGTTATTTTCTATGCAGACCTCCAGTCCTGCACCAGGTCTGGTCGATTTCAGTGACTTTCACCAGCAGTCATGATGCATTTCTGCAGGAAATGCAAGTTCTCTGGTTTTGTGTTGTAAATAATTTCGTTGCACAACTCACATAATGTTGCTCTACAATCCCACAAGAAAGCCATTTGGGTTTAGGTTTAGGTTAAAATTTGACTCTTTTAAACTACTATTTTATTAAATTTAGTATGTCTTCCTTTACATGCAGCATTTGTTTTTGTAGTATTTCAAAGGACCATCCAGTTATCATAAGAGGAAGACAGAAAGCAGAGACAAAAGAAATAACTTCCCAAAGACTTTTTTGTTGATAACTCAATTTATTTCACCTTGATTTTGCCACCAAAGTTAAAATCACAACTGATTAGATTCAGATTTGAGATTGAGAACATTCCCTGAGTCAAAAATCAAGTCATGAAAGAAAAATGGTAAAAACACCCTGGTTACAAATATTTTAGACACTTTTAAAGTGAATGAGGAAACATTTATCATCATTTATGTTTTGAGCTTTTTCATCAAAATATCTGGTCCAATCTTCTCTCAGGCGTGTACCGAGGACACACCTGTGAGTAGCCATTATTATAAAATGTTAATTGCAACCGAAGAAGCACATTAAAATGTTTTTTAATAAATGTAATATAGTTAAAGTCGTTTAATTATAAATTCAGACTGCAGGAGTAGCTTAACCTGAGTTTATGCATTCAAATAACTGACTTTTTCCTTTTTGATGTTATTATTTGTATTATTATGTAATTACTCCAGGCCTAGCTTACTGCTGCTCACTAATGTCCATTTAAAGAAGCACCAAAGTTCAACCCTAAGACAGGAAAAGGCACTTTTCTGGTTCTTTTTATCTATTCGTTTCCATTTAAACATGATTATTTGATTCTTTCCATTGAGAATGGCGCATTAAAATCCATCCCCTGTTTTTCACAATACTTTACCTTCTAGCATACAGAAAGAAAGAAAGAAAGAAACTATAATGATTGTGCAACCCATTCTCCGTACCATAAGGACTCATTCCCCATATCTAAATGGAACTTTGTCCCAGGAAATCATTTCCATGAGGTCTGAGTGGGAATCAGGCATGACGGTTTAAAGGTGCAGCGTTCCTGTTTCATTTGCCAGATTCCAGTACCTCTCCTTCAGGACAAAGGCTGCTGCTTTGGGTTGCCTTTGACGAGTCAAAATTCCCTTCTTGTTCCCCACCACACGGAAGATACCTTTGCGAAGCAAACATAGAAAAATGCTTTTTAATAATTTTATAAGATTGTTCATGAAATATTTAAATTAAAACAACGCATATCATCCTCTCATGGCAGAGTTTAAGATTAACTCATGAGAAAAAATGTCCTGCCAACACACATAGGTGGGCCCCATATGGAATATTTATGGGAGAAGCCGAATGGGTCCCAACAGGGCTTCTCCGCTGTTTCCATGGTGGCCCCACATGGGTTTGCCCAGATAGATTTTTGCCCAAATAGATTTTAACAGGCCCTACATGGATTTTCAGAGGGTTGGACTCAAACCCATTAAAGTCTGTGTGGACAAACTCCAGTGGGGCCAACATGGAAAACACAGACAAACCCTGTTGGGACCATACGGCTTGCCCATATATATTCCATATGGGGCCCACCTATGTGTGCTGGCTAGGTTATTGCAAGATTTCCAATCGGTCAACACTCAGAGTCAGTTTTGGTTGTCAATGACTTTCAGCCTCTATAACATCAGATTTTAGCTAAAATCTGCACAAATGACCAAGTTACAGATATTTTGTGTTAATGCTAAATAGCTGTAGCCGCCATCTTGAGTTGGGCTGACTCCAGACTCCATTTCAAAGCTGTGCATGTAGAAATGCAAAAATGAATGAAAATAAACTATATTTTAGCTCATAATGGAAAACGTCACTGTTTTATGATGAATAAGCCCTTCCAATAAATGAAAAGTAAACGTTGGCAAAGTGTGCAGGCATGTTCTTGCCTTTTAACTTGAATGGGCTTCTCCAACCTCGTGCCAAGTAGGGGTGGGAGAAAATATAATATCATGACTTTTTTTTTACAATAAAGTCACAATTTTTATCATGATTATTTGTTCCTCTTTACCATTTTTTTAAAAATCAAAATTGCTAATGAATAATGAAACCACGCTATCCCAATATGATAAATGGTCTTAAATAAATGCTGTAATTCATGAAGATACAGGTTGGTGCTCCATCTGCTGCACATTGCTTCCTGACACCGCTGCCTTTGTCCAGATGTGCTCCTCTAAACATCTAACTGGGCACAATAAGCTAATAATTAGCTGTTTGCTAACATAGAAATGTTATCATCTTGCCACAGCCTGTAACTGACACAATCACCTCACTGTTGAGTGATGTTACCAGCCTGAAGCAAAAACTCATCACCAAGTAAAGATGTCCTAAACACATTAAAGTGATCGGGCTCAGGGTGTGTCACATCTAAATCGGTCCTGGCGAAAACAGCTCTTTGGTTTCAGTCTTGATTCTGTAATTCTACAAGCTTTCTGCTTTAGGAGATTTTCAACACGTTTAAATGATGTTATATCACCACAGCACTACTCTCAGTCATCATAACATACTTGAGAGTGAGTGTGAGGTTGGTCAAACCCATGAGGGAGTGTGAAATGAGCCATGGAGTGGTATCCTCCTGCCCCGTTAAATAATAAAAAAATAAAAATGAAAGGGAATGAAGCCCAAAGTAACAATGAGATGAAACTCAGATCATGTTTACCTTGTTGAGTCATGAAATCAGCAAAGTTCCAGACAAGTTCCCCAACAAGATACTGCTTCCTTTTCTGGTCAAAAACCTTGTGGTAACCTTTCATGAATTCCTTCTGGTACTCCTCAGTGAACATCAAAGGTGGATCCTGCAGAGTGGAAATGATCATTATAATAAACTTTGAGTAATAACACATTAAGGAAAATGATCAGATGCTGAGAACGTGTGCAGCACAGACTGGTAAATGATGTAATATGAACGTAGATACTCACACTGTGAAGCCCCACCACTGAATCGGCTCCATATTCTGACTGGATGATGGGTTTCTGGTACGTAGTGTACCAGTTATCAAACACAGTGTTTAGCTGGATTGGGATGACCTCCAGGTGACCCGGATCAACATACCAGGCGTAGTAGCTGTTTACACAGATTACGTCCACGAACTGAGCCTAAAGAGAGGATAAACAGAAACAACTCATGATGTTTCCACACACAGATATGAAGTTTGGGTATGGTGAATATACAAGCTCCAAAACAAAGTCTCCCAGAGGTATAGCCTAAACCAAACAGGAAGTCAGCCATTTTTTTTTCTCAAAGACGCCATTTTGGTATTTTAAACATGCATTCGTTTAAACTATTTCCTAGAGATCTTCTTCTTTAAACACATTTAGTATGCTCTTTAGGCTTTAATAACAAAAAGTTCTCAACATATTTAAATGTCAGTGTTCTGCAGAACACCAAAGCCCCGCCCACACAGAAGCTGACATTGTGATGAAGGTAAATAAACTCACTCCTAAGTCAGAAGTGGAATTCAGTTTGGTGACGTAAGTGACGGGTCTGGTAGGGTCCAGATCTTTAGTGTGCTGGATCACAGTTCTATAAGACAAACAAACAAACAAACAGGAGAATTTAGATACCATATTAGTACTGTTACAATCACAACAGGAGTTTAAAGCTTTTATTGTGCTACAAGTCATTGTAATGCTGCATTTTTGAGTGTAAGAGAAATCAGTGTTAAAAAGGTCACTTTGGGAATGTAATTGTAAAGTTATTCCATTTCAAATGTAACAGTAATGTAACTACATCAGTTACTTTATTACAATAATTACATTTGTGTGATCATTTTTGATAAAAGCATCTATTCAGTGCTTCAAATGAATAAAATAATTGATACTAACTTGAAATATTGTTCAGCAGGTGGCAGATCTGCCTCAGGCTCATTGGCTACTGACCACATGACCACAGAGGGATGGTTCTTGTCTCGGCGTAAGAGCTCGTCCATGACTTCTAGGTGGTGGCTCAGGGAAGCTTCTTCATAATTTGCACTATATCAACAAAGACAAAACATAAAAATCTTTCATTCTCACGTAGACTTATTGAGCTCTTGGTTGTTTCTTTGAACTCTTATTTGACTCCACAGCTCTCAAACACAGGGAATGCAAACACAGTCCAGTTTTTACTCTTATTTTTAACCATTTAGTTAATATTGTAATTCTGACATGAATATTATTGTAAAATAAATGATTTCTTGTACAGAGTGGTAACACTTACACGTCGCTAATGCCCACTCCCGGGGACTCGTCTATCACCACGATGCCGTAGCGGTCACACATCTGCAGGATCTCCTCAGCGTAGGGGTAGTGGCTTGTGCGGAACGAGTTGGCCCCCAACCACTTCAATAAGTTGAAGTCTTTAACAACCAGGGGCCAGTCAAAGCCTTTACCTCGAATCTACGACACAAGATTAAAAAAATCATTAAAGAAATTTTTTTGAAAACGATAAAAGTTTAGCTTTCAGCAGGCGGTACTCACATCAGAGTCCTCGTGCTTATTGACTCCATGGAAGTAGAACGGCTTTTTGTTGATGAGAAACTGGTTGGTGGTGACTTTGACGGTTCGAATGCCAAATGGTAGAGTATACACATCTTCATATGTTGATTTACCATCAGCAGCAGCTAAGCGAACCTAGATGTTAAAATGCAAAAGCCAGAAAAAGACATGGCTGCTTTTGTTCAGGAGCAAAATCCTACTGGGTCCTGAGGGATTATCTAATGGGGTTTTCCAACAGCGCTACTCAGCCAAGGTTATCCGTAAACAGCTCAAGGTGATCTGTATGTCACACAAAAACACAACACAGCACAACAATAGAGGTGATATTAAACATTCTCCTCAGTCGCTGGTGTTTTGTCAGACTCTGGTCCTGAAAACCGAAGCAGCAGGCAGAAAGCTCTGGAACAACCAGTGACTCCAATCACTAGTAGCTACGTTTACATGCGCCAAATTTCCCCTATCCAATTCAAATCTTGGTTGATCAGAAATCCCACATCTCTGTTTACGTGGACACTAACTGAAATGATCCGATCATGCCGTGATGCATGCACCATAGGTTGAGCATGTGTTGTCTTTCCCAGAAGAAAAATGCTAAACAATTTTGACATGTTTACATACATTTTTTATGTGATAAGACATTCATTCTGATTACTTGTGCCAATGTAAATGTAGGCTAGGTAGTGACTGACAGTCGTTGATGTCAAATCTTCAAACCGGGTCAGCACACTTGGAGCCACAACAAAGCAGGTACTGAAAAGTTGGGGGAAAATACCAAACCGTGCTGTTCGAAAAAGCTGTTGAACCCATCTGAGTTATGCTGAGTAGCTGTTGGAAAACCCCTAAAATATCTGATTCAAGAGTGCTGCTGTACATTTAGTGGGTGTTTACGTGCAATCTGTGAGTGGGTGATATTTCTACAGAAGTTAGACATGCATCAAATTTTCTGTAAGTCGTGATTCCTTTCTTGCATGGGCATGAAAAAATCCCTGCCTAGAATGAATAGGCAGTGATCCGTTAGCTAGCTGAGACAATAAAGTGGGCGGAGCTTTAAGCTTGGCTTAATCGCTTTGTTTGAACTGTGGAGAAAACTGGAGGGTCATAGCAAAACCTAAGAGACAAGCATAATTTACAAAAAAAGTGTCATACCTCCAAGGAGTAAAGATATGCTGGATTGTCGTCCATCAAATATGGCCACCACAACTTCACATTGGCTACTGTAAATAATCCAAATGGTTCGTTGGAAGAGGCCACAAAGTTGCCTTCTTTGTCGTTTAAAGTTACTATCAAGGTGACTGTATCGGGTCCTTTGACAGACAGACTGTATCTGACAATGCCTAAAAAGAAAAAGGTACAACAGACATTAACAAGATGCTATGCAGAGCATCAGTTCATGCTACCACTTTTATGAAAAAGAAAATAACGGTACTGTTGGAGGTCTGTGCATGCAAAGTGTTCTTTTATTTCACCAATGTCATGGAAGAAGTCTGTAACCACGGTGATGTCATCCACATAAGTTTTAGGAGTCGTATAGAGGAGTACAGAACGATGTATCCCAGCGTAGTTGAAGAAATCAAACTGTGTGATTTGAACAAAATAACCTTTGGGATACCTGCAGACCAAACACATTTATCTAATTACCTAAAACATTCAAATTAAAGTAAATGTGAAAAATAAAGTTTTTCTTAAAAGAAAGTTACATGGTGGTGTCGTTCATGTACTGGATGCTGCCCGGAGGGAGAGTGTGTGGATTCAAGGTGTTGTTGACAGCAATGGTGATCCTGCACGTGGTGTTGGGGTTGTTGTGGAGTAAACCATCTATGTCGCCCTCGAAGGGAAGATGACCTCCTTCGTGCTCTGTCACTTTCACACCGTTCACCCACTAATGGATTTAAAGGGATCAGCATCACATCTCATAATTGTGTGGCATGGCTGCGTGTCAAACTCACCACTATTGAATAATAGTGAGCACTTTGCACTCTGAGAACCACTCGTGTCTTCCCATCAGAGATCCAGCGGGCTGGCACCACCACCTCTCGCTCATACCACACCCAGCCAATGAAATCTCTCAGTGTGGAGTCTTGTGTGATGTCATTGTAGCTGGAGGGAACTGGCATGTCAATCACTGGACCAGTCTACAGACCAATTTAAACACAGTGATTTATTTCTGCAGAATGAGTATTTAGTAATCAACAAACATTTACATGACATTTTATTTGCCATAATGTAGTTATATGATTTTATAAAGTTAGCTTTAGTCGAGTCAAGTTAAGTCAAATCAAGTTTTACTTATAAAGCACATGAAGAAAAAAGGAAAACAATAAAACCATAATAAAACCAGTACATTCCAAGAGGCTAAAATACTTTAAAGTTGCTGTCTGGAGTTTTCGCCTTTCAGGAATAATGTATGGTTTTTCAGAAATCCATAAAAGTGATTGTCTTATCATGCACTGTGATTAAAAAGTAGGTAATACGTTTTTTTTTGCTAAGCCCGCCCCCTTTCCCATAGAGTTCCATGCAATATGAACTAAGTGCCGGTCAGCATTGACCAATAGCGCTAGACTACCGCTTATGTACAGACGTCAGTCACAGAGCATGATGGAGCATTTAAGATGACCTCGGTTGATGCAGAGTTGGTGACCTTTCTCATGGACAAGTGAGTCTTTAAAATATAAATATATGAAAACACAACATAACATGAGCATAACAATTGTAAAACAGCATGTTTTAGCTCGGTTTTGTCAGCTAGAGGAGCGCGTTCATGAACGAGAGGTGTTCCTTTCGGCTGTAAATACGGAATTGAAACAAGGTCTTGGTGTAATACGCTTGTCAGCCACTAGATGGTGCCATCAGATAAAAGAAATAATGTGGACATTATTTTAAAACTGATTTAAAACTTGTAACAAGGATAGTGTTAAAAGGCCAGAGAAACCAAATGCGTTTTCAAACATAACTCAGTAAGGGTCGTTGTCTCAGCTGTTCTAACCTCTAAGTTCCACAGTGAGGGGGGCCATCACAGAGAAAGCTCTACCTTCCCTAAGTTTTAACCTCGACCTGCGGGTAGCCAGAAGGTGGAGGCTGGCTGATCTCAGCATTCTGGTCGGAGCATAGGAAGCCTAAGTCATGCTGGGAATTTTAAAGACACATTTTGATGCCAAGATAGCGCTTATTTTTGACAGCTGGCAAAGTCACTTTAGGTTTTGTGTGAAAACACATAAAGGACTCCATCTGCTCGTCTCACCAAATTTACGTCATCAACCCAGACAAGGAGAAGAAAAATGGCTGTGAGTTTAGTGAGAAGTGTGTCTGGGATTCAGAGAAGTCTCACTCACCTCTGCCAGGGGACTCAAGAACCAAGACTCCTCAAAGCCCTGGTTCCTGGTGGGGGACCTGTCCGCCCTGAAAGCCCACAGCCCGTTCAGATCCTTCACCTCCCTGGAGGAGGACTCCTGAGGAAAGAGCATGCCGGAGTCCAGCAGGAGGCCCGCCTTGAAGGCAGCAAACAGACACAAAACACGGAGCATCCTGAGATGCTTGGTTGAGCAACTCTGCTGCACTTGAACACGGTGGTCAAACTCTGCTCTTTTAAGGTGAAATCTCCAGTCATGTGACTGGTTATTCCACCTGTCTTCAGGTATGATGGAACATTCTTTCACTATAGAAGTCACTTCATTTTTAAACACACATCAATCACTAACAAGGAAAACATTAGCAGGAAAATACTGGAAACAAAATCAACTTTTGTAATATCAGTTATTTAATAGATTACATAATTTGGACAGTCTTCAGACTCTTTTGAATACTGTTGTAAAGCTCCAGACGTCCTAATTCACCAAATAATAATGCAAAAAGATCTCAGCATCAGCCTGTTCAGTTTATCCTTACTGCTCCTCATATTTTCCTCAGGTCAAGGATAATGTGTTGCTTTAGGTATTTCTGTCATAATCAGGCAATCAAGTTAGGAAAAAACTAAATTCTTACAAGAATCATAAAATTATTAAAAGGGGAATCACGTAGGCTACAGCCAAAGCTAGCATCTGCTGACATGTATTTTAAATTGAATTCATGCCATCTCCTTTTCTGTTGTTCAAAAGCTTTCATGCTTACATTATTCTAGGACTCAAGCCAAAAGAGAAATACTATTTTTATGAGTAAAATAACTGTATTGTAAGCATCAGGGTTCTGGCAACTCTGAGTATTTTGCAATAAAAAGTCAAAACCTTAAATTATCATCGCAACATAGGAAAAAAACAAGATGTCGTGCAGATTGACACGTTCACATCATCATTATCAGCTTAAGAAACCTGCATAAGTTGCTATAAGCAACTTCTACATGACAAAGCATAAGTGCAAGTAGAAATATGTTATCTTATTTATTATCTGTAACCACTTTAGCTAATGGATGCAGAATTTAGACTTGTTGTGCTTTTGACTTCTGTGTTTGTCCCTCTGCAGCCTGAAGCTGTTCCTGAAGCCCGGCTAATGGTAGCAGCCAGTTTTACAGGATTCATATTAGAGTGAAGACCAGTGCAGCTGGATGTCACTATCAGTGTCTTACCTGCAGCAGATAGCAGTCAGAGTGACCTTTTCCTTCCTTAGGCAGACCTCAGCATGCAGGGGGTAAAAAAATATCTTGGTTTAATGCAGGGTGATTTTCTGTTCTTGAGTTGTAAAGACGAAAAGTACTTTGTATTTTGAGCTATTGATTGATTAGAATTACTTAAAAACAAAATACTTTAAAAGGATGAACTGCAAGAGAATGTGTCTATTCCTGCAATTTTGTGGTACAGACATTTTTTTACACACCATCATGGCTAAATCCTCTTTTTACTTGATTTCTTCAACATTTAAATTTTTTGAATGTCTGATGTCATTGATCTAAGCCTCAAATCTTTATTTTACGAGTCTTTAGAAAAGTGTTAAATGCAGCCAAAACAAAAATATGCTTCTGACTTAAACTGAACAAAACATAATTATTAGATTTTTTTTCTTTTCTTGTCTGACCACCGATGGCAGAAAAATGGTAGAACTGAAAAGCAACTCGGAACTGCAGTGAAGGAGTTCAAAAAGCTTGCTTTGAGAACTGAAAACATTCTTTTCCTTCCAAAAATGGTACTTTTTGCAGATATTTTTGTATTAATTACTTTGCTGAGTGTCCAGCTGCCTAATTTTGTGTTTCTGAGAACAAAACAGAACATTCCCCTTTACTGTGAAACACCTATCATGAACTGAGACACCTTCAGTTCACTGACTCTTCAGCTCTTTTTACAGAACTTCCTATCTTTAATACAGAGTGATTAAACTCTGCTGGCCACAAGAACACAAAACAAAGCAACACATTTCTTCACTTTATTATTTTTATTTAAACAGATATTCAGACTGTACTGCTGACAATGATTCATGAGGATTTTGTGTCTACTTCGTCTCTGAAGGCCTGCACATTCCAGGTGTGCTTTTCTTTCTGAACTTCTAACCCCACACCAGGCCTTCAGCAGGTTTCAGTTAACAGCAGTAAAACTGCATTTCTGCAGAAACGGCTGTTTCTCTAGTTTTGTGTAGTTATAATGTTCATTGCAGAGCTCCTGTATTGTTGTTCTGCTTTTATTTGACAGCAAATTGGTTTGATTTTAACTATGGAATATTATACATAAATAAAATGTGACTCTGTCTTCACTATTTATATTACTATATTTATTGTATATACTTTTATTCTGAGGCTTCCGTTACATTCAGCACCTTATTCTGCAAAAACCTATCTAGGACATCCTACAGATGTGGTCTGGACCGACGGACCCAATATAGACATGAGCTGCACATCGTTTACCTTGATTAATACTTTTACAATTCTTAATTTGGGAAAATAATAATAAACAGCTTTTAATAGGTCCGTATCTTTAATATCCCTCTTAAACAGGGAATATGATGTGGATCAGGTCAGAACTAGTACACAGCAATAAGTTGATATGAGATGCAGAGATGCTGGACACCATGATCTGAAATTGCAGGTGTTTGGAGAAAGCATCCAGGACTGAGATCACCGAGCTCTGCTGAGGGGTCAAAGGGTGCCGAAGGTGATCAAAACAACATGAGGCTTCCCACTAATGTTTCCTGAGTGAGAGGTCTGAGGAATAACAGGTGCAGTAGATGGCATCAGCACCCAAAGAATGAGAAAAGGGAGTGTTTTAGATAAGGAAGGGAGAAAGAAGACAGAGATAGGAGGGGGCTGCTGTCTCAAGAACAGGTTAAAGCAGCAATCCTGAGATTTCCCCTTTCAGGAGTTATGCATGATTTTTTAGAAATCCGCGAAAGTGATTGTCTTACCCTGCAGTGTGATATATTGTAGGTATAATACGTCAATGTTTTTTGCTGAGCTCCGCCGCCCCTCCCATAGAGCCCCATCCAATTTGAAGTGAACGCCACTCCGCATTAGCCAATAGCGTTACACGTCCGTTTACATACAGATGTCAATCACAGAGAATGCACGCGCATTTACGGTAGCAAACCGATGCAGAGTTGACAACATTTCTTATGGACAAGTCTTTAAAAATATATTTACATGAATAAACAGCAAAACATGATAATAATCATTTTAAAACGATGTGTTTTAGTTCTGTTGGCCAGTTAGAAGTGTGCTTTCAGCCGTAATCACGGAAGCAGGGAGAGGGGCTTAAGGTGCAATACATTTTTCCACCTCTAGGTTGTGACTTCTGACAAAAACTCTGGATTTCTGCTTCAAGCACTTAAATTAAGTTTAACTTTGTCCAACATTTTGTAAATACCTTTGATCAAAGACATATAGCCCCGTCTCATTCTCACTTATTCAGTACATCATAAAAAATACAAGTGGAAAAAAACTCATTTCTAGAAAAACCTTTTAATGAAATGTTTTGAACACATATTTTTGAAACCTTGGACAGAGTGGTTATTTTTCTCCAGTTTTCCTTTAACTTTATGAATTGGTTTCATTTGTAGAGTGTATAGATAGTGGGGAATCTGGTGTGATGGTTTAAAGATGCAGCGTTCATGCTTCCTTAGCCAGTTTCCAGTATCTCTCCTTAAGGACGAAGGCTGCTGCTTTGGGTTGCCGTTGACGATCAAAAACTCCCTTCTTGTTCCCCACCACACGAACGAAACCTTTACAAAACCAACATAGAGAAATGCTTTTGTGAGAATTCTCATTTAATATTAAGGCCTAGTATTCTGTAAAATAATACATATCACCTTCTCATGTTTTGAACTAAGATGCATAAAAATGATAGTTAAGGCCATTGGTCAAATCTTTAAACATTAACGCACAATCTCACAGGATACTGCAAGATCTGCTCATTCAGAGTCAGAGTAAAGGTTGTGAATGACTTTCAGCTTCTACAACATCAAATTTGTGCTCAATAGCTGCAGTTTGTTTTGTTTTATAGTATGTTTTCCTGTGAATATTTGTTTTTATTTTTATCTCATTTTTTAATGTTCGAATAAATCAATCAAATCAAAAATCAAATGATGGAGTTGCAGCCATTTTTAAGTTTCTTATGTCTTATATCTTTGATTGGATTGACTCCAAAAGTCATAATGTGCTGGACGTTTAGACATACAAAATATAATATTGACAATGAAAAGGAACTAGATTTTTAATCTTATGCACAACGTCATTGTTTTATATAAAAAAGGTGCTTCCAATAAATGAACAGTAAATTTAGGAAAAAGTGCCTTGAATGGGTTTGACCTTCCCAACCTCAGGTAGTGGCGAGCGATACAGCAACAATATCATATTGTGATTTTTTTTTTGTAATCATTTTTTTGGTCACATTTAGTTACTAAACTTTAACTATTGGATGTTTAAACAAATTTGCCACAGAAAAATTTTACCACATTTTTGCTCTATGTAAAATCAGCTGCCTTACGCTAACGTGCTAGAAATGCTAACATCTAACTGTAGCTCGTAATTAATCTAATTAACTCATCATGGTGTTACGTTGACTAGAGCTAAAAATCATCACGTGTTCATGCTCAGGGTGTGTCACATCTAAAACAGTCCTGGTGTAAACAGTTCTCTGTTCTGCAACGTATTATTGGATGATTAAGCTACCATCTTGCTGCTTTAGCAGATCATCAACACATTGCTTAAAAGAAAACGATATGAATGAAGCCCAAACTAATAACGAGATTAAATTCAGCTCCTGTTTACTTTGTTGAGTCATGAAATCAGCAAAGTTCCAGACAAGTTCCCCAACAAGATACTGCTTCCTTTTCTGGTCAAAAACCATGTGGTAACCTTTCAGGAACTCCTTCTGGTACTCCTCGGTGAACATCACAGGTGGATCCTGCAGAGTGGAAATGATCAATATAATAAACAAATGAAGGAAGAAAGATGATCAGATGCTGAGAAAGTGTGCAGCACAAACTGGTAAATAATTAAATTTGAAAGTGGATGCTCACACTGTGAAGCCCTGACACTGTATCAGCTCCATATTCTGACTGGATGACGGGTTTCTGGTACGTTCTGTACCAGTTATCAAGCACATTGCTGAGCTGGACTGGGATGACCTCCAGGTGACCCATATCTAAGTACCAGGAGTAGTAGCTGTTTAAACAGATTACATCCACGAACTGAGCCTAAAGAGAGGATAAACAGAAACAACATGATGTTTTCACACACTGACATGAAGGACGATGTGAATCGTTGGTCTGAGGACGATGCAATACACACCTCCATACACCGTGACAATGGCATGATTTAATGGCAATAAATGAAAAGCAATTTTCACATTTTCTACATAAATAAAAACAAATTAACCATTTTTCTGGAATGGTTGATTTCTATTATCAGTGTTAAGAATATTGTGAAAGTTTGTTTAACAGCTGTAGTCCTATTTTTAAACAGCAGGAGTCACTAATGAGAAAACAATGCTGCAAAACAGGCACTAGAAGAAGAGTTGGACCCAAAAGGAAGAGTTCACAGGAGAGACATTCTTCATACACAAACATATTTTACAGCAGAAGCTTGAAGAAATTAAATCACTAGTCATTTAATGGATCAGACACCATTTGTACAAAGAAGTGTTAAACTGACACATCAAGGTTTAGCATCAACACAAGGCTGCTCTTATGTTGTGCATGGCCACAGATCAAAAATAATCAATACGTTTTTTTATCGGTGCATTCTGAGGAAAGAAGGACCTTAAGAGTGCAATATGAATAAACTCACTCTTCTGTCAGATGCATAATCAAGAAAAGTGACGTAGGTGACAGGTCTGGAAAGATCCAGATCTTTAGTGTGCTTGATCACAGTCCTGTAATACAAACAAACCGCACATGAGAACCCAGATAAAATAACTATACTGTAACACAATCACCATCGGGGTTAAAACGCCTTCAGTGAAACGTAAATGACTGTAATCTTTTCTAAAGTTTGGCTGAATCTATTGACAGCTGGAACAACAGAACATTTTGTTAGATAAAATAATAAACTCAAAGAATAAATTCATTAGCACTCACTTGAAATATTGTTCAGCTGGTGGTAGGTATGAAGCCGGCTCATTGGCTACTGACCACATGACCACAGAGGGATGGTTCTTGTCTCGCCGTACGAGCTCATCCATGACTTCTAGGTGGTGGCTCAGGGAGGCGTCGCCATAATTTTCACTATATTAACAAACCAAACACTTTCAGTCTCAAACAGACTTATTGATCTCTCAGTGGTTTCTTTCCTCTCCTATTTTATTCAGTTTAGTTAAACGTGTTGATGATTTTAGCTTAAACCAGAGATAATCACCTCAAACTGGTAACACTCACATGGCTTTCATGCCCACTCCCGGGGACTCGTCTATCACCACGATGCCGTAGCGGTCACACATCTGCAGGATCTCCTCAGCGTAGGGGTAGTGGCTTGTGCGGAACGAGTTAGCCCCCAACCACTTCAATAAGTTGAAGTCTTTGACAACCAGGGGCCAGTCAAAGCCTTTACCTCGAATCTACGACACAAGATTAAAAAAATCAATAAAAACGATTGGGAATACTAAAAGTTTAGCTTTTATCTGGTGGTACTCACATCAGAGTCCTCATGCTTATTGACCCCATGGAAGTAGAACGGCTTGTTGTTGATGAGGAATTTGTTTTTAGTGACTTTAACGGTTCGGATGCCAAATGGTAGAGTATAAACATCCTCATACGTTGATCTACCATCAGCAGCATTTAGGCGAACCTAGATGTTAAAATGTAAACACCAGGATTAAAGATGGCTGCTAATCTTCAACAGTGGATAATAAAGTGGGTAGAGCCCCAAGCGTGGCTCAGTTTTTTTGGACGGTAGGAGAAAAATACGAATCAGACAAAAACCTAAGAAACATGCAAACTTAACATAAAAACACACAGCTGTACCTCCAAGGAGTAAAGATAGCCTGGATTCTTGCCCATCAAATATGGCCACCACAACTTCACATTGACCACTCTAAGTAGTCCAAATGGTTTATTGGAGGAGGCCACAAAGTTGCCTTCTTTGTCTTTCAAAGTAACAAACAAGGTGGCTGTATCGGCTCCTCGGACAGACACATTGTATCTGACAAGGCCTGAAAAGTAAAAGACACAACAGGAATAATAGGGACGTTAACAAGAAAGAACTATGCAGATCATCAATTTACGCAACTAACTGGGAAAAAGAAAATAATGGTGTAGTTGGTGGTCTGTGCATGCAGTGTTCTTTTATTTTACCCGTGTAATGCAAGAAGTCTGTAACCACGGTGATGTCATCCACATAAGCTTTAGGAGTCGTATAGAGGAGTACAGAACGATGTATCCCAGCATAGTTGAAGAAATCAAACTGTGTGTTTTGAACAAAATAACCTTCAGGATACCTGTAGAGCAAACACGCATCTAATGAACATTCATATGGATCAGAATGTAAATGTCAAAAAAAATCTGATATTTTTTCTTTAAAAAACTTTACATGTTGGTGTTGTTCATGTACTGGATGCTGCCTGGTGGCAGAGTGTTTGGATTCAAGGTGTTGTTGACAGCAATGGTGATCCTGCAGGGCGTGGTGGGATCCTTCCGGAGTAAACCGTCTATGTCAGCCTCGAAGGGAAGATGACCACCTTCATGCTCTGTCACCTTCACTCCGTTCACCCACTAATGGATTAAAGGGATCAGCATCAAATCTCACCTCTTGCATGGCTAGGAAAGCTGCATGTCAAACTCACCACTATTGAATAATAGTGAGCACTTTGCACTCTGAGAACCACTCGTGTCTTCTCATCAGAGACCCAGCGGGCTGGCACCACCACCTCTCGCTCATACCACACCCAGCCAATGAAATCTCTCAGGCCTGGGTCTTGTGTGATGTCATTGAAGCTGGAGGGAACTGGCATGTCAATCACTGGACCAGTCTAGAGAACAAGACAGTGATTCATTTGTGTAGAAAGGATTTTATATTAAAAAAAAATCTAACTATTCATTACACATTCATTAGTTATAGTGTAGTTATATAATAATATAATAAGTCATAGATGCGATGGGTTGACCTGCAGCACTATAGAGCAGACATGTCTGAAGTACAGCCCAGGAACACTCGTGGCCCTCAGTGTGACTTTGTGTGGCCCTTAAATTAATTTAAAGAATAGTAGAATTTTGTCTCCCCAGCAAACAGCTGATGCATAATAGTAATATTATGAACCAGTCAATTTAAAACCTTTTTAAAATGAGAACGGTTACATCTAAACCAAAGCGTTAATTTTTTATTAACCAGATTTTATTTCTTTTGATTAAACTTCATAGTAAATTAGATAAAACCGCTCACTGACTTTTAATAAAGACTTGTGAGGATCGTTAATATATTTTGACTAAATACGAACATTACAGAAGAAAGACCTGAACCTTTTCTTGTGCTAGAAAACGATCTACCAATTTATTAAATTTCATTAAGGCACTTTATATAGTCTCCCAGACTTTTATGGATATTTTCAACAAAAAATTAAGAATTGTTATTTTCATTAAAATGTGTAAATTATTATTTTTTAAATAAACTTTATTTTCATTTATTCATATCGAAATCAATATACAAAATTAAGTTACTAGGACCAAAATGAATTATTATTATTATTATTATTATTATTATTATTATTATTATTATTATTATTATTATTATTATTATTATTATTATTATTATTATTATTATTATTATTATTATTATTATTATTATTATATAAACCCCCTCTCACCTCTGCCAGGGGACTCATGAACCAGGACTGATCAAAGCCCTGGTTCCTGGTGGGGGACCTGTCCGCCCTGAAAGCCCACAGCCCGTTCAGCTCCTTCACCTCCCTGGAGGAGGACTCCTGAGGAAAGAGCATGCCGGAGTCCAGCAGGAGGCCCGCCTCGAAGGCAGCAAACACACACAAAACACGAAGCATCCTGAGATGCATGGTTGAGTAACTCTGCTGCACTTGAACACGGTGGTCAAACTCTGCTCTTTTAAGGCGACTTTTCCAGTCACGTGATCGATTCTTCTACCTGCCTTCAGGTAAGATGACAGATTTCACCTCTCATAAACTCACACATCACACGCACAAGATTATAACGGAAATAAATGTTTCAAATATTACATGTTTTGCTTAATTTTTTTCTCTCCTATATTTTATTGTGCAATAAGATTCTGTGATTTTGGTCTTGAATTATCATTTCTTTTTTTATTCTGCAGAACTTCATGAGTATTTCCCGTGTTTTAGGGGAGCAGGAGTTAATGAGACACCTGTTGGCTAGGAGGGATGAACCTGTCCTCCGGATTCAGGTAAAATAAACCATTTATTTTAGGTCGAAAGTAAAACTGTACCCGGCTTTTTCCCCACAGGCCTGAAAGTTTTGGAGAATGCCAGCAAACCAGAAATAACGGTTATACTTTTCAAAAGAAATGATGTAGAAATATTGTAAGGTATCAAGGACTTCTCTTTTTACATTTTTTATATAGCAATGTCCCGTAATTATTCCAAGGGAAGTTCTATGACCATAATAAAAAAGGAGAAATCGAAAAAAGAAAAAATAACAGCGATAAACAAGCTGCTTTATTCAAAATTCACATCTTATTATTCAGCTGCAGTTACATGCCGCTGACACATGATGGCGCCAAAGTTGACAGCAGTCACTGCGGTATATTACTGAGTTTAATTTTAGAACCCAAACCCTTTTGAAATAGAAAAAAAACAGTTTGGAACAAATACATCAAACTGTAGTAAAAAATAAAATAAAATAAAGAAGTAAAAAAAATGTTCAATATACTGTATGTATGGATAAGATGTCACTTGGGGTTGTCAAACTTGAATATATGACTCAAGAAGCAAATTTGCACGTTTGAAATGGGCTGTGATACCAGGTTAAGATCGGAAATAAGACTTTATTACTTACTTACTTACTTATTTATGACTGTTCCAGCTACTTTTAAACATGCAACCACTTATTAAAAGAAGAAAAAAAATCAGATTGTTCTGTGATGGTAAATTTCTGTCCTATATTCAAACCACCTTTTCTGTCTAAGGTCCAGGAAAACAATGGTTCACAGTCAGCTGAAAAATGTCTTGATGGAAAATGACATCTTTGCAACGTTTCAGCCCAGGTTTAAATAATCGCACTGCTCTTCTAAGGGTTTATTATGACCTCAATGGCCTTATGGCCTGCTGACTCAGGGAACTCTGCTGGTTTGATCCTTTTAGACCCGAGTGTTGCTTTTGACACCGTAGATCATTACATCCTCTTATCTCAGCTCAAACACTGTATGGGTATTCAAGGGACTGCTTTACAGCAGCTTAAATCATATCTGAAAGGCAAGACTTTCTCAAGTCGTATAGATCATTATTCTTCAACTGAAGTCCCTGACACGTGGAGTGCCTCAGGGTTCCATTCTGGGCCCTCGCCTGTTTTCATTATGCATGCTACCACTAGGATCCATCCTCAGAAAGTACAGGTGAAACTCAAAAAGTAAGAATATCTTGCAGAAGTTCATTATTTCAGTAATTCAATTTGAAAAGTAAAATGAATATATGAGATGGACTCATTACATGCAGCATGAAATATTTCAAGCTTTATTTGTTATAATTTTGATGATTTTGGCTTAAAGCTTATGAAAACCCAAATCTCAGACAGTTAGAATATTGTGAAAAAGTTAAATATTTTAGGCTCAAAGTGTCACATTCTAATCAATCCAATACACCTGCAAAGGGTTTCTGAGCCTTTAAATAGTCTTGCAGTCTAAGCTGAAATAAATGGACTTTTGCATGATATTCTAATTCTTATAGTGTCTGTCACCTGTATTATTGCCAGTTTCACTGATGATATACAGATTTATTTTACTATGAGTTAGAACAAGTGTTTCTCTGAAATCTCTACTGGACTATCCTTCCTATTTCCTCCATTTAAACAAAACAAAACAGAAGACATCTTTTATGGGAGAAAGGACTCTGTAGGGCCCGGTAAAACTCTTGGCCCTCTAACACCATTCAGCCGATCCTCTGTTATAAACCTTGAAGTAACTTTTGCCACCTCCTCTGAATTTGAACAACAGATCAGTTCAGTTGTCCAATAAAGTTTTTTTCAGGTGGTTCTTAGCTAAAGGAAAGTATTTCTTCCCTGAGGACTTTGAAAAAAATAATCCATGCTTTTATTATAAAATGTGTTCAGATCAGTCCTCCCTCCACTGCCATACAAAAGGTCAGTACAAGAATAAAAAATATGTTCATCTAAAACCAGTTCTGGCTTTTCTACATTGGCTCCTAATCCAATACAGAATTGATTTCAAGTTCTTGTTGTTAGTGTTGAGACTCTTCATGGCTTGGTCCGTCCCATCTCCTGAAACGTTTACATATCCACTCACTCCATCCAGAACCCTAAGGTCAAACAACCAAATGCTCCTCAACATCTCAACCCCAAATTATAAAGCAGAGGTGATTGTGCATTTGCGGTTGCTGCCCCTAACCTCTGGAACAACCCACTTCCTGGCATTAAATACATAAACTGACTGGCTAGTGAAAATTAAGCCCTTATTCTTTTCTTAAGCTTTCTTTTGGTTTTATCGTATTTTAATCTTTTCTTGTCTATTCTTCACTATCTATATTGCTTGCTGTAAAGCACTTTGGTGCTATGTAAAGAAAGTGAGATACAGTTTACATTGACAGTAACATTGACAGATCTCATGAGGGTAAAGCTCCATACCATAACTGTTGGGTGGTAAATCCCTAAAGATAACATAGTTATTTGAACACGTTAGGAGAGTCTATCAGGTCTATCAGCAATCTCTAAGGCAGATAACATGCTGATAGTTGTATCAGTGAGGTTGTTGAGGTTAGGGTGACTGTGGTAAAGACAGTTCATCAGATCTTATTTCCATGATGATTTTCCTCTGCAGGCATAAAAAAGTAAAATAAAGCATAAAATAAGATTCCTTCAATCTCCTGATTATTACAGCTGTTTCACATGTTGTCATAAGTTTCAGTTCCATCTGACTGATGGAGCTGACAGACTGGGAGACAGTCCCAGTCCCAGATAAGTTCTGACTTTGCTTTAACTGCCTTCTCTCTAGAAAACCATTGCCAGGCTATAGAAATAATTCAGACACTGAAACCGATTTTTTTTTGGACTCTATGACCCTGGAGGTCCAGTCCCTCAGAGGTGGACTTACCTCACTGCCTGTTCTCTGGTTTAACAACATCAGCCAGGGTGCATGGACAGTGCAGCGGGGTCAAGTCTTTCAAGCACCATAATCAGATGGTCCACATAGCACAAAAACAAGCATCTGACCTTAAGATCTGCCCTGTAGGTTTAGGATTCCAGTAGTGGCTCTGACCTCCTGCCAAGACATCAATCAGGTCTTTCTTTTTTGTTAGGGAAAGCATATTATATGCGACAGTCTTAGGAGGCCTGCTCTCTGCTGGGGTGCAGAACCATGCAAACAATGTTTTGTCAAAAACTGAATAAGTGAAAGATCAAAAGAGCGGAAGATTCTGACACAAAAAATCCCAAAGGGGATAGAGGACCTGATAATTATGGTTGTCTTATGCAAAGCGATCAGTCATATAGTCAGAGGACCAGAGACAAGCATTTCTGAAAAGTTGAGCAAAAAAGGATTTGTGGGGAGGTGGAAGGTGTTTGTCTTTATTTCTACATACAAGTTATGAAATGCATTTCTTCTAAACACACACACACGCACACACACATACACACACACACACACACACACACACACACACACACACACACACACACACACACACACACGCACACACACACACACACACACACACACGCACACACGAAGGAACAGGAACAAAATGACTAAATGGACAACAATAAAGAAGTGGGAACACATGATGAGTTTCTTTTACACTTTTTATAAATAGCTTTTATACATTATTTTTTATGATTTTTTTAATAAATTATTTTAATTATAAATATTTTTTATAAATGATATTTGTCCAAATGGCACAAGCTGAGATAAAAGCCTGTGGAAAAGTTTCAGCTGTAGCTATTTATTATTTACACAAGATGGAGCTAATATACCAAAATCAGTCACTCAGCTGATTTGCACAGATGTCACAGATGCAAAACATAGATGTAGTGATGTGTTAAACAATTTGATTTGTTATATGAAAGCCATTTTTAAGTGACTTTTTTTCCTACAGTAGTAACCCCACCCCTGGTGATGTGATGCAAAGGCAGGTTCTCTAGAAAGTGGAAGTAGTCCTCTGACTGGAGCAATACTGATGGTTTGCCAGACCTGTAACAAATTGGTGATTAATTTCTAGTTTATAAAACAATGTTTGCTCAAATATGTCATTCTGATGTGTTAGAATGCTATATTACCAGTTTTCAGCTGAACAACGTCCAAATGACTTTGCTACTGCACTTTTGCAGCTGTTGCTGCTGTATCACTCCAGCTGATTGGATGCAACGTGCCAGTTCTACTGGTTTCCACACAGGTGTTGAAATACATTAGCAGCAACGGCACATCTCGTTGTAATTCAGAGTTTTCCAAAAGAACGCTCATGCAAAGTGTATTTGCCGCCATCTTTAACCAGCTTCAATCTCCTAAATTTTGCAGTGATGTGTAAAAATACTACATCTCATTAAAACATTTTTTTCCTAATGTTAATATAACAGCTATTATATAAGCATCAGTTTCATTTTAATATTTAGTTATATAACAATTTAACAGTAATAAAGAAACAAAATGGGCCCTGATTGTCCACCAGGGGGCAGTAGACTTGTACAGGACTACATTTGGCAGGTTTCTGTTGAAGGTACTAATCCTGATGCTCCATCTGGATGCTTTAAGTCCAGATGTGGTCTGATGAGAACTTTTGATGGTAATCTACAAGGAGTTAATAGTCACAGCACAAGCAGTGTCATATTATTTACAAACTGAGAAGCAATGCACTTTTTTCTTGTAACATTTATAATTTTTCACACTTGGATTTGTTGACATGATTCTGTCTCACCCTGTCATTCCCAGGCCCCAGAATGGGTTTTTGAAGAGCTTGCAGACCAAACAAGTCTAAATGTTTATGATCCAGTGACATATGTGAGTACAGAAGTTGTTCTATCGAGTTTAAAAAGAATGTTTGCACATTAGTAACTCCAAAAGCACAGATTTTTTAATCAAGTGCTCAAACAGAGTGACGAACTGATTCAAACTGCCAACATCCAAAAATTATTGTAAGGTTAATGGTTGGTTGAGTCTTTATTTCCTGTAAGAAGATGGTCCCAAACCACTTTCCCACCCGTTCATTTGCAATGTTTCAAAATCAAATCTAATTGTGGAGCCATCTGTTATTCTTTGGTTCCCACCAGCAGTCATATTTGCTGCTTGAGGCCAATAACAAAGTTTTCTGATTTTTGTTTTGTAAATGCAGTCAATCTTATTATACAAAACGTCGATGAAGCAGCCATTTTCATCAGAAGCAAATGCAGGAGATAGGGGTAGCAGACTATTTTCCTGTTCAGTCTGCATGTTAAACTCAGAGTGACTGATTATAATCAAAAATAATAAGTAAAAAATGTTTTTTCAGTGAACCAAACCTTTAAAGTTTCCAATTCCTTGAACAGATATTTTACTGAGAGGTAGATTGTTGCACAAATTTGGGGCAGCACCTGCAAAAGATCCAATCACCATTTATAATAATCTAAAACAAAAAACATTTGTTTTGATGTATAAATTATAGAAAAAGTGTGAATAAAACCCAAGATAAACTAAAATGTTAAAGCTGCAGCCAGTGTCTTATTAGGGTCACCATGGTAGCCACACATGAAAAATAAAAAGCTGCTGAATGAAAACTAGATGTTTTGAAAAAGTTTTTTATTTGTGAGCTGCAGTGTTTTACGTTAGAGACACGATAAGATAAAAAAAACTACTGATTGATTGGCCGGCTGAAGTTCACGCCTATAGAGGGAGCCTCTGATTTCTGATTGGCAGGTAGAATCAAGCAGCAGCGGCTTCCTCCATGCTGGTTTCATTATCAGTCTCGATGGGTGGAGTAAACATCTCTGACTGCAGCTCGGACCTTCCGCTCCAGCCGTGTTAGCGCGAGGACAGACTTCTGTGAGGAGCACACAGCACTCTCAGTGAGAGAGTGGGAAGCAGTGCTTCATATCAGAGTCTCCAAAAGCAACACTGCTCATGGCTGCCTTTGTTTACTAACTTAAGGGAAATACCACAGACTTCTCCACACGTCTTTTGCCCCACCCACGTGCTCGGAGACATCCATGTTCCTGAGAAGGCTACTTGAACAAAACCTGGCTGTGCGGGGGCGGGCCAGAGCTACCAAGACCAGACTGTGCCGGGCCAGATGTGAAGATGCTATATGAGGGGCATTTGAGAGGATATCAGAAGCTCTTTAACAGTGAGAGAAACACAAATCTCTGTGTTTTAAAGTGTCACTTTAAATGTTCACAAACAGGATAGTAATAAGGGTGCTTCAAAATTCCTACAGTCAAAAATCAAGGAACGGATGTTATACTGGGAATTATGATAACTTTAGCACATTAAACACATTAAAGGAAAAGTTCGCTTTTTTAGACATTAAGTTTTATGTGTTCCTTCACCCACCCAGTGCTCTGTAAACTTTGACCCATTTCACACACACCCCCCTGCCCAGAGATTTTCAGGGGAGAAGTGATCATAAAGGTAGTTCTAGCTAGTTTCGGGGGCGCTTTATCTGCGCCGTTTAGCCTCACAAAAGGATTAGCCTCTGAAAGCATGGCTAATTTGCATCTCACAAACAAAGAGAAAAAATTTACATTGTCACATTACAACGGGACTAATTTTTTTTCATTCGTATCCCTGCGCCGGTCACCGCAGCAGCTAGAACGGCGTCACGTGACTCGCGTCTGGCTGCTAATCCTGGCTGTATGAGTGAAACAACAACTTCTAAATTCACTTAAAAGTAGTTTTTCTTAAATATATCGAGCCATGGTGCATACCTGCAGGTTCCCGGGTTGTAACAATAAGGATGTTACAGGATCACCTTTTCGGTTTGACACTTTTCCTGCTAAGGACGTTTCTCTAAGGCATCAGTGGCTTTTAGCAATCGGCTACTCCAAGGATACTCGGCTGGAACGAGTCAAAACCTTTCGTTTGTGCAGTGCACACTTCAAAGAGGATGATTACATCAGGAAAAAGTTCGGGAAAAGTGAAAGACTGTTTTTGAAGAGTTCGGCCGTACCAGAAATCTGGGTAAGTTTTGTTTTTAAAAAATGATTTATTCCGCTATGTCTGCCGTATTCATGCAATCATCTTCGCATTTTAGCGCATTATTTATGCAATCATCTTTACACCGATGGTTGATCATAGACTGCAGTAGCTTTGTCAACAATCTGTGTTGATGTGTGTGTTTTGTGTAGCAAATGCAATTCTTCATCCGTGTACTCTGGCTCATAAAGATATCCTAGTAGTAAAATAAGTTTCTTCTTCATCTGATATAGTGTTAAAATGAAATTCGTCATCAGATGAGACGGAGTCTGACATGTTTTCGGCATTCGGCAGTGAAACAGCTGACATACGAAGCGCTGTTTAATATCCGCGGGGACCGGCGCAGGGATACGAATGACAAAAACTAGTCCCGTTGTAATGTGACGTTGTAAATTTTTTCTCTTTGTTTGTGAGATGCAAATTAGCCATGCTTTCAGAGGCTAATCCTTTTGTGAGGCTAAACGGCGCAGATAAAGCGCCCCCGAAACTAGCTAGAACTACCTTTATGATCACTTCTCCCCTGAAAATCTCTGGGCAGGGGGGTGTGTGTGAAATGGGTCAAAGTTTACAGAGCACTGGGTGGGTGAAGGAACACATAAAACTTAATGTCTAAAAAAGCGAACTTTTCCTTTAA
>SSNS01000029.1:1491158-1637367 GCA_006937985.1 Aphyosemion australe | reverse complement strand
ATGGTGCGTTCGATTTACCTCGGAAGTCGGAACTCGGAACTAGGAATGACGTCACACCCGAGTTAACAGCGTTCTGGTTTCCGTAGTCGGAGAAGTTGGAATTCCAATTATTCAGTTTAACTTTTTTATTTTTATTTTATTTTATTTTTTACTTTTTTATCAGGTCAAATAGGTAAAAAACAAACACGAATGATGGACTGTTGGTGCGTTCGATTTGTCTGTTTATTTTACAAGACACACATATAAGAGTGTGTTTGAAATAAAAGTTACATGTAGCGCTTGCATCTCTAATTTGAACAAACTAAAAGTTTTGTTTATTAGTCGTATGTGTTCGTTGAGAGCTACCTAAACAGCAGTTTTCGAGGGCGCTGCCATCTTGGATTTCGAGGTCGGAGTTCTGAAAAACGTCCGAGTTTCCGACTGGGAGTTCCGACTTTGCGGGGCGTTTTATTTGATTTTTCCTACTCGGAAGTCGGGATTTCCGAGTTCCGAGGACAAATCGAACGCACCATTATTGATGTTGGAGCTGTTTACAAAGATCTGTGACGCTGACACATATTATACAAAACTGTTCTTTTATCTGGAGTATTTTCATGTTATAACAGCTAGTTTTGTTAGTTTGTGAATGGATCGGAGGAGAGGTTAGCTTCTTGTATTTAGCTTAGCCTACTATGGGGTGCCATTTGTAAAGTTAAAGAGTTAAAGAGAGCGGAGAACTTGAGGGTGAGTACTTTTTATTATTTAGCATGTATTATTATTTTAGCAGTGCTTGATACTAACATTTGACCACATGCTTGTTCACTGAGTGCTATGACTTCTCCTGCTCAGGGTTCGTACTGATTTGACAGGTGTACATTTATAATTGTATCATTCCCAGAGTTTTTATTAACACACACACACACACACACAAACACACCTTTTTAAAACCATGACTGTCAGAATGACTAAAAGGTGTCTCTTTTAGTCCCTCCTGACTCTTCAGCCACACAGGAAGAAGTGGCACGTGATGGTAAAATAACAGTTTCTAGTGTCTCATTTGCATCATTATGATGTTTTAAACTAATTGACCTCTGGGTCGCTTCTCAGCAGGAATCAAAACAAAGGCACCCGTTGCCCTACCACCACAGCTGTCATTTCTTTTGAAGGAAACGGACTCAACATCTGATGGAAAGACCGCAGAATCCCTCCACGGTGTGTAGTTTAGGGTATCCGCGGAGTCTTGAAAAGTCTTAAATTGATTTAAGAAAAATGAAGTCCCTTCAAAAGTCTTAAATCAATGTAGTAAAGTCTTAAATTTGGTTAGGACTGACGTGAATTTAAAATACATTCGTCTCATACTTGCTAAATTGTCGCTGGTTGGTGAAAATTGCCATTTATGAAGCCAAATATGACGTTCATGTGAATGGAAGAGTTTTGGTATTTAGGAGGAGTGGGTCTTCGGTCGTTCACAAACCATCTTTGTTAGTGGGTCACACATTCAATTGAGTATCCAGCACGTTCTGGTTTAAACTCTGCTTCAACACACCTGATTTCAATCAGCAGGTGATCAACTGATGAGCTGCTGCACAGGTGATTCAACCACTGAATCAAGTGTGTTGGAGCAGAGAAACCACTAAAAGGTGCTGGATACCGGCCCTCCAGGACCTGGATTGAACACCCCTGCTGTAAAGACTCGTAAGTTAAACGTGTTCAGAGAAACTCTCGACAGTCTTTGTTGTTTCTGAGTCGTGTTTTCTGAGTCTGATATGAAACGGAGCAGAAAATCCCAACATGTTTGTCTTTCCCAGTAATTAAGACAGGTTGATGCTAAAGCCAGAGGAGATTCTAACACAGACCAGGTGCTGGGGTTGTGTTTCAGATACAGACAAGCTAAACCCTTTTAGAAAAGAGAATTCAATCAAATCCTTGATTATTCTCAGTAACTAAGGAACTCAAAGGTTTGATCTGAAATGTTTCAGAGATTAAAAATCAGTGATGTTTTTTTTCTCTTCCCTCCATATGATCTACTAGTGATGGGTAGATGAGGCCATAGATGTGTATATTGCTGGATGCCTGACCTGGGAGTCGACAGCGTCCCTACACGGCGGCCATCTTACTTCAGGCAGCAGACGCTCCGCTCTCAATGGCAGCAGATGGAAGGTGAGTGAACAACTTAAACAAAAACACTCCATGAAATATTCACGGATTTACAAGCGGGTTGCATTATTACAAACATAATAACACATAGGCTTGAGACGACATGCATCAAATGAAAAATTAAATATTTGCAGTGAAGCTCAAACGTCTGATTGTAAGTGAATGCAGCTCAGCTGCAAGCAGCGGTCTCATCCACATCAGCCCAGGAAGGAGTCAGGTGGTAGACGGTCGGCGGAAGTCGGTTTGTGCAAAAGGCAAGGACGATAAATATCCCAGTAAGTAAAACGAAGTTTAGGTAAACCTTGCTGACGTCAGAATGTTACCAGTTCTGGGTGCAGCTGTCAAAGATTTGGTTGGCAACATGCCAGCAGGACCGCATTTATTCTCTTGAACATTGTGGAGTTTTATGGTGGATGATGACGCAGTTATGTTTAACCCAGCTGCAGTGTCACCAACAATCTGGGGAAGAAACCTGAGCAACAAGTCAAACTCTACACCTCCTTTGCTTCGCTCTTCTGCGTGTCTTGATTTTTATTTTTAAAGGTCTGAAAAATTNTCACTTAAAAGTAGTTTTTCTTAAATATATCGAGCCATGGTGCGTACCTGCAGGTTCCCGGGTTGTAACAATAAGGATGTTACAGGATCACCTTTTCGGTTTGACACTTTTCCTGCTAAGGACGTTTCTCTAAGGCATCAGTGGCTTTTAGCAATCGGCTACTCCAAGGATACTCGGCTGGAACGAGTCAAAACCTTTCGTTTGTGCAGTGCACACTTCAAAGAGGATGATTACATCAGGAAAAAGTTCGGGAAAAGTGAAAGACTGTTTTTGAAGAGTTCGGCCGTACCAGAAATCTGGGTAAGTTTTGTTTTTTAAAAATTATTTATTCCGCTATGTCTGCCGTTTTCATGCAATCATCTTCGCATTTTAGCGCATTATTTATGCAATCATCTTTACACCGATGGTTGATCATAGACTGCAGTAGCTTTGTCAACAATCTGTGTTGATGTGTGTGTTTTGTGTAGCAAATGCAGTTCTTCATCCGTGTACTCTGGCTCATAAAGATATCCTAGTAGTAAAATAAGTTTCTTCTTCATCTGGTATAGTGTTAAAATGAAATTCGTCATCAGATGAGACGGAGTCTGACATGTTTTCGGCATTCGGCAGTGAAACAGCTGACATACGAAGCGCTGTTTAATATCCGCGGGGACCGGCGCAGGGATACGAATGACAAAAACTAGTCCTGTTGTAATGTGACGTTGTAAATTTTTTCTCTTTGTTTGTGAGATGTAAATTAGCCATGCTTTCAGAGGCTAATCCTTTTGTGAGGCTAAACGGCGCAGATAAAGCGCCCCCGAAACTAGCCAGAACTACCTTTATGAATCACTTCTCCCCTGAAAATCTCTGGGCAGGGGGGTGTGTGTGAAATGGGTCAAAGTTTACAGAGCACTGGGTGGGTGAAGGAACACATAAAACTTAATGTCTAAAAAAGCGAACTTTTCCTTTAATATGATTTTACAGCCATTTTAAAATATTTAAATTTCGACTCAGTGTCAGACCAATTCCCAGCTATGGATTCCTGATATTTGTTATAAAAGTTATCTATTTGTGTTGCTGGCATTTATATTTAATGACATCCACGTCACCACCAAGCTATTCTTGTTGCTCAAAAGCTTTTCAAAGCCCACCTAACGGTGAATTCTACATTATTTTTGGAATCAATTTGTTATTCTGATAAAAAAAAAACAATCTGTAGTAAAAAATAGTTTGCAAATGTATTTATTTATTTATTATTTATAAGTAAGGCACACGAGAGGCCTGAAACAGAAGAATACCAGGAGGTTTTTAGCTAAATTAATGAATAATCTGGGTTCTCAGAGAAGATATCCTTTCAGTTAATCGTCCCAGAGCAAGAAGGCAGAAGGCAAATGCAGGAAACTCTTTTGGATTTGGGCCTCAACAGTATGCCTCACTTCCTAGTTTGAGTCAGAGCAGATGGAAGAGTCTTCTGGTTATTCTCCAAGTTGAGCCCAGTCATCATGTGTGAGAAGGTCACGCTGGTCATCTGAGACAACCTGCCGTCAGCTTTGATCCTCGCCTCGTCTGAGGCAGCTCACACGTGTCGAGTAGCTGAAGTATCTCCCTTCTCAATTTCCATGTCCAACGTCTTCTTTTTGATATGTCAATTTATATTATTAGTATAGAACAATTTTGTGTTCAAAGACTAAATTTGGAAATCTAGATATAGCTGTGGGGCTTTAATCTAAATATTTAGTTAGAATGTAAATTAAAAATTTCAGGTGCGTCCCAGAAGCGCCGCGCCACTAAAGACAGGATCGGGTTCTATTTTTTCCGCGAGCCACTTCTAGTACACGTCAATTTCCGCAGTTAACATAGGACTAGATGGGAAATCACACATAGTTTCAGTGTAAAATGTCCAGTAATTTTCAAAATAAAAGACTATTGCAGCGATGCAATTTCAGTTCTATGTGGATTACGTAAATGCGTGTGACCTCACGGCTTATTTACTCCCAGCATCCTTCGAGAAGTGCAACCGTGTGTTTTTAGGGGCTTTAATCCTGGCAGTGGAGAGGAACAACATTATATATGACATCAAACAGTGATATCAAATGTAATATCCTTCTTCTTTTTTTTTAAATGGCGGATGGCATAAACAAACCGCGACCTTTGAAGTCTTGAGGGATTTTGTGATCTCGCAAGGAGGACTGTGGAGAAGCCGTTGTGCGGCTGAGACTCTCCCGGTGTGGATTTGTGAGTAATCCACACCACTTGCGAGTAAACCGTTCACTGTCATTCCGCGCCGCTGATGCCTCCAGTGTGAAGTAAGGGTCAGACTATTACTTCCAGGTTCCACCATGATGCCAACAACAAAAGCACACTTTTTTTTTTCTTCTTGTGATTTTTATTGATGGTCGGCAAACTGAAAAAGCTAACTGTTATGGGCTCGACACACGGGAGGCGACATCTCCTCTCCATTCATTTTCAATGAGACAAAGCGATAATCGCGGGTCTCCCTCCTGCTAAGCGAAACGCGAAAAACGTCCATGTCAAATTTTGCGCTCGTGCATGTGTCGTGCACACGCGAGCCAGCGACACGATCCCAGAAAGTTGAAAATTTTTCAACTTTTCATCGCTGTCGCTCGGACAAGGACCAATCAGGGGAGGTTTCATTGACTGACCAATGAGGGGACAGGATGCTTCTCAGTACATCTCCAGGCAAACATGGAGGAAAAGTTAATACTTGCCGTGTCGGATGTCCCAGAGCTTTACAAGACTTCACTTAACTCTAGAAAAACCTCGTGAGACTTCATATCCACCGCTTTTTCAACTCTGAACTGCTTTAATAACCCAAAATTCCCTCCAATCTGACGGCCAATTAAAACAACGGAGGACTCGCTATTCACCCTGGAACAGAGGCGTCACTGGCTTTTGCTGCTGGCCGCTGCTGCTTGTCGCCTCCCGTGTGTCAGGTTATTAAAGCGATAGCAATGAGTTTCTCTGTTCGCGGTCATTTGTCGCCTCCCGTGTGTCGAGCCCATTAGGCTTTATAATTAGCTACCGGCACTGTAAACAGCTAACAGCTGTTAAGCAGGTAAAGAGCGACCCCTAAGGGCACCTACCCGCTCCACAAAATTGTTAAGTGCAGTTTCTGGTCAGCAGAGGGCTGCAGAGTGCTGTCTAATGTGAAGTTGGTAAAATTTCTCCCTACACAATCACTGAACCCCACTTTTAAAGGAATTGGTTAAAGTGTTAAAAACTGCTTAGTGTCGCTTTAAATGTATTTATTTAGATTTGATTCTGAATATTTATTTAAACATTAGCAATTGAAGCCAGCTGTGGTAATCTGAGGGTTTCACTTATGACTGATATATTTCATTTTACTTTCTAGTTTAATTTAACAGGACAGTCAAGTATTCCCACTCGTTTATTTGTTGTGCTGTTGGTGCTTGAAGTAAATGCACAAACTGAAATTGCTTTTCCCTCTCTTTTAATATTGTGCATCCCCGTCTTTGCTGTGAGGAGCAGATATGAAGCCCAAATAAGGGTGTAGCAGCACTGAGGGTCCTGAGAGGCTCAGTCAGATCAGCAGTAGTAGCAGATTGGTTGTGTGGGCGCATGCATGACAAAGTAGGAAGTCATCTCTTTGGTCCTGCTGTGCTTTGCTCTGTGCCAGGGACTCACACTGCCAAAGCTGTGATCGGGAGCCTGCAGAACACCTCAGCAGAGATCCGTGCTTTCCTCCTGGGCTCTAATAATGGATTCTCTCCTGCAGGATTGTAGCGTTTGAGTGGGTGACATGCTGGTTTTTATCGCTGCAACTGCAGAGTTAAAATTCACAGAAAGGTCAAAGCATGTTTTGCTGACTGGGAAGCCTTCTACAGTATGTGTTTTAAAAAGTCTGCTCGGACGTAAAACACCAGCAGGGTTCTAGAGGAGTTAACAGCATGAACATTTTAGGAGGTGAGATCTTCAGCTGCTGCACACAGGCGGGCACATTTTCCCTGATCGATTTTAAATCCAGTTTCCAATCATCTACCTGTCTGAGCGGGATAAGAAAAAAAGAGATGTAAGAGCAGTGGTGCAGCTGAAGGTCATCCTGGTGTTGTTTTCACATCACGGTGAGGAACACAAGCATCACATGATTCAGTGTGACTTGTTAACGGCCATCAGGTCATGTGTATGCAGCCGTGGAGGGAAGAGAGCAGGCGGCCCCTACAGAAAGTTTTTAAGATGATGGTCCATACAAACCAAATGCCTTAGCAGAATTCCAGGATTTTCATTATGCAGCTGTCCATTACAGGTGGAGTGAAACATCCTGGAATGTGGAAGTTGAGGAATCACCTACAGATATAGACCAACTTCAGTCTCTAACTTTATGGGAGTCCCCCTTGATGACATGTCTGGAACCCATCAGACTTTTGAAAGATCAGTGATTTGTGCTTGGAATTTGGATGTGGATGGTTTTTACATATTCATACATACATATATATATACTGTATATATATATATATATATATATATATATATATATATATATATATATATATATATACATTTTTACATTTTTATTCTATTTACACATTCATTTTGAATGGCCAATGTGAAGAAGACCATACAACCTCTGATGCATGTGTGTGTCTTCAGTGTGTCGGAGTGACAGTGCTGCATGAAAACTGAGCTGAATGGGAAGAGTGAAGAAAAGAACTGGCTTTCCTCTTTTATCAGTTATCTGAGTGGTGAATTATTCATAACCTGTGGGAGGTGAATAACAAATGTGTGTGTGTGTGTGTGTGTGTGTGTGTGTGTGTGTGTGTGTGTGTGTGTTTGTGATTAAGGGATGCATAATGATGAGGCAGAGAGTGAGATGAGGGCTTTCCCTACTGTGTGATCTCACACCTGCCTCACAATGAAGGGAAATAATGAAAATCCTCAGCTTCCTGTTAAATGTTGCTGCTTGCAGACAAACATAACATTTATCCACATTCAATTATAAACTGACATCTCTCAATGCTCCACAAATGAATATTGTGTGAAAATGGTGTGTGTGTATGTGTGTGTCTCCTACATAGGGAGGAATAAGTAGAAGCTGCTGCATTGTTTTATTCTAACACATTTTGTGTGTTCACCTGCATGAATTACGGGTCATTTATTCCAATGAGCTCCATACATGAGCCCACGTAACACCCACTTTTAGAATTCTATACCTCACATGTGAGAAGAAACACACATTCCCAGCCAAGAAAAGGGCTGTGAAGCTCCATTAGTTAGTAGAAAAAGTGATGAAAGAGGGATGAGAGTGTCGTTTCATCAAAACTTCCAAAACACCTGGGATGAGCTGAGTTTACAGAAAACACCGTGTGTATCCTGACAGAATGCTGCATCAACGCATATGTGGGAACACACTGGGGAGCAGAATCCACTCATCTGTTTCCATTTTTAGGCAGTACCAAGGATTTGAGTTTTAAATGGCTACAACTAGTGTCTGTTCAGCAGGTACATCCAGATACAAACTACAAAAATAACACGTATCATAATAAATATGTTGGGGCAGCAGAAGCTCAGGAGGTAGAGCGGGTTGTCCAGTAACTGGAGGATTGTAGGATAGATTCCAGCTCTCAGCAGAGAATGCTGCTGTTGTGTCCTTGAGCAAGACATTTAAACCACCTTGCCTGCTGGTGGTGGTCGAAGGGACCGGTGGCATCTGTGCTCAGCAGCCTTGCTTCTGTCAGTGCTCATCACCACCAGTGTGTGAATATGTGTGTGCATTGGTGAATGACTGATTGTGCTGTAAAGTGCCTTGGGGGGTTGTAGAACCCTAGAAGGCACTGTATCAAATACAGGCCTTTTACCATTTGTAAGTGATGCCAAGACAAGAACTATGATCCAGATTTACCAAAGCATTTTAAGCATCAGTCTAGATGTTGGACACAAACCGTACTGCCAACCAAACACTCTCTTTTCAATATTGGTGCTGATGTCCACATTTAAATAAAATATTATGAATGTACGCTCAGTGGAAAACCTGCCCATATTTAGGTAAATAACTGTCAGGGCCAAAGTGTCTTTGTCTCATACACCTGTGCTGTTTGTGACCCACATTTAGTGTGAAGTATTTACTATCTCCTGAGAATTGAGGTAATTTTGTCTCAGGAGTATGAACAATCTGCCTCCCTGCTGCCCTCAGGAAACTGGGGCAGGCATGTCAGGAAACGTATAATTAATTGGCTCTTCTAGTAACGTACTTTGATGCTTCAACACATAAGTTCTCAAAATAGTGCATGTCCTGTTGTTCTTGTTTTACATTTGGAGTGCATCGCCTTTAATTCAAGGTCATGGTGTGTCATCATTATATATAAATGCTGTCTTAAACTTGATTTCTTCTTGATTCAGTGAGTTTTTCCTTCAGTTTTAAGCAGTTCCTCATTCATTAAGACCCCAAATCTCTCAATGAGAACTTGGGAAGTCACCTTTTCTCTTGTTTTTTAACTCAACTTTATTTATATAGCGCATTTACACAACTTGACTTGACCAAAGCGCTGCACAAAACAACATCAATTAAAAAAACATTTCCAGAGAAAGTAGAAAGCTAAAGAAAAGGCATTTTAAACAGAAACCACACAGATAGCTATATTTGTTTTTGCTGCAGTGGATGAAATTCATGTTAATTCTAATTTTATGAAAATATAAATGCAGAACATGTCAAATGACATAAGTAGAAAATTAAACATTTATCAGATATATATAAAATATAATCAATGTTCTACTTCAATGTTTATTTATTTATTTATTTATTAATTTTAATTTTTTTATATGAGCCCATTGTTTAATACATTTTGTATGTTTAGCTTAATATTTGGCTGTGGTTTTGTGAGTATGGAGGACTAAAACGGACAAAAGCAGTTATTTCCATCAACATAAAGTGAATTATGTAAGACTGTGTCTTTTTATCATAACTCTATTGGCCTGTAAAGTAAAACAAAATAGTTTTTTTAAACTTTAAGCTAGAGCTTTAACTTTGATCTCAGTGATAGTTGAGTTAGAAAGTTGACCACTCTGCAGACCTCTGCTGGCCAGATACTGCACTTAACAGTTTTGTGGAGCGGGTAGGTGTTCTAGGGGGCACTCTTATACCTGCATTACAACTGTTAGCTATTTTCTGTGCAGTTAGCTTTTTCAGTTTGCTGATCGTCAATAAAAAGCACAAGAAGAAGAAAGGAGTTTGCTTTTCTGTTGGCATCATGGCGAAGCCGGGAAGTAAAAGTAACAGAGTAATGTCTTTGGAGGTGAAGCAAAGAGCTAAAACCGGAGTAAACATCAGCGTGGCCTACGCTAGTTTGAGGAAGCTGAAAATGGCTATGAAATCACGGACTGATGGTGACCTGGCTTTGTTGCTACTGGACTTGTAAGTAATAATATTGTTTGTCCAATAATGCACATCTTTTTGATTTGTAGCTTATTTAGTAAGACTTGGCTCATGTTAGTGTTACTACGTTAGCACTAGCTACAGCAGGCTGCTGTAGGATTGTTTAAAGTAGTTGTAATTCTACTTTCAACCAGTAGGGCGGAGGAGCAGGAAAATGCTCTGCTGTGTTACTTTAATAGAATACAGTTCTTAGCATTTAAATAAAACTTGGTGATACATTTTTTAATTCTGGCTCTAAGAATAAGGTGAAAGATGTATTGCTGTTGTAGGTTCATCTGATCACTAACAGGGTTCTGATGTAGACCACTTCCTTTGTGTGCTGCTGCTGTTTCTATTTGGGAACACGTGTGTGACACGTTTCTCTGAACTGATCAAACTCCATACAACAGTTTTCTGATTACTGTGTCATTTCAGGTCACATTTCACCAGTTTTATGAATAAAGATTAACCAACAAATATTAGTTCTTACTATTTAAACACAATAAACATCATGAAGTGTGTACACGGTGTTCCTGCTAGTTTAGTCCTGACATTTTCACAACATAGTTTGGTCTCAAATGAATGATGGCAAGCATGTGGACTTACCAGAAATAGCAATTAAAACATTTGACCTTGATTCAGTCACTGGCTAGAGCTTCTGGCTGCATCAATATGAAAATAAATACAGGTTAATGAGCATAAACAACAAACACAGATCTTAGGATGCTGGCTAGCATTAGCATTACCTTTATCTTTCAATAAGAGAGTAACTCGCTAACACACTTTGAGTTATGGTGGTATAATGATTTCACACACCTCTAAAGTGGACCAGTTCTTAACCTCCAGACCAACGCCATGTTCCAGCAGCAATTGCACGAAAGACTCCATCTAAACAGATAAACAACTGCTCTTTCTGATGAGCTTTACACTTTTCCTTTTAGTTTCTAAATGAATGTCAGAGGGTGAGTGATACCTTTTCTAGCTTTAAGTTGCTCATATTCCTCGAACAGCAAAGTGGGCAGGGCTGCATGGTGGCGCAATCGGTAGCACTGTTGCCTCAAAGTTAGAAGGTTGCAAGTTTGAATCCTGGTTGCAGCCTTTCTTAACTGAGTTAGCAAGTTCTTCCCATGTATGCCTGGATTTTTTTCAGGTACTCCAGTTTCCTCCCACAGACCAAATGCATGTATGTCACATTAATTGGAGACCCTAAATTGGTGTGTGTGACTGGTTGTGTGTCTGTGTGTCCTTGTGATGGACTGGCAATCTGTCCTCCATCTCTTGTCCAGTGACTGCTGGAGTTTGGCACTACCTGTGCGGTTCTGCTCTTGTTTGTATTTTGAGAGGCTACTTTTGTCCCAGAATAGCTTGATGATGAGGTCCAACTACAGAGGATGTTGTGTTTGATGCCCTATGACAGGATGAATTAGATTTATTGTGACAATAAGAATACAACTTTAGTTTATTGAAGCAAATGCTTGTATTTCATCAGACTGCCTTCATATCTTAGAGTTTTATTTGTCCTCCTGCCAGTTTAAGTTCCCAAACACATCATTTTGAAGTGAAGTGTAAGATGTGAGCGGACGTCTCTTATACTGGAGCAGTCACTTTTCTGTATTATTTTATGTGGGTTTAAAGGCAGGCGGGGGCCCATTGGTTGCTCTTCTGTTGTGTCTGTTTTGGTAAATAGAAGAGTCTTGCTGGTGGCGGTTCTATTTTCTGACACACACAAACAATCCAGACACAGAAACCAATTGTGCTTCTGTTAAAAATGCATCAACCTGAAATACTGCTTTGTTTAGTGCAAGAGCAAAACAAAGCGTTGCTGGAACCTGCGTGAACCATCATCTCATGGTCCATATAGAAAAGAAACCAAGTAGATGTACAAAACATAAAATCCCCCCCTTGTATTTAATGTCTGTGTTGTGTTTGGCTTAGAGTCTGCCAATTATATTCTGATTCACAGAGATGCAGGAGAATATTCTGTTCTGGTTCTGCTGGACCTGACTACAGCTTTCGACAATGTTGACCATCACCTGCTACTAACAATGCTGGGTAACTGAGTAGGCCTATCAGAAACCGCACTGGAGGAGTTTTCCTCTTATTTATCTGAGCGTTCCTTCTCTTGTTGTTCAGTCTTCCTCCACCTCCTTCACCCATGGTGTCCCACAGGGTTCTGTGCTGTGGCTTCTATTTTTCTTTCTTTATCTGCTCCCACTCCAGCACATCCTGAGTTCTTTTAAAGCAATCCCCTACCATCTTTATGCAGATGACATTCAACTGTACATTTCCTGTAAGCCCCAAGCACCCCGCTCCACTTCCAGCTTCACTGGCTGCTGGTTAACTACAGAGTTAATTTCAAGATCCTGGTTCTGGTTTTTAGGGCCTTACATGG
The DNA here is from genome assembly GCA_006937985.1 of Aphyosemion australe. Classification (NCBI taxonomy): domain Eukaryota; kingdom Metazoa; phylum Chordata; class Actinopteri; order Cyprinodontiformes; family Nothobranchiidae; genus Aphyosemion; species Aphyosemion australe. Next base: position 1,624,917 of record SSNS01000029.1, on the reverse strand, counting down.
ACAAGCACCATCATACATTGGTGATCGTCTCAGTCCCTACACCCCCAGCAGGTCCCTTAGGTTCACTGATCAAAGCTTACTGGTTGTGCAGCACACCAGGCTAAAGACCAAAGGTGACAGATCATTTGCTGCTGTGGTCCCCAGTCTCAGGAACTCTCTCCCCATGAGCCTGAGATCAGTGGACTCAGTGGTCTCCTTTAAAAAGAAAACTTTATGTAAAATCTCCTGTTCCTCCACCACTCGTTAGCTTCTCTTCCAGCTTGTATTTCTGTTGTTTCTCTAAAATTTGGTCTCCCTTGTTTTTATTTATTTATTTTTTTGTGCTTGTGAAGAGCATTTTGATTTTTATCTTTAAAGGCGCTATACAAAAACATTTTTCTTCTTCTACTTCTTCTAATGCACAAGATGTACTGTAAGTTATTCCTCAAACTGGAAACAGTTTCCCTTTTATAAATCTGGTCATGTAAAAAATAAGCATACTTGTCACTTTGAATGTACGTTTACACTCAGAATAGCAACAACGTCTATGCATGAAGCCCTGGTGTGGATTCCACTAACCCTTGTGTGTCAGCTTTGGTTTTATTCAGCACAAAAAGGACTGCCTTCCACATTTCTATGTGAAATTAATCAGATGAGGAACAAATTAAAAAAAAAATCTTTGAGTAGAGGAGCTCGAGTTCTCGAGATAATGATTTTTTTTTCTTGTGACTAGAAATTATTTAAAAATAACGGTGGAACTAAAGAAAGATTTCACGAGAAATAAGGACAATCATACTAGCAGCTGATTTAGGCTGTAAATGTCATCACTGATCAACACATTTCCTTTAAAGACCATTTCTGAAAGCGATGACAGCAATGTTAAATAAAACTGGGTGTATCACAAGACTTACTCATTGTGTCATAATTTTTCATTGAGAGATCCTTGTTGATGTTATTATATTAATAGTAAATTAAATAGAGGCAATATAACAACCAGATGTTATGGTAAGGATAAAAAAGAACAATTTCTCTCTCTGTTTGGGTGGAGATGGTGGTGGACTCCAGAAGGAGATCCTGCACCAGTCCAGGAGAAGTCATGGAGCTAGTGAATACAGCTAAATACTTGTGACTTGACACGAGGAAAAAAACATAACAACAAACCTCAACCTCACCCTCCATCCTTCAGGCAGATATGTGAGTAGTCTCAAAACCCAGACAAGACTGCAGCTGAGATGAAATCTGACCTGTTGTCAGAGTTTAATTACTAAAGTATTATTTTAGATTATTATGAATTACTTTAGCATATTTATGCATTTATTTGTAATGAAATCTTTATTAACAGATCTTATTTGACATTACCAGTTTGACCTATGACCTACTAATACATTTAACCATATTGTAGTAGATAAAGGCAGGGATCAGCTCTAGTTTAGTACCTGCTATTCGAGTTATTTTCTATTGTTTTAACTTGAAAATAAAGCAAAGGTTCAAACCCCCCCTCCATGTGGGTCATTGTTCCCCAGAGTGGACCAGTGCCCTGGGGTCTTCAGCTGAGAAAATAAAATCAGTGGTCTCTTTCTTTTGGTCTCGGACCATCAAAGCTGACTCGCAGCTCAGCAGAGGCAGCCAGAGAAGAGAAGTGGTAAACACTCATTTGTCATTTCTTTCAGTTCCTCTGATGTCATTCATTATCAGAGGGATGGTAATACCGATCAGTGTTTGGTTCCTACACACAATCGAACACTTGGCTTCCTTTTCCTGTTTCTGGGGAGCAGGAGAGTGTTCACAGAGGATGTGTGTGTGTGTGTGTGCGTGTGTGTGTGTGTGTGTGTGTGTGTGTGTGTGTGTGTGTGAGTGAATGGGGATGTTTCTTAAGAAACTACACATACACATTCCTGTGTCGAGGAGTAAAATTGTGTCACTTGTGTTTCTTAGTATTCACTGACTCCTAATATGTCAGGTGAAACAAACTCTCGTCTCAGATAAGACAACTCATCTATCAGCACATTTTTCCCAGAATTCCCACCTGATAAAAGTCTTTAAAGCCTTTTTCTATTTGCAGTGGTCCTTGTTGAAATGTTGCCATGCTTATTGACCGTGACAATTAATGAATAACTTGCTTTAATTGCTTGAGAAACTGTGATCAGAGGTGATATTTTACAGCTTGTCAAACAGAATTCTTTTGTTTACTGATAATAACATTTTTCAGAGAATATTCTACACTGTTACTGGTTTAGAGTCACACAGTTACTGCTGCTGGTGCTAAAAGTGATGTTTTGCCTTGGCCCCAAAAATGCCTTGAAACGGCCCTGGGTGTGGGGCGGAGTTTTCAAGGTGATCTGAATTGTATCACATGTATAAATATTTGCTATAAATGATTGCAATATAAAGGTAAAAAGGTGTAGTGGGATAAATCTACCCACATTTTTCATTTTCAAGCTCTTTGTTTTGTTTTCTCTTTTTTTATTTGACTGTGTTCCTGGCCTGTCTGTCTCTGATCTTCCTGCATCTCCCATCAGTCCTCTAGAAAAACTGCTGCCTGGCTTTCTCACTTTTCACCTCATGAGTTACTTTTGAACTAAGCAGATCAAAGGGATCTACCAGCCAAAAAGTAGAGGAGTGTGCCCCACGCGGCCGCGAGGTCAAGTCCCCGGAGCAACGGAGCACGTTGGACACGAGAAAAAGACAGAAAGTACCAGAGAATATTAGCGGACATGAACGATCGCGTGTTAATTATATTTTTGATGGCGTGACTTTGAGAATGTTACTGTGGCCGTGCGCAGGACGCAACTCCCTGAAGCGCTCAAAAGAATCCCCGGAATGCCGAGAGTCCATATAAATATCGTAATATAGGTAGAACCAGGATCTTTTTTCGGGCTCCTCGAATGTGTAGGTTGAGAGCTTCCAGCTTCCCCGTAATACGAACTCTGCTCCTGGATGAAAACCCGGACATTTTCATCAATATAGGAAACCCCCCTTCCCCGGACGCCCTGGACAGAGTGAAAAGTGGATATGTCCGGGGAAAAGAGGACAATTGGTTACCCTAGATATAGTAAAATTCCAAAACTTTTCCGAGACCTGGACATTTGATTTTTAAACTCCATGACTTTTCCAGGTTTTTCATGACCGTACGAACCCTGTTCATATTTTTGGAGTTTGTCAGAATTCGTGGACCTTTATTTGTCCACAAGGTCCGGTGAATTTCCCAGGCCATGTTTTAATTCTTGCTCACCAGTTCAGGCCTCACAGCCCACAGATTTATTGTTTCTGTCATTATTACAACAAAGCTGCAGCTTTTTTCTTGTGCGTGCATCAAAAGGCTTAATCTGCTTCTGATCACATCAACACAGGGGTTGTCCCTCAGTTGATTCTGCCAGTGCCCAGCAGGGGTACCATGAGATTTCAGTCTGCAGCCGTCTGTGCAGAGTGAGACGTCATGTAAACTCACCGACTACCTGTCTGCCTTGACTCAGCAGCCTTGTTCTTCCTCCTGTCTGCTTCCTGTTGCAAGAAGAATGTTGTGTACCATGACATGCCATGGTTTTGTTTGCCCATTGTCCTACAGTGGTCAAGGAGTTGCAACCTCTTTCCTTGGGAGACTTTCAAAGGAGGTGTCATACAAACTGTACTTTTGTACTTTCCTGTTTATTTTTATTTTTTCCAAAAGCAATTCCACATGAAAACATGAACATCAAACAGACATTTGTGCCTACATGCACTCTCAGAACCGATGAGCTTCTTGTGATGCCTACCTCTCCACCAGACGTGTGTGCATGAAAACATCCTGCTAAGCTTTTCAACCTTTTTCACACACTTTGATGGAAATTAAAGGAGAAGTTAAAGTGAAAAAGCTTAATGTGCAGAGTCAGCACCTCAGAAGATGTCAGCTCCATTTAAAAGTTTAGACAAATCTTCACTTTTAGAAGATTTGCTGAACAATTCAGTGGATGTTGAGGTGGAAATCTCAACTGTTGTAAGCAGAACCAAGCTGTTTGTTTTTGACTAAACCCATTCCTTATTATCAAGATCAACTTGAATCCAAACAGGAACTTCATTTGACAAAACAACAGGCTGATGAGACCTATCTTCACCTCTCAGATGCAGAAGGAAGCGTGTGCATTGTGATAGAAGCTAAACTTCTTGTTCTATATGTTGGAAACAGACACAGATGGATGCATGATGTTTTCAGTGAAGATTCAAAGGTTAAAAGTGTGGGAAGGTTGGACTGAGTATGCCCTGCATGTGGTGGGAAGAAGATGGTCGTCATGAGAAACTCGTGGCCTTGTGCTCAGTCTGCCCACAACAAATAAAGTTAAGTGAAACATCTGCAAATGTGAACGCCAGCAAGGCTTTAGGTTGTAATAGTGCCTTAAAAGCATCGCTTCCCAAATGTTTTTGTTTATAATCCACAAAATGACAAAGACTTACATCACATACCTGAGTTTTATTTAAGGGAATGAATTCAGATGGTGACGTCTTCCTTCCCGTTCTCTGACTCATCCACTTCCTCTCAAATTTAAACAAATAAAAATTCTTGATATTGTCTCTCCGGGTTCAAGTATGCGTTACGGCACCGACCCACATCCTGGACCCTTACAGAAGCTCACCACCTACGTTATCTTGTGTCGGCTCAGGTCGTGACCCGAGCCCAGTTGAACAATGTGTCTGAGAGCAGCGGGTCAGGGATGATGGCTCAGGTCTCGGCCACGCGTCGTCATCCAAACAAACAACCAGGATGAAACAATGTTTGTTTTGGAAGATCTAAACTCTGCAGGAGCAAACATGCTGTTTTTACTGAGACGTTCTAAACATGCATCATCAATTACAATTTTAAGACAGAGTCAAATATCTTATTGTTCTATAATGTGTTTCAGATTAAATATAGTTGATATGAATCCATCCTTTATTCATCTTTCTTAACAAGTTTTACATTTAAAGCTGCGTTTTGTTGAGCTCATGGTGTTAGAGAGAACCATAACTGACATTTACAGGAGCTGACTTCATGACTTATTAGAAGGTCATTTCTAAAAGGTAATTTCTCAATCTATATTCCAGGCGTTTGGTAATCTATTATAAGTCTTTAATAACAAGAATTCAGTCATGATGTCAAAAATGATTTGAGAATATTTGTGTGTAACTCGTGAAAAGGAGCTGAAGTGTAGAGCAACTTGTTAGAGGTATTTTTTAAAGGGACTGGCCAGACTGCATGAAAATCATAGAAATTCATTGTAGCTACACTTTACTGTCTATAGAAAGGTGAAGCAGTTTCAGTTTTTTATTTTAAGCTATTTTGTTAGAAATCATTACAATAAATCTAAATTCTGTCCTTTAATCAGTGAAGAACTGTGTTTCTCAATTACGTCTTAGCGTTTGTAAACACTGATGCTACGCCATGATTAGCTGTATTTTGTTCAACTTCATGGTACCAGTTGTCAGCCCTGCAAGCATTTCTAGCATAGTAACATTAAAGTCATGGAAATGTTTGTGAGGAGGAGCGCAGCAAGCTGGAAGAACAACCCTTCGTAGCTGCAGAAATGCAGCGACCATTTAGAGCACAACAGGGGCTGGTCAGTGCTATTCACTCAAAGGTTGGATCTAAAAAAATAAACTTCATATTTTAACTATATATTAGGGGTGGGACTCGATTAAAAAAATGTATCTAATTAATTAGAAGCTTTGTAATTAATTAATCACAATTAACGCGTTAAACTCCCACCCCTATGTGTCCTTCTGGAACCAGTACCACTCCTCTGAACTTGTGCCAAGATCAGCAAGTCCCGTTAGCATGAATGCAGCAGCGCAGCTAGCTGTGTTAGCTCCGGTAAGGAAAGGAGAAGTCATTCGGGAAAGCCAAGATGCGCTCAGAGGTTTCATCTAAAGGATGATCCACATATTCCAACAATACGTCCTCCTTAGACTGGTAGAAACCCCGTGCCCTCCTGGATCATTGCCAAAACAACAAACCGAGCTAGCGGTCGACTGCAGCACTACTCTGGTATCATCCGACCTGTACTTTTTCCCAGCACTGGTCATATTGTACCCAACTGGAGTGTCTCACACACACCGATCCAGTTCTTGAGAAGAATCAGGACATCCCTACTACACATGCCTACTACCAGCCTAGTGGTAGAGTGTCTGCCCTGGGACTGGGAGATCAGGGTTTGATTCCTGGTCGGGTCACGTCTGTAAAGTCCTATTTAAGCTGTGTGATGAGTGGCTTTTGCACAGCAAACAGAAGTTACATGTAATAAATGTCTTAAACACATAAGGTTTTATAAAGTTAGGTGTTCAGAGGTGTTGCCGTAGCCAATTCTAGTAAAAACTGCTCTGTTTTTGTTTGGTTGAATCCAGTTCACAGTGAAATGCATTAACCAGAAAAAATGACCCTGTGTTTGAATTCTAATCAGCTGCCTGCTGCTATAATTGGCATTGTAAGGAAATTAAACAGGGAACCAGAAGCTGCAGGGCAGGTTGGCAGTTTCCCTGCTGTGGGAATAGATCTAGGTTATCAATGGGTTTGTATAAACACTAATGTTCCCTGTCCTATTGGCAGTTAAACATCTCATTAAAAATCCCATTTATAGTGATAATGGGACGTAATGAGCTGCTAAAATGCCTCGAGTCCATCTGTTTTACATCAGTGTCAGAAAAGTTATTGCAAAGTCATGTGACTTGCACATCTCGGAGCAGCCCACCCCGAAAGACACAAAGTGTGTTTACTTACTATATGTGATTCCTGATATCGTCACCATCTGAATCATAAGGTCACGCTGAGGGCGTGCATGGCACAAATAATGTCCTCCAAAGAGGCGCCCCTGGTCTTATAAATATCCAGCTATTGACAAAATCTCATCCTATTCTGGAGAATAATTCACGGCAGGATGTGTGAATGATAAATATTAATAATCCAGGGGGCCACTGTTTTGAGAGCCGCTCATCTGGGAGAAAATTCTGGACCAGGAAAACCCAAACATGCTTCTGCAGATGCCGAAGTGACTGTGGGAAACTGACATATTTAGGAAGAATGATAATTCTGTATGGGTGAACGCCCACAAGTTAATCTGACCAGTTAGTGATCATTTTTATTAACTGTGCTTGATTATTAAAATATAAAAGTATGTTTTAGAAATGATTTAAACTTGAATTTTTGGAGTTAATAAATTGCAAAAAGAATGACTGAATTAAAAATAATAATCATAATAAAGCATTTTAAAGAGTGAGTAAGACCTAAATCACCTTTTTTTTGCTGATAACCAGGACCAGGGTTCCCTACTCCTGCCTTACAGCTTGGAGCCGCTCGCCTACTCAACAAAAACGTCCTCCTCCCACTTTTCTTCGCGTGATCGCAGTGGACAGAAAATCCTACAGCCTGCTGCAGCCTGATCCTCCTGCTGTCTGCTTGTTCTCCTGAGCGGTGAGTCTGCTGTGTGCTCGTGTGCACAGGTGAGTGTGCACGCGCGTGTTAACGACTCGTTTTCCCGACTGAGAAGCGTGTCATCCTACCTGCCGTTATTCATTAAAGCCGTTTTTACCTGATCTGCCGTTTCTTCCTCCCGGTCCAGCTCCACCATCTCTGATGCAACGTTTTTTTTTGCTGCAGTTTAGTCACAAATTGCCTGAATTATGTCTTCATTTGCTTGCAATTTATCATCATTGGGGGCGGGGGGGGGGTTCTTGTTCATTTGAATATGACTCCACCTTAATGACATCACGTTTGTTTCTGTATTAGATTCAACAAGTAGTTCACCACATGACCTAATTAGACATTTTTAAAATCCTTTTAATCAAATATTGCTTTATTTGAGCATTGATATGTTATAAATTATGATTGCAGAACATTAAACAAAATAAAATCTTTAAGAACAAGTGACAAATATTATTATTCCAAATGAAGATGCTGTTCAACAAGAGATGTGGGTTTGACATCATTATCACACTAATTCAGGCACAAAAAGCATCATGTTATGTAAAAGGCATTTTTATCATTATGTTAACTTAATAAATAAAAAAAACATGCAAGACATCATAAAAGAACAACAAAACATCTCCAGTTTTTAGTAAATTTTGAGCGGGCGCTAAAAGAAGGCTGAGGATGGTGCAAGGATGTGATTAGAAGCAGCGACTGGTCTCAGTTGCATAATATTTAGCAGAGAAAGTCAGAAAGTATCATCAAATCACAGTAGGATCTGTTTCCTTCCTCCACCCGTGCAGACGTGCATCACACTCTCCCAGTTTTACAGCACCAGCTCATGCCCGAAAGCTTCTGCGTCCTATTTGGTTTGTGTGATTCCCCAATCAGCAGCCACGCAAATATCTGATGCTGACGAAAGCTGTCATCTAAGCAGCATCGTACAGGGCAGAATGAGGACGCCCTCATGCAGCTGATCACACAAACAAATACAGCTGGGGATGAATGCGAAGCGAGGAGGGGGCAGACACAAACAAAACAAGGAGATGTGTGTGTGCATGCCTTGTAGGGTGCCTGCAGACTGTTTTGAAAAGTTCACCGCTTCTCTTTCCAAATCAGCACAAAGTCAGCAGAAGTGAGGGAAAGAGAAGCCCCTTGTCCCCTTCAGGACGGCAGGAAAAAGGCTGAATGAACTCAAAGCAGACATCCGAGAGGCTCGCTGCATCCCAGAGCGCACGGCACGGAAATCAGCTGCCAACAGCCTGCTGGACTGGAGGGCGTGTGGCTGATATACAGTGAGAAATTATTCATTATGTTATACCACCATCACATGTGAAAGGTGAGGCTCGGCGTGCCCTTCACCGTGTGTGTTTATTAGCTTGAATAACTGACTTGGCCATAAAAGTCCCTCTAAATCCTGCCCAGGCATTCTTCTCTCTGATTCAGCGGAAAATAAGGAGACATTCGGTGTGATCTGGACCTCTGAGCTGCAAACTCAGACGCATTCAGCTGTGAAACCATCAAGGAAACAGGTTCTTGTTTTAATGGTTCACCCACTCCACTGATGTTGACCCCTTGAAAGTCAAATGTCACCAGAGAATTAGAGAGGAAGGCTTTTTTCTCTTTCATTCATTAGTTGTGACCAGAGCGCTGCTTTGGCAGTTACTACTTCCACTCGGAACAGGTTGCAACAAAAGGTCGTAGCTCTTTGTTCACAGAGGTAAGAGGTGACACAACGTCCTTCTGACCTGAAGCGGAACTTTTATTGTAGATGTTGCTCAGCTTTAGGGAGGAGCACATATTTTGAAGCTGTGCCACTTTATTCTTTTATCTTTGCATTTAATTCCGTGCAGTTGGCTCTAGATGGGTACCATGTTCATCCAAATACAGAAAGCCAAAGTAACTGCAAACTGAAAAGTTGTGACACTGTTAAGTTGCCCAGAAAAAAAAAAGAAGCTAAACAATAGTCTTGAGCGCAATAGGTTATTACTCAAGAGGCGTGTTGGGTAACTTTTGCTGCAATAAAGTGACTTAAACATCAAACTGAACATCTTTCTTAGGAATCTGATTCAGCTTATTGTCAAATGAAATTTGCAGTTTAGTGATGCAAACTGTCTTAACTCTTTAAATGAGTCAAGGGGTTCCAATGCAAATCACGGTCATGTGTGCAGATATATTTTAAGAAAATGCAATACACAAACTCTTTTGAATCAAATCTTGCAACAGTATTTTGCAACCATTTGATCCAATTTGTTATTTATCAACTTATAATGCTTATTACACTCTATTTAGACTATAGGTGTTAACTATTTTCAACTTTTTCAACCTGCAGTAGGTCAAAGCAACACTGACTTTGTCAAACCTCTTTAAAAGTCCTTCAAACACATGAAATAATCAGTTTAATTAACAGCCACCCAAGGTCTTTGAAATTTAACATTTCACAGAACTCAATTAAATGATTTTACAGCTCTTGTGTTCTTTTTTGTGTAGCAGTGCTACACTTTTCTGCTGTTGTTACATAATGAGGACGTTGCTTTGCTGAAAGGGGACGAGATCCTGGGAAGTCCAGTGAAAGAAAGGATCTGGTGAATGTGTGCCCATCATTCATCGCTGTGTCTGTGTCAGGGAGCAAGAGGAAACGGCAACAATGTCATGCACATGCAAATAGAAATAAAAGGTCATACTGACACAGGTCCATAATTCATTATGCAGCCAGTCTATTTTAAAGCACAAATCCAGAGTTTTTCCTTTTTCAGGAATTATGAATGATTATCTAAAATTGTAGGCAATACATCAATTTCGTTTGCTAAGGCCGTGCCCCTTCCCATGAGATTTTACTTGAGCACTGCTCAGCATTAGCCAATAGCAAATCATGGAGCAGCTACAACCGCCTTCACAGAAACAAAACATACCAATTCCACGATTGCTGGCTTCTACTTGAAGACAGACAAAAGTAAAGAAAAGCCCATGGACTAAACTTGCTAAAAAGCACCTCAAAGACTGGCAAAGAGTTTACCTTGACCCTGCTTTTCAAAGGTGGAAGGATCTCCGCGTTCAAGGAAAAACTCCGGATTTCTGCTTTAATGCCAAGGGGCAATCTTAATTAGAATTAATCACACATGTAGGATTCAATATCCTTTATGTAGAGCAAAAATGCCCTGGCACACGTAGGCATCTAGTTTGTTCATACGTGTAAACCATCACTTTCTGACCCTGACACTGTAGAATACAGCCATATAAATCTTATATCAGAATATCTCATGAGATTTGACTCAGTCGCCTCCAGCGTTTGTAAAGCAATTCTGCTAAAGGTTTAGATCTTTAGCTTTTACCCACTCAGGCCTGAAAATGAGAGTTTTGTACCTCTGTCTTTGCCTAAAAGTCTAGGCAGACAGTAGCCGAAACAAAATGATTTTGCTCTTCATGTTGGTCTAGCCACGCTCCATAGGAGCCACGGCAGGCCTACCATTGGCCTGAGCAGGGTTGTGTTATGCCAATCACGGCACTCTATTGGGTTGGTGGGCCAATCACAGCACTCTATTGGGTTGGTGGGCCAATCACAGCACTCTATTGTGTTGGTGGGCCAATCACATTGCTCTATTGGGTTGGTGGCCCAATCACATTGCTCTATTGGGTTGGTGGGCCAATCCACTGCTCTATTGGGTTGGTGGGCCAATCACAGCACTCTATTGGGTTGGTGGGCCAATCCACTGCTCTATTGGGTGGGTGGGCCAATCACATCACTCTATTGGGTGGGTGGGCCAATCACATTGCTCTATTGGGTTGGTGGGCCAATCACACTGCTCTATTGGGTTGGTGGGTTGGATGATGTGATGAAGCGTAACAACAAAGATGGCGACGGCTTACGTTTGTTGTCCAATAACATGCAGAGACAGTTGGACAGACAACCTTAGATTCCGCCCCATGACTGAGATCTGTCTATGAGTCGTGGCCAGACTATAATATTCATATATAGGACGGTTTACCAAGCTAAGAAAATGCAGCTCTCGCCTTGAAAACAAAATATGAAATATATTTAGAAACGCCATGCTAAACTGCTAGATAACAAAATATTTACCAAATGAATCCAGTAAGTGAGTGGCTACAGAGATCTGTTTCTGCTAGAGTCAGAAGCAAGAGCAGATATGTAAACAGAACAGAGTACCATTATGTCATTTAATGTATGTAAACAAAAAGTAGACTTTCCACTTGGTTTACTGATTCATGTGTTCGAGCTGACCCTGTGTGAGTTATTTTGAAGTGCTCTACAGTTAATAACTAATAGATCACCCTCAATGAAACGTTAACTAAAATGTTGCATGTCATGTGTTTTGTGAAAGTCAGATGAATTTTGGAATAAATGTAAAAGGTCACACAAGCTACAGGAGTGGTTTATTCTGTAATCAGTTCACATGTTCTCTGATCTAATCATTGGTAGAGCTTGTGAAAAACATAATAAAGCAGATGAATGTCACAGTTATTGTTGAAAACCCAAAGCTGTGAGTTAATATTAGCTTCTTCGGAGCGCTGAAAAGAGCAGAAATCCCATTTCTCGTCTCTTCCGTTGCCTGTCTGTAGCCGGCTTTGTGTCCGTCCTTCAAAAACATAAATATTACTTTGAGAAAGGAACAAACATTTTTTCTTCTTCTTTGTATCTAACATTTGTTTGAAGGAGGGCCAGAATTCAGTTCTTTCCAAATGTTTTTTCCCTCTCTGAGGCTTTTTTAGCATGCGGAAGGCAGTAGATCTGAGTGATGGTGAAGGGAGGTGGGAGGGAGGCAGAGTCCCGATGGTGGATGATGGCTTTGGTGGGGGGTGTTGTCGTGATGCAGCAGCCTTTCTCTGTCACAGCAGCCAGTCGGTGTAACTTATGAGGTTTAGACTGGAAAATGTACAGCCATCCAGAATAAATGAATCCGGTGAGGATGGTTGATCAGTCAAAGTCTGGTGCTTATCCTCCTCATGTGTGGATGTGAGAATCTGATCAGATAAGATCTGAGAGTAAACTCTGCGTCCTGCTGACCCACCCCTGGCAGGATTTCTGCACATTTAACACATTTCAGAAATGCTTTTGGGTCTGTCTGAAGTATCAGAGAAATATCAGAAACGTTAAACATGTGCAATCGTGGACAAATTTCTCTTACGGCTCATTGAAATAAAAGTGTAATTGTCTAATGTTTATTGTCTGCCTTTAGTTTGTGATAAACAAAGTTGTAGGAAAAAAAACCTGTTTGTTAAAATAGTTTGGATTGATTTGATTCTTCTTCCAACGAAACTCTTATAATCCTACATCTTCTGATCAGATAGATGGAAGAAAAAGAGCTAAGGAGAATATTTAAGACTCCAAGATCAAGGTACATTAACCTCTGATCTCAGCATCCACAGTGAGCTTCATGGAAGAAGACCCAAGAGGGCTCTGCTACTGACAGAAAAACACATAAAAAATTGGAAAATACATGCTGACAAGGACTGAGGCTGGGAGAATGTCCTTTGGAGAAAAAACTGGAGCATTTTTTCTTTGTCACATCAGTTCTATGGTTACAGAAGAAGAAATGAAACTTTCAAAGAAAGGAACATTTCACTTCCTGTAAAACATGGGGGGTATTTGGTTTTGCTGCATGGCACAGGTATATTTAAATAATGAAAAATCCAGATTTTCGAGGCATCCTGGACCTAAATGTGCTGCTCGGTGTGAGAAAAGCTGGTTTCAGTCGCAGGTCATGGACCTTCAACAGGATAATGACCCAAAAATATCCGAGGAAATTAGATTGACTTGCTGCAAAGTGTCCCATCCATTCACTTTTGTCCTTGCCATTTGAACTTGATTATAGTCAATTTGTATCAAAGTAGCTGCTTATTCTCATATTGTGGGAAAAGTACCAACAAATCTGTAAAATCCTAAAACCACACCAGGATCCGTAAGTTGTTGGTTCAAACCTCAAAAGGGAAAGCCGTCATTAATCAGGTTCACTCAGGAATGCAAAATCAGCATAAAACCTCACATCACTCCTCACTTATTTACACGGCAACCCCGTTCCCTGAGAACAATGCAGCTAAAATGCAATTGTTGTCCAGAAATAGAGCAAGTTTGCCTCCCATTTGTTGTGAATGCTAACAGGTATCTTTGTTTCTGTTAAAGGAGGAATATCTCTCGCTCCAGCCTGATCCCTGTTCCTGCTGGCTAAAGCCACGTCAGTCCAAGTCTGCTCTCAGGTCACCCTCGAGTGCTTTTTGCAACAAAAATGCCAGGATGTGGGCTCGTGAACTTTGTGCACACTTGTATCTGTATCCGTACTGCAGGACAGAGGTCAACATCTTTATCCTGGCTATTTTCTGAGAGTGTGTTGACTTTGTTAGAGTATATCTGAGGTAAACTCGCCGTATCTGCTTGGTGGCTTTCAGACAATGCTGGCTCTTGTGTCACAAGTCCTCTTCGATAATCTGACAGAACCAGAAGGTAAAACTCACTCTTTCAGTGCTGCACACCCTCAGACTTTTAGGCACCTGGACCAAATTACATTTTATTTGTGTTGGATGAAACTGAAATATCAGTGTTAGCCAATAAGGAAACTCAACGCTACACTTTCTTTACCTTGAATGAATTTCATCAAAGTCCATCTTGTGGTTCATGGGTTTTCATGCTAAAACTGTCTGTTAGCAAGAGGACCCACGAACCACCGGATGGACTTTGATGAAATTAGTCACTGGATGAACATCTACAATTTCATTCAAGATGGCTGCACCCGGAAGAGGTAGCCCAAGTGGCTGGGGAGAGGTCTGGGCCTCCCTCCTTAGGCTGCTGTCCCCGTGACCCGACTCCGGATAAGCGGAAGAGAATGGACGGTTGGATGGCTGCCACACTTAATCCACCTTTGCAAACAGACAAAAATAGTTTAAACTAAGTTTCATGGCTGTGGAACTAAAACTCCATGTAGTAGCTGAAAGTCCTTCAATATTTAGCATCTTTATTTCTCAAGAAAAAGCCTTTAATTTTGGTATTTTTAAAAGTATTTGTGTAAGCTCACTTTGTTATGACTGACCCAGCTCATAGTAAATGAATTATCAGAGGCAGCCTAAAGCTGGGCTTTGTGTTTTACAGTAATTATTGTGATAAATGTTTTTTTTTGGTCGTTATAACCTCCCCATACACAATCAGATCTAAATTAGCCTTTCAGATGAGAACTTAGACATCTTCAACAAACTAAAAGAGGAAGTTTAGTTGTCAGATGTGTGTACTGACCACACTTCCTGTGCTGGCTTGACTATCTTTACTCTCCGTGTTTGTTTTTATTGTTGTTGCAGCCAATAACTTTGATGTCTGTTTCAGAAATGCCGACTGGCCCTGTCCTGTACTTGTCTCATGTTCTCTCAGTACACTGCTGCTAACAATGATAGAATTTGTTTAAATCAAATGTACTGGTTCCTTTATATTCAACCAAATTAAACTCATTTGCATTTTATAGTAAATGTAGTTCTATTGATATTTTATTGTATTTGCTGCAGTCAGCCTGAATCTGGGCCTTGCTTAGCGCTTTGAGACTATTTCTCTTCTGAACCGATGCTTTATAAATAGACCTGAACTGAACTAACTTTCACCTGTTGTAACCGTGGAGACAAAGCCATTGTGTGAAAAGATGTAATTCTACCCACAGGCTGGGTTTCAGCGGGACATACCGTACGTTAAAATGAAAGTGATATTTTCATTAATTGTCGTGTTTGAATGTGACTTTAGGACACAAGACTTTTTACACTGATGAGGATGATTACTGAGGAAATTCAGCTGGACTGATTAACTGATGGGAAACAGGTGAGTGGTGAGCGGAGGGGAAATAACAAGAGATGACTCAGGGGTTAACACAGGAGACACATCTTTGCTGTAGCTAAGAAATTCATCACTGAGATCAAAGAAAAACTACAAAACGACACCAAAATCCAACATTTTGTCCCATAAAACGAACAGAAGACGCTGCTGTTATGGACTACGACTCCTGCTGCATACCTGGCGAGACGTGGGGGTGAGTTATTCTCCAGCCCTGGCTACAGTTACATTATGGCCTCAGTAGTTGGCTGACACCTCTGTGGGTTTGGCTATATCACTGACAGCTCAATGATGACATTAGCAAGTATGAGTCCGGTCTGAAATGCTAGCAACAGCTTTGTGAAGGAGACTGTGTGGAGAGTGTAAAGGTGACACTGTTTGTTTATTCACACACAGACCGACCCAGTGACTTTTAAAAGCAGCTGGCTATCTGATTGGAGGCTGCGTGTCTTTCGGTGTAGGTCACATTCACAATGACGACGTCTCTGGTCTGTTCTGTGGTGAAACAGTGCTCTTTGTCACACACATCCAAGGGAAGTGGGACGTCTGATGGGACATTTAGAAGTGAGTCAGGCTGCAAGTCGTTCTGACTTGAAGATCACAAGGTGCCACTCCCAGATATGGAGCAATGACCCGTTGATCTGCAGCTCCTTCTGCACCAGAAGAATTGGAAGCTTGTGCAGGGGAAAGAAGGGGTCATTCATCCATTCATACCTGATGCATGCTTCTTGTTTTATAAGTTTGTGTGCTTCAATAAGCCTTTTTAGTCTTCAAAGACACATGGGGGCGTGGTCAAGGGAGTAGGGGGGTGAACAGGTAGAAGCACCTGAAAACTATTTTAGGTGGAATGCTACAGTGTTGGGGGTGAGCCGCCGTCTCAATAGCAGAGGTTCACACGTTGGTGTCTTGGTAGGAGTGGGATGGACTAACAGGGCTTTGTCTGCTGTGATGTAGGCGTTGTGCTGGTCTATCGTGGTGAAGGAGCTGGTTTCATGAGACTGGACGTTTTATGTCCTCTCTGGGATCTCCAGGAGGAGCTAAAGGGTGTCATTAGAGAGAAAGATGTCTGGGTTTCCCTTCTGGACCCGTTAGATCTGCAGCTCCTTCTTGGATCGTTTGTACAATCTAAAGCAAATTAATCGCTACCTCTAACTCAGGAGACAATTAATAGAAAACCCGTCGTGTGGATCATTTAACTCATTCACTGCCAGCGTTTTTGAGCGTTTTTACTGTTTTTTGAAGAGTCAGAACATTGTGCTCTATGATCATGTAAATGCCAAAACTACCAAAAGACAGACTCACTTCTTACATCAGGAAGAATCGCCGTATTTCTAGCGTTATCCGTTCTTTCACAATCTGTTTTCGAAGCGTGAGCTGCAGAAGCATTTCCGGTCGGCGCATCGCTTTTTTTCACAGCAGCGTCCCAAACCGATCTCCTAATTCATTGATTTTTTTCCTGCTTCCTGATCACGTGATGTGTGACATACACGGATGAAGATCCGCTTTAGACACGTGATGTTTGTTCTCAGTGCGGGGGCTCGTTCCGACGCCCGCCCCGTAAAAAATGCAATTGACGACTAAAGTGGTCAATGGCAGTGAATGAGTTAATAAAAAGTCTTGAAACGTAAGGATCCTAACTAGAGGATCATTTCTTTGCTTGAGTTGATACAGATTAGAATAAAAATAAACTAAAATGTTATGTAGGCTAAGGATTTGACTGGCTTCTCTTTATTTTCCTTAAACTGTGTGAGAAACCACACACCCCTGCATCAATACAGACTTTAGAGGCAAACATTGAGGTTTAACAACGATGTGAAGCGGAAGACGTTGGTATTAAAAAGGCATGTTTATTGTTCAACAGTAACATTCACTATATCTTCTAAGCTTTACAACCTGACAGTCCCATGTGCTTTAACATTAGTAAACTTCATATATAGGTTTTCCTTCTATATAAACAATGCAATACATAATGACTCATGTCAATATAAACATTCAGGTACATAAATACACTTGCGCAATGACACGGCATAGAAATATAACTCGATTCCTTATGAAACATGGAAAATACACAGATTTTTAGTCTGATCTTCACAACAAATCTTGCTGCAACATTGCACAGATCTCTCTCCAGAATACATAAAAAGTTCTGCTTTCTTAACGAGCGAGAACTCAACGGGGTGTAATTCAAGGTCGATAACATTCAGTGCATCTGAGAGCCTGTGATACGAGCCATGAACGCGGTGGCATGTGCACTCGCACAGTCTCTGGGTTTGTTCTGGGAAACGGTGACTGAGGCATGTGAAGCCTCACTCCTCCAGCAGCCATGAAGCTTACTCTAAACATCAGGAACATCATGACATGCAGCTCATGCAGCTTCATTTGTGACTTACAGTACATGAATGTAATGTTGTTTAGTTGTGTTCTGCTGAAGATGCTCCCTTTTGACTCTAAACTGGTCCAACGTTAGAAAATCTGCATTTATGGTTATTGTTTTGGGTTTTCTAACAAAGACAAAAGTGGTTATGGTTTGGTTTTCCACCACCAGAGAGCAAACCTCTCCTCTAGTAAATTATATTACCTCTGTTTTATTCTGAGTTTCTGTGGAGGATCACACCGTTTTAAACAGCAGTCGTTGCTTGGGAACATTCTTTAAACATTTCCAGAGTATTTGTAAACGTCGCTATAAGCGAGTTTCACGCATCATTTCAAACTGGGTTTATAAACACCAGCTGGTGATATTAAGAGTAAACAATGTTTCAAATTGTGATTATAAATGAGTAATCTGTAATTTAATAATGCACAAACTAGATGAGACGTTTTAATTTCACTTCATAATCATGTTGAAACAAAGTATTTTGACTTAAATTAAGCTAATTTAAAGAGAAACTGAGTTTTTAAGCATCGTTTTTTGTTTTGACGTGCTAGAACCGGATCTTTTAGCAGTGGAAGCAGAAAGAGCTGGTGCTTAGCAAGCTCTTGCTCCAGTTAGGTACTGGAACCAGCTCGGTTGGTCTTCATGAGTTTCCTTCACAATAGTCTTTTTTCTGATCAGACAGCCTACCTAGAGCCAAACTGCTGACTTCTTTGACCGCTGGCTTTGTAATGGAGCTTATTTTTTATGACTCAGGTCTGCTATTTATAACTCCATGTGCCAAGTCACGGAGCTAAAACCATTGGCAACTCATGGTGGTATTAACAGAGGCTAAATTTAACCGACATTGGACAAGGTGGACGAGACTTGATAATAAACGTGTGTGCGTGTGTGTGTGTGTGTGTGTGAACATGAGGAAATCACACCAATTAAATGATATGGTCTTGAGTTTGGGTAACCCCTTTGAGTGCCTGGGAGCCATCTTTTTGGCACATTTGTAATGCTTATATGAAATTCACAACTTCAGCAGGCATGCATGAATGCTGATCAAACCCTTACAGCACCTCTCGTAAGGCATTCTTCAAATGCCTTTGTCATTTGTGTCTTAAGGGTGAGCAACGGGGATCCCTGCACTACGAAGTGGTCCATCACCGTAGCAACCAGATGAGGAGAATGTTGGAGACGAGGACTGAGCCAAGGGTGGATGTAGATCTGTGTTCATGGATGTTGCCGTGCAGAAGAGGACGTGCCGCTCTAGTTCTGTTGGGACAGACCCATCGTCGTGGCGAGGGAAGCCACCAGGAGAGTCAGGCTGACCAGGACCACGACTCCTCCTGAGCGGAACACCTGCCGGCCATTGAGAGGCTGAACAGGCCTGAAGTTCTTTATCATTGGCTTGCCATCATGATACTGGACCGTGGAGAACTCTTTCAACTAAAGATCGACACAAACGTTAAAGAATCATTAATTAGTTGTTGATCATCTGAAATACTTTTAAAACGCAGCAGTAAAATCAGGTGCTTGTTTCTATTTCTAACCTGCTCTGCACTCAGAGGGATGGGGTTCTCAAACAAGGTCCAAACCACAGACTCGGTACACCCCGGTGTGGTGAGAGAACCTTTGTAACGGTAGTAAGAGGTCAGATTCTGCTCAGGTGGGATCAGCTGTGCCAGTGAGATGGAGGGCAGTGAGCTGGAGGGCAGAGAGGCGTTGCTGTCTAAAAAAAGAAACAAGTGAGCAGCAAATCTTTACAGCCACGATTTGGATTTGTGCAGAACTTCATTTCTGCTTACTTGTAGCTTTGATTCGCTGCAGTGTGTTGACGATGGAGTCGTACTTTCTGTTTGCGCTGTTGGATTTCTAAAAAAAAACAGAAGAACCCATGTTGTTTCATATCACCTCAAAAAGGGGACCTTAACCAAGACGAACGTGAGAACTGTTGTTTCACCACACCTCAAAGGGCGTACTTCAGTAGAAACTTAAAAGGATTACCTCATAGAAAAATCCAAGAACAGCAACCCCTTCTTTATCTCTGAGTGCTGTGGTCAGATCGGTATAGTGGCTCTTCATGTGAACGATATGCAACTGAAAGAAAAAGTTACCTCTTGTCATGCAGCACAGGAGGAACGTCTAACCAATAACATTGTGATTAAAGCAAATCTGTTAGTTTAAAGAACAAAAAACAGCAACAATATTCTTCATTTTAGAGCTATTTCTGTAGCTGTTAGAAAGGTCTCCGTCTGGAGATGCAGCCCTACTCAGATTAGCTTTCAATTCTGAAATATTTGCGTCTTAAAGAACTTAAAATGTGCAGAAAAGTAATTTTAGCGTCATGCACTGTTGTCTTCTCACAGCAGGTGTTATCTGATTTCTGCTCATTTGGATGGACCACTCACTTCCATGGGATACTGCTCTCCGTCGATGGTGTGTTCAGAACCGGGCCCGCCGTTGTCGCCCCAGTGCAGGTGAAACTGCACCGCCTTGTAGGTGGCTGGCAGACCTCCACCAGAGACTGTGCTGATGTGAGGAACTCCAACCTGAACTGTAACAAACACAAATCAAGCACAGAGTGTTTTACATTTATTGGCCGTGTTTGATTTTCTGTGTTGGATGAACGGTAAACTCACCCGAGTGGCCGTTGTTCTTAATGACGCTTCTGAAGATCTGCTGGTAATTTTTAAACTGTAGAGGAATCAACCGCTCATCTTTCAAGGTCTTTCTGGTGACGATGTTGATGGGAGACTGGTTTGTTCCTGCACAGTCCTGGTTGGCGTGGTTCCACTTTTCTGGTACTGAAACATGATCATCACCAATTTAGTTGGATTGTATGACTTTCAAATATAAAAAATCGTATTCCTGGTAGCACTTCAGACAGACTTCTCAACATTTCCTTTTTTTTCCAGTGTTTTTTTTTATTTTGTTTTAAATCTTTAACAATCAATAGAAACTTCTGTGGAGTACCACTGGGATGTGTCATCAGTCCCATTTTGTTTTCTAATTCTATAATTACCTGCAGATGAAATCAAGCACCAATTTGTTTGATTTGTTATGAAGTTAAAACAGATGTGTACTACACAACTGGCAGCTCATTTAGTTTGAGATGCTTTGTAAGATTTAGATTAATACATTTTGCCATAACAAACTCTACTTCTGGAGTCAGAATCTAATGCAGTGAGTTTAATTTAATAACTTTTTAACAAAGTTCTATGTGAAAGTCAAAAACCAGTGGTTTATGATTTTTATCTCAAACGTGTTAAATGACCTTACCATTGCACTGATGTTCACAGGTAAACTGGGTCTGATAGCACCAGTCTGAAACAGAAACAGATTTAATCAGTCACCATTAAACTCTGTGACCCAATCTGAGCAGGATGGGATGTTTGCCCTCATCGTATATCCCAGCAGCAGTTCAGCCAGATTTCATACACTTTTACAGACAAGTTGTTGTATTAATAGTTTATTTTTTCCCTTTATTGCAAACAACTCATTGTTCTGATGGTTGATGCTGGCTGATATTTACAACCACAAAAGCCTCCTCATTCACTGGAATTGTCATCCTATTCATCCTATTGCCGCTGGTGCTTTATCTTTTCGTGCAATCAGAACAAACCCAGACCCAATCTTTTGCATGCGTGGGGCTTCATTCACGTGTTTGCCAGGGTGTTTATTAATATTTCACAATTGGTTTGCATGTTTCCACCCTCTTTACTCGGGGACAAATATCTGCAGCTAGCTTACAGATCAAATATTTATAAGACACACTCGTGCCAATAAAGAAATAAGGGAGGGTCTCTGTTAGAATGAGGACTTTCTCCCTGTGTTTGGTTACTTATTGAGGCTTTTCCTGCTGCTCTGGTGTGATAATGGTGCTGAAAATAAACTAGATCAGTGTTGCTATCATTCACTGCTTTCCTGGTTTGTTATCGCCTTTCTAACTCTCAGAGGAAGGTTTAAGTGGATGTCGGGTGTTATAAGGATGAAAAGTCCAAGTGGGAAATTTCTAATTACTTTCGGCCAACGCAGACTCTGGATGCTGAGTGCGTTACAGGATTATGATTAGTTTTCAACACTTTTGGCCACAAAGGTGACGATGATGCGGCAACACATAGTAAGGATAAAAAAACCCTCAAGATCTGTTTCAAAGCAGCCATCACAGAGAAAAACTAACAATAATGTCATTTTATAAATACGTTTGATTTCAGACATATATTTAAAAATGTCACCCGATCACATTATAGCTGTTTCTTTAGTTTATCCATCAGTTTTATTAAATGCAGATTATCATGTTCAGTCACTAATTAATCACAAGCAATATTTTACCACATTTAAGCTCATGTGGTCTATTATAAATGTATAAGTGCAATATATAAAATATGAATGCAATTTCATTTTTAAAAATAATTTCTTCTCTCTCTCTCTCGGAGAGAAAGGTGTGTGTGTGTGTCATCGTCATCAGATGTACTGAAACAAGGTTTTTAGTCTGCGGCACGGACGGTCAGTGACGCAGCGACTTCTCAGCCAGTCGGATTTCTGTCCGTAGAACTCCTGACCAATAGGCGCCCGCCTTTGATCTCGGGCTGTAGACCCAAAGCTGAACTTAAGTAGATCTGATGTCAAAACGATAACAAAAAATCAGCAACTAAGGATCTGAAACATGTGAACGGAGTGTTACATGTCATTGAGTTGCGTGCGCCATGCAGAGCCACAAGATCCGCACAGACACGAGCACGCATGCCTTTCGAGGTGAAAAGGATTTAAAATGCGCCACCACATTTTCAAAAGACAACTCCATCGTGGCGCAAAGGAAGATTTACGCAATGCAGGTTAGCGCCTGTTAAAAGGTTTAAGGTCGGATGACAGCAGATCATTGAATTAGTTCAGAAGCTTTTATTCTTTGCAGACTGGAACCAGATAATATTGGTTCTTGGTCCATTAAGAATTAAAATAATTTAGAGCATCTAGTAAGGTTTGAACATGCTGGTGCTGAAGCTGATGCTCCAGATGCTGAAAATCCAGTTAAATCAGCCACCAGAGCCTTCATGCGCACTCAGGGACCAACCTGTCCCAGAACGCAAGACTGTTTTGTCTCATTCACCCCTGAGGATTTGGAGACGTGATTTGTGCGGATCGCAGCAGGTGCGTGAGGGAGGGTGTGTGTTTGTGCGTGGGTTGGTGTAGCTGGGTCCCTCAGCCAGGAACCTCCTGCCTGGAGAGGAGTCACGTCCTGCGCGCGGGACGTAGCAGGTGCAGCGCGCCGTGCGTATTTTTGGTGCTGATGGTGCGTTCAGTCATCTCCTGAACGTATTTTATTCCCGTTCCGCCTTTTTTTCCCCCTTTTTGCTTAATTTAATTCTATTTCATATCTGTCTTAACTTCTTATGTTTCAATAAAATTGTTAAATTAGGAAAAACACGAAACAATTAAATGAATGAAAATCCTCCTGCTGGTTTAGTCTAACTTTTTCTCTTCAGTCCTGAAGCGCAGATTGGAGCTTCTGGTTTTAAAATATAATTGAGGGAAAGTAAATTAATTAATTGAAAGTCTTGAACCAAATGTGGACAGAAAGCGGAGTATTTTAGTTCCCCTCATCCTCTAAATAAATGTTAAATCAGTGACTTACCTCCAGAACCTGCGCAGACGGTCCAGCCTGAAGCCAGGAGAGCGACCAGAACCACCAGCTGCTGCATCTTGGAGCGTCCCTGACTCAAACGATAGACACTGAGGCTCGGTGTGATTGCATTCCTGTGGGGTGGGGGGGTTCTTCTACTTATCTATCACCATCCACCTACAGGAAAGAAAGCGTGGCCCCTCCCCTCCGGTGCATCGCCTCGAATAAAGCTCTGCAGTGGAGCTCTCCGGTGAGAGGGGACCCATAATGAGCTCCTGCTGATGGGGGGAGGGGGGGGGTTATTAATGCTGATTGAGACTTCCTGATAATCAATGGGTGCTGGGCTTAATGAACAATAGGGGTGGGGGGTGGGGGGCTGATTTCTCCACAGGTGAACCTAAGAAGATTAAATGTGGAGCATTTGAATATAAATGTTATGTTGAAGAAAATCCTTCAGACCTTCAGATCCTAATTCAAATGTGTGAATTTACTTTAAATAAAGTTGCCTTTTTAACAAAGTGACCATTTCCTGAGGCATTCAAAAGGAAACATGCATCCTTGTTGTGGAAGTCAGATCCAGGAGGGAAATCCGGGCATCCCTCTCCCCAGCTCCACCTGAAGGCATTCCCAGAGAGGATGTGTGATCTCCAGGTCTCCTTCCAGTGCCTGGGAATCGTCTTAGGGAGGCATCATAGTCAGATGTCCAAAACACCTAAACTATTTTCTTTTGGTGAGGAGGAGCAGCAGGATGATGCTTCTAGCCTCATCTCTAAGATTTCTATATGGGATCTCATTCTTTTAATCACTCCCAACATGGAGGAAAGATTCCATCTTTTTTCCTGCTAAGAACAAATAGCCTCGGACTTGGAGAACACGACTCTTCCCAACTACTCCTCAGTTCACGTTTAAGGTCAAGGATAAAGATGCCAACAAATCCACATCATCTGCATTTTGCTTTGGACAGAAGCCGGTTTGTCCTGAAGGGACCACACATGTCTTTTGGGGAATGTTTATTGATGTTGATGCTTTGGAAACATAAGGAAGAAATTATTTTATATAGCGCCTCTCGAGATAAAAATCAGAGGAGCTTCGCAAGAACAAAAAATACAAATAAAAAAATTTTAATTAAAAAATGGGGGAAAGGAAAAATTTTGATTTTATTGCAGAGTTGATACAATGTGATCAGGAGAGTGAAAATCTCCCAATAATTATTAGGAAGCATGATGTTGCAAAAAGCCCCTCTAAACTAAAAGCTCAGAAGCCTAGGTGTCAGTCAGCAACCCCGGCCTGGTTTGGTCATGTGAGCTGCAGATCTAAGGCCAAACCTTTACAAATTGTCCCATGTGCAGAAAAAATAGTTGGCAAACCACAAAAACGATAGGACGAGGAACATTGCAAGGAGCATTGTAGAAGACACTCTTCTGCAAGTTTGAACCCCTGAGCTCTGGAAGGCGTTACAGGTGCCTCTGGCAACCAAAAATATACAAGAAGTAATTTGTTCCTAGTGCTGTAATGCTCCTTAACCAATGTAAACGATGAGATCCAACCATAGTACATTGTCTCAGCAAGTAAATGTTATTAGAGCCAAAGGAAATTTTCCACTACGGTGGACAATAAAGTTCTATTCTATTTTATTCTATTCAATTCTAGAAAAGGAAATCACAGGATCCCGAGAAAGTCAGAATTGGTAGAAACGGCAGCATGAAGAATCAAGATGATGTGAAAACTATATATGTCACTATGGGTTTCAGCACATTTTATGGCATTTCATACACCTAATGCATGACTTCAACTTATCAAAAAGTGCAGAGTGGTCATAATGATGTGATGTTTATATTAAAAAAGCAGATTTATATAAAGACTTCCAGCCGTAGGTTTAGTTGGGCTATGTTAGTGTAGGGATGGGATTGCCAAGAGACACTTCTCTATAAAAGTAGCCTTATCAAAGCTAGATATTAACAGGGGGAATCTTTTTATAAAGTTTTATTTTTAGGCCCAGTTCACATTTAGAAAATGTCAGGGTAGTGCCAAGCGCTGCAAAAATCTCAACACTATTGCTGAACCTTTCATCAAAAAAGAGTTAGAGCTGTCACCTTTATTTTCAGTCACCTTGCTGAGCCCTAGTTCACCCTCGGTTTGAATTATTGATCGTGCTGAGTTAGTAGTGTGAGTAACATTAGCCAACCTAAAAACCATCAGTTAGCTGGTGCTGTTCTTCTGAAAACGCTTCACCTTCTTCGACAAACCTGAAATGAGTGTTAAAATATTAAGTCTTATGGGTTTTTTAGCTTCTTTTTTATCATTAAGGGAACTGATACATCAGAAGAAACAGTTTTGACTTCTTTCAAATCTGTGACTTTAAGGCGGTTTTTATTAGAAAGTATATAAAAAACTAAAATGAGTGGTTACATGATTTCTTTTTGAAATATAAAATAGTAAACTAGGAAGTAAGCGATTGACTACATAAATAAAATAATTCAGAATAGAAACATTTAATCAAACAGGACACATTGAAATACTGTAAATGTGAAAATAAGGGCATTTAAAATAGAATTTAGTAGGCATAGAGGTTGTACATTTGGCCCAGATAAAAGTACAAAGAAGTGATGTATCTTGTAAACTTTTCATCTTTGGTTTCTGCAGGATAGTGTTGCCTTCCTGTGGGGAATTTGTGGCATTGTAACAAATGTAATGGACACAAATTCAGGAAAAAGTGAACACTCTAATATAATACCATGATTGCACAAAATAAAATAAAATTAAAATGTTAATCTAATCTTTAAAAAGCAAGTCACACCAAAATAAACTCTATAAATGAGTGTCTAATTGTGTTGTAGACTTGTGTAGTCATTATTTTTTAATTTTGGTGCATTTTCTTTAAAAAATGAATTAATTAATTCAAAATTCAGCCTAAAAATGTCAGTCTAGCTCCATCTTCAGCTTAAAATTATGCAACAGACTGAGTTTGAATCTGCATTAGCCAATGGCTAAAACGTACGATGCTAAGTAGCCTGGTGTGATAATACACGATTTTTTTTTAATGAACACGCTAATGTAATTCCATGATTTAATTTAATGAAAGTAAATTATCACTTTAATCTAATATTTACTCTGAAAAACAAGGCACTTTTAAATCAAAGTAAAGACGCTATTAAAGCAGTGAACTCTCTTGTGACTTTTCATCTTCTGTTTCTGTTTTTGCAGGAAAGTGTCGCCCCCTAGCAGGTATTTTGGTGAAATTACAACGAACTTAATTTACAATAAAAAAAAAGCAAGTAAGTATGGACACTCTAATGCAATACCGCGATTTAAGTGAGCAATTTTAAATCTAATTAACACTTTATAAATATATACTCTGGGAAACCAAGGCGGTTTGAGGCTAGCTATCTTAAAGGGCTATTAAAGCAGTGAACTCTCTTGTAACTTTTAATCTTTGGTTAATGCTTCTCTGGGACAGTGTCGCCCTCTTGTGGGGATTTTGTGACATTACTTACATTACATTTACGTATTTTACACACGAATTTTTAAAAAATGAACACTAATGTAAATGTAATTCTATGATTTAATTCAACAAAAGTAAGTTAAATGAACACTTTAATATTTACTCCAAAAACAAGGCGGTTTTTAAACAAAGTAGAGACGTTTGAGAACTCTCTCGTGACTTTTTTATCTTCGGTTTCTGCTTCTGCAGGACAGTGTCGCCCCCTAGCGGGGATTGTTTTCTTTTTTAATCTTCTGGAGATTTTGTTACATTACAACGAACGTAAATATGAACAGTACTATGGGGTTAAAATGGGCTCAGCTCCATGTAAACTCGAAAAAATAAATTGTAAATTCGAACCCAAAAACTTGAAAAAAGAAATTGTAAATGAAAACATCCATCCATCCATTTTCTGTAACCACTTATCCTCACAGGGTCGCGGGAGGCTGGTGCCTATCTCCAGGGGTCGCTGGGCAGGCGGGGTACACCCTGGACAGGTTGCCAGTCCGTCGCAGGGCAACACAGTGTTTGGCTCTCTAAATTGTCCACAGGACAAACAACCAAGCACACACTCACACCTAAGGACAATTTAGAGAGCCCAAACAACCTGATGGTCATGTTTTTGGACTGTGGGGGAAACCAGAGTACCTGAGTACAGGGAGAACATGCAAACTCCATGCAGAGGGACCCCAGGCCGGGATGTGAACCCAGAGCCCGTAAATAGAAACAGTAAATAAATAAAAAAAAAAAAAAATATATATATATATATATATATAACTTTGAACCTAAAACTGCAAAAAAAAAAAAAAAAAAAAAAGTCATTAATTTTGATTTCATTCTGCTAACTTTGACAACTGAACTCAATTTCAGCTTCACTTCAGTTCTTAGGCATGTTCAGCTGTCAGCTTCAGAATTCAGCATACGCTGCTAAAGTCACAGTTCAGCTAATTGTGAAAATTTAACTATTAAACTATTCCTACTCAAATACCAGCTGTTTGAACATTTCCACTGTCCAGCTTTTTTAACTGTGTACGGAGATTTGAGCAGTTTTTCTTGATTCTTCACCTAGTTTTTGAGCTTCATAACACTTCTTAGGGATTTTTGCTCCTAAATCTTCAAATCCATTCTGCTCATTTTGACAATTAAGCTCAATTTAAGCTTCAGTTCATTTCTCAAGCAGCTTCAGCTATAATTTTCAGCAATAAAGCATTCAAACGCATTTCTGCAAGAAATGCAATTTATCTAGTTCTAGTTTGCTTTAATCAACAAAGATTTCTGGTTCTCGCATGCTGACTCAATGGCTGCTAGCAGCTACCACGCCAACATTTTTATTTTTAACGTAAACAGTTGAGTCTGACTATTTAAAGCCGTTCTTCCTTAAGTGTGCAAACTGGTTCTTCTGAGGTTTATCTGGGCCTCAACGCTCTCACTGGGAGCCTCCCAGTCAAACCACAGCTCCACTGGACCAGATTTGTTCTCATCACCTGAAAATTTGCATCAGTTTCTTGGTTTTATTTACATATAATGATGTAATGGCGTTTAGTAATTTAAAGGCGAGGTTATGTTCTTTATTTGTTAAACCAGTATAATGGCTTTTTTTTTCTGGGTATTTAAGCTTAGTTTAAGTTATTTTAGGTATTTTTTTTCTGATAAGTTTGATCATGTTTACACTTTATGCATGTTCAGCAGATCTCCTACATACAGTACAGTGTTTTGCACACGACTCCAGCATCGGTCTGGAAGCATCAGCACGGCCCATTAATGGAAAATACTTAGAAGTGCCTGATTCTGACAAATGGAGTTGATGTTTGTAAGCAGATAAAAGTGAAATTAGCTCGTTAGCCTTCATGCTATCCACTTGAACAACAGCTCTGTTGTAGGTTTTGTTGACCATAGGAAGTTTTAGTTTGGGCGTCGTAGCTTCAGCTGTGCAAACGTGACTAATTAGATTCAAGTGCACAATAAAACCAGACTTTCTTTTTCCATTTAGAAAACTAAAATTCTTGCCCTTTTTGGTCATTTTATTTGGTCATTTAAAGAAAAGGTTTAATTTGTGCAGCAATCCAAACATGACCTGCAGCACATATTTACAGGTATTTAAATACATTTCCTTTAGAATCAGTTGATGCTGTAATGATGTGTGTGCACCACATGGTTGCAGAAAGAGTGAATTAATTAAACCCCCATAAGATTGTGTCCAGATTTACTTTGACCTATTATTTCATTTTACTTTAGCCTAAATGCTTCATTCTAACACTGATAAACAGCAGCTAGAGAACCTGGACAGTAATGAGAAGTATTGAAAGGTTTTTTTGCCTTGTAGGCAAAAGATTTAGTTTGTGGGGTTAAACCACCAAATAGTTCCTGAGCGCAGCCGCTGCTGCAGCTCACCGCTTCCCATGGGGATGGCTCACATGTGGAGGTTCACCAGTGTGTGATGAGGACTAACGGGACTTTAAAACAAGGGTTGTTGACCTTTCATATTTTACAGATTTCCTGAATCTTTATTTGAGTTTATAAAAAAAAAAACATGGAGTCTTTGAAAATACATTTTCAAGCTCTTGAAAGTGCTTGAAATTTGCACAAAAGCATTAAAATTTGAGACGAGGAAGTGACGTTTGAGCTGATGAGGTTCTGTTCGTGTAAATCATTGAGATGCTGGAAATTCTTGAAAGTTTGATTTTGGCAAAGGTGCCTCAGATTAAATGACAGGTTCCTCTAACAAAAACCAAAGTTTACTGGGTGGAAATGGTGAAACGATGGTTAAAAATGCTCCCATGTGGCACCTTTATACCCTGGATGTTACGCTGATGAGTGTCTCTTTTCGTTTGAATTCCTTTTTCCTCCTTGAATTGAACCACAGATGAACGAACTGTAAACTACCAGCATCTTAATGTGCTTTTCACAGCAGAGTGTAGAACTGTTGGTCACAGACCAATGAAGAACTGATGCTATTTAAACAAGCTTTTAAAAAAAAAAAAAAAGGGTGGATGACTGTGTTGTGAAGCGCCTTGGGGGGTTGTAGAACCCTAAGAAGGCGCTATACAAAAACAGGCCATTTACCATTAGATGTATGCATATTTAAAAAGAACTCAACATTGTGTAGCATCTCTTCCTCTGTCCACTGGCACTGTGGTGAATGAGCAAAGAGTAAAAGAAAGTGGATGGAGATGGAGCCATCCGTCTCATACCGAGACCTGGGCTTTCCGCATGACAGACAGGCCTTGGTCTGCCTTTTCTTCTGCTCTTCCTGCTGTTGTCGCTTACTCAAATAGCCTTCCACAATCTTCTCAATGACGTCCTGGGTAACTGGAGTGGACGCAGCAGGTGCAGGTGGATTGAAGGTGGCTGGCTCGATGGCGACCACAGGAACACGAACTGTCTCGCTGCCCTCGGGTAAACACTGCCAGAGAGTTTGAGTCTCTCTGAGTTTTTCGGGACTCGTGTTCAACGATGAGCTAGTGTTCATGAGCTTTGCCAGATGTTTCAGGAAATGTGCGTCCTGGTCTTGGGAGGAAGCCTGCTGTTGGGATCTGTAGCAGCCTGCCGAACAACACTGGCATACTCCTGATCCACAAGCTTCAGGATCTCCTTGTCCCCGTGGTGCTTCTGCAGCAGCCCACCAATGACCTCTTTCATGGATGAGTGTGGTCCAGCACAAAGACCCGGCCACCTGTTTTTATGGGACCAACACGGGCACCGCTTGGAGAGGATCTCATCGGCAAAGGTGGAGCAGGAGAAACATCTGAAACAGAGTGATAATGGATCAACATGCATATTTTTCTCAATTTTAACATAAATCTCATATGTGCTGAGAAGCAAACTTACCCGTTTTGGTTTGTAGGTCATGGAGGATTTTGGACTGGGCCTCCTGCATCAGAGGCACGGTACAGGAGGGAGTGAGTGCTTCTGAAGGAGGTGATGCTGATGCCACGCCTGCTGATAAGATGGAGCTGGTGGTGGTCCCAGTCAAGCGGCACCGGTCTGCAAGTGTCTGAGTGAATTAAACCACCGTCCTTCTGCACGCCACCTCAACCCTTCAACCACTAGACTATTCTAGAAGACTGTGAGGAAAAGTATCTTAGAGCATTTCATGTTGTGAAGTTTGGTCTAGGCACGCTTCATTGGAACCCTCGCAGCCTGCTCCGCTGCTGTGGCTGTCCAATCACAGCTCGCTATAGTTTTGGTTGGGCCAATCACAGAGCGCGAGTAGCCAATGACATCAGAACTGCGGCAGCGAACCCAAGCAACAATCACGTTCGTTTGAAACGGCTTCGTCATCAAGATTGGATTATTTAGACTCCAACGTGCGTAAGTCTGTCTGATATACTTAGCGGCTTCTTATTTTTATCAAACAAAGTAGTGCAATGTCCCAGTACACCTGATATTCACATGTTTTTATACAAAAACGACAGAAATCATTGATGTTAGACGCCATTAATGCCTCCCTCTATTCCGTCACGTTGTTCCGTACTCTGGTCTTAGCGCTATCCAATTGCGTGCAGACAGTTTGAAAGACAACCGTAGATCCCGCCTCACGACTGAGAGCCATCCATGGTTCGTGGCCAGACTATATATTCACATATATAGGATGGCTTGCCAGGCTACCTCGGTTCAGCTTCAGAAAACATTCAGAATGTTTGTCTTAAGATGGAATTTAACTAAAACAGATCAAGTATAATGACACAATCCTTTGGCCGTAAGACACCACACCGCTCCGACACGGGCAGAGTTCAAACTGGAGTTTGTCCAGCATCATTTTACAATATTTACACACTTCTAGAAACTTCGGCAGCAAAAATAACGACCTTTATAGCGTCTACTGGAACGTGGACTTTCATAGCTGTACTTTGGGTACAACGTGTAATATTTACATCTAGATCCTTTAGGTGGAACCATAACTGATTTAATGAGACATTTGCAGTTTCACTGCCTCATGACTGATGTGAGCGGATAAGAGTCAAAGCTAATTCTCTTAATGAAGTTTTTATTTATAGAAATGATAAAAACTGCACTTTAGTGAAGATGAAACCCGTGTTTGTTGGAAAAACTCAGCCAGCATAAGTTTGTCCTTTTTTCTAATCAAACTTTTATTTCATTTCTCCTCCTCTGCTCCTCCTCGATCACCTGTAAAAACAAACAGTTTAAAGCAGCTCTGTGTTTGCACAGGGTGCTGCTGAGAGCTCACCCAGCTAAATGAGCCCTCCTGTTTTATTCAAACAGATTAATCAAGTTTTACCAAGCAGAGAACCAGGATTCATCTTCAAATGTACGTTTTCAGCTGCTAGTTTAGCAGCTAACTCAAGGAGAACACAACATGCTCTTGAATACACACGTGTCACAACTAATATCACTAAAATACCCTATTGTCCGCCCTCCTCTTTCTCTCCTTCTCATTCCTCCTCCTCCTCCTCACCAACCTCCTCCTCCTCCGTTCCTGCTCCAGCAGGCGATCCCGCTGGTGGTGCTGGGGGCTGAATCAGGGGCCGGTCCCGCTGGTGGTGCTGGCGGGGGCAGCTGACCCTGCTGCCTGACCCTGGCCCTATACCGTTCCATTTCCTCTGTGAAGTACACACATTAGAAATTATAGTCATTTGATCAAATGCTGTGAAAGAGCAAGTCACCCTCCTATCAGAGTCTTACTCCACCCACTCTTGTATAAATATTTGGCAGATTGATTGGGCAGCTGCAGCAGTGACTGACAGCACCCCCCACTAACACCATGGGAAGCTGATTCAAATTCACATGTGGTGCAGACTTAAGCAGAGGAGAGTGCAAGAGAGAATGTTTGTTTTAAATTAGCTGATAAATTAGGAGGGTCAGTTCTGTAGACATGTGTAGTGAGTCTGGTGGGAATCTGGAATGCAGCATCACTTGTGTATAGATGTACCATCACTTAATGTAGTATCCAGTCATAGTATTAACCCAGCATATGAGGAGATCCAAGTCTCCCCAACACTCCTTCCACCATGTGGAGTGTTGGGGTGAACGCCTCAATTATTTCGTCCGCTTGTCTTCTGCACACAAACAAAAGCACAGGGTTGAAGGTCATACCTGTGTTAATGGACAGGTGAGGAAAAAGTGGGTGATACCTTTTATTGTTTGCCTCCTCCACTGCTTCAAACCACACTCCAGGCTTTATACATTTTCTCCTGCAAGTAAACACAAAAGACATTTTTATTTGTAACATTTTCCTGATCAGTTGAGAACCAATAACTTTAGTGACTTGATTTTAAACTAGGTTTAAAAACTGAAACCATAATTTAATCTGAGTTTAAGGGTGTTGGTGCAATCCAGATTGAGCGTTTTGACTAAAAGCTCCAGCTAGTGGGACGAGCTGTACCGATGCGTCGGCGCATGTATCAAGCTCATAGAGCGACAGCCCATGTCGGTGCGTGTATCATTTAGAAAGTAGTCACGTGACCGATACAGCTGCTGTTTCGCTTGTCGGTGAAGCGCCGAACTGTATTTAAATGGAGGAGCGTCTCCATCTGTCAATGGGATGAGTTTCTGCCAAAAGTACATTTTTTGAAGCAAAATTATTCCACTGATGCATCATGGAGCCAGAAAGAAAACGGAAGGTGGTCCGTGAGGGATCATTTTGTTCTTTTTATTTCCTTGTTTCATCCTATTCCTCTTCGTTTCTGCTTAATCCGTCAGAATTTAGTTTCTAAATTATTATTTTTAAATAATTCATAATATTTTCTGCAGGTGTCGCATTTGTTCAACTGAACTTTAATACAAGGCATGTTGGATAATTGTTGCTCCTCGTCTGGGAGAAGAACGCGGTTCTTTCCCTTTCCTTCCACTCATTTAGTTGGAATTGATTAACAGGGTCTGCCTATGGCCACGCGTGAGCCTCACGTCACTCCTCGCTTTAATCAGTGAGGATCATTGAATCCACCTGAGCTTCGTTCATGGAACAGCTCTCGGATTTTCTTACAAATCCAGCCGTGGAATTCCACATTTGTCTTTCAGCTGAGGTTTAAATGATTTTCTACACGTCGTCCAAAGGAAATTCACCTCTGGCCAGTTACTCTAACACAACATGGTTTCATAAACGGCACATTCAGTCAGACGCGTGGACTTCGTGATCACAGGTACTCACCATGATGTCTGCTGCTGATGGGACGTCTTGGGACTAATGAAGCCAGGCTTTTATAGAGCAGGAAGGGGGCGTGTGCTTCGAGTCCCAGACCCAGAGGGTTGGGTTTTGTGTGTTCTGTTCTATTATAATAATGGAAAATTACTTTGTCCAACAAAATGAATGAATCTTGACACTAAATGTTTTCATGTGTTCATAAATCAGTCAGAAAAAGTTCCTTCTTGATGATCTGTTGCATTAACCTGTATGCTTCTACATATTTTCACTGTATATTTGGAGAAGTACTCAGCTGTGTGTGTGTGTGTGTGTGTGTGTGTGTGTGTGTGTGTGTGTGTGTGTGTGTGTGTGTGTGTTTGAAAGAGTCGGCGGCAGCCATTTTTATTCTTCCGCATTCCTGAACACCAGAGCTAGTGCTAGCTCCTACGACGACGTGATTTTTTAAACCACTTACTGATCGGATCGTTACTTTATCAAGGTAAGACACGCTACTGAAAACAAGTCTGCTAATTATGAGACGTTCGATTGTCTTTATGAACGGTAAACGTGATTAAAACGACCGATCTGGACTAAAGTGTTAGCGTTCGCTAAGCGTTTGTTATGGTGCGTTCGATTTACCTCGGAAGTCGGAACTCGGAACTAGGAATGACGTCACACCCGAGTTAACAGCGTTCTGGTTTCCGTAGTCGGAGAAGTTGGAATTCCAATTATTCAGTTTAACTTTTTTATTTTTATTTTATTTTATTTTTTACTTTTTTATCAGGTCAAATAGGTAAAAAACAAACACGAATGATGGACTGTTGGTGCGTTCGATTTGTCTGTTTATTTTACAAGACACACATATAAGAGTGTGTTTGAAATAAAAGTTACATGTAGCGCTTGCATCTCTAATTTGAACAAACTAAAAGTTTTGTTTATTAGTCGTATGTGTTCGTTGAGAGCTACCTAAACAGCAGTTTTCGAGGGCGCTGCCATCTTGGATTTCGAGGTCGGAGTTCTGAAAAACGTCCGAGTTTCCGACTGGGAGTTCCGACTTTGCGGGGCGTTTTATTTGATTTTTCCTACTCGGAAGTCGGGATTTCCGAGTTCCGAGGACAAATCGAACGCACCATTATTGATGTTGGAGCTGTTTACAAAGATCTGTGACGCTGACACATATTATACAAAACTGTTCTTTTATCTGGAGTATTTTCATGTTATAACAGCTAGTTTTGTTAGTTTGTGAATGGATCGGAGGAGAGGTTAGCTTCTTGTATTTAGCTTAGCCTACTATGGGGTGCCATTTGTAAAGTTAAAGAGTTAAAGAGAGCGGAGAACTTGAGGGTGAGTACTTTTTATTATTTAGCATGTATTATTATTTTAGCAGTGCTTGATACTAACATTTGACCACATGCTTGTTCACTGAGTGCTATGACTTCTCCTGCTCAGGGTTCGTACTGATTTGACAGGTGTACATTTATAATTGTATCATTCCCAGAGTTTTTATTAACACACACACACACACACACAAACACACCTTTTTAAAACCATGACTGTCAGAATGACTAAAAGGTGTCTCTTTTAGTCCCTCCTGACTCTTCAGCCACACAGGAAGAAGTGGCACGTGATGGTAAAATAACAGTTTCTAGTGTCTCATTTGCATCATTATGATGTTTTAAACTAATTGACCTCTGGGTCGCTTCTCAGCAGGAATCAAAACAAAGGCACCCGTTGCCCTACCACCACAGCTGTCATTTCTTTTGAAGGAAACGGACTCAACATCTGATGGAAAGACCGCAGAATCCCTCCACGGTGTGTAGTTTAGGGTATCCGCGGAGTCTTGAAAAGTCTTAAATTGATTTAAGAAAAATGAAGTCCCTTCAAAAGTCTTAAATCAATGTAGTAAAGTCTTAAATTTGGTTAGGACTGACGTGAATTTAAAATACATTCGTCTCATACTTGCTAAATTGTCGCTGGTTGGTGAAAATTGCCATTTATGAAGCCAAATATGACGTTCATGTGAATGGAAGAGTTTTGGTATTTAGGAGGAGTGGGTCTTCGGTCGTTCACAAACCATCTTTGTTAGTGGGTCACACATTCAATTGAGTATCCAGCACGTTCTGGTTTAAACTCTGCTTCAACACACCTGATTTCAATCAGCAGGTGATCAACTGATGAGCTGCTGCACAGGTGATTCAACCACTGAATCAAGTGTGTTGGAGCAGAGAAACCACTAAAAGGTGCTGGATACCGGCCCTCCAGGACCTGGATTGAACACCCCTGCTGTAAAGACTCGTAAGTTAAACGTGTTCAGAGAAACTCTCGACAGTCTTTGTTGTTTCTGAGTCGTGTTTTCTGAGTCTGATATGAAACGGAGCAGAAAATCCCAACATGTTTGTCTTTCCCAGTAATTAAGACAGGTTGATGCTAAAGCCAGAGGAGATTCTAACACAGACCAGGTGCTGGGGTTGTGTTTCAGATACAGACAAGCTAAACCCTTTTAGAAAAGAGAATTCAATCAAATCCTTGATTATTCTCAGTAACTAAGGAACTCAAAGGTTTGATCTGAAATGTTTCAGAGATTAAAAATCAGTGATGTTTTTTTTCTCTTCCCTCCATATGATCTACTAGTGATGGGTAGATGAGGCCATAGATGTGTATATTGCTGGATGCCTGACCTGGGAGTCGACAGCGTCCCTACACGGCGGCCATCTTACTTCAGGCAGCAGACGCTCCGCTCTCAATGGCAGCAGATGGAAGGTGAGTGAACAACTTAAACAAAAACACTCCATGAAATATTCACGGATTTACAAGCGGGTTGCATTATTACAAACATAATAACACATAGGCTTGAGACGACATGCATCAAATGAAAAATTAAATATTTGCAGTGAAGCTCAAACGTCTGATTGTAAGTGAATGCAGCTCAGCTGCAAGCAGCGGTCTCATCCACATCAGCCCAGGAAGGAGTCAGGTGGTAGACGGTCGGCGGAAGTCGGTTTGTGCAAAAGGCAAGGACGATAAATATCCCAGTAAGTAAAACGAAGTTTAGGTAAACCTTGCTGACGTCAGAATGTTACCAGTTCTGGGTGCAGCTGTCAAAGATTTGGTTGGCAACATGCCAGCAGGACCGCATTTATTCTCTTGAACATTGTGGAGTTTTATGGTGGATGATGACGCAGTTATGTTTAACCCAGCTGCAGTGTCACCAACAATCTGGGGAAGAAACCTGAGCAACAAGTCAAACTCTACACCTCCTTTGCTTCGCTCTTCTGCGTGTCTTGATTTTTATTTTTAAAGGTCTGAAAAATTCTTGAATTTTGAGATTCCTGCATGTACCCTGTTAGGATGTGTTGAATGAGATGAGTGCATACAAGCAGCTCCTCAGTAAAGCCCTCTAAATGTGAACATCTGCATTGCAGGTGTCCATCTTGGAAGCTTATGCAGTTTTCTAAAGGCATCCTCAGAAGTTACCAAAAGTTCATTCTTATTTTGACTTATTGTAAAAATGCAACAAGTGGGCTGTGTCAGAAAGTCCACTAAGTGTTTTAAAAGGATGCTTTAACATCATCTGTCCACTACAGCAGATCACATTAAACCAGTGTTATTTACTGGCCTCAACATTCAGCACGTTTTAATTCTGATACCATGTTGTAGAGATGATGAAACTGTTGTAGGCTTTAGGAGAGCAATGTCATGCAGAGTTTTTATCATGATTTTATTTCAACTCCAAACAATGATTCAACCTGGAAATGGCATAACAAATCCATTTTTCTTGTCAGACTCCTGCACAAACGCTCCTGTCTCCTCTGCAGCAAGAACACTGACGGCTGAGGACGGTAAGAACCAACAGCTTTTTCTTTGACTTGATTTTCTTCAAGCTATGTTAGTGTTTCCTCATTATGACTTGAGATTTACTGTCAGTGTGTGTTTGATGCTAGCTCCCTCTGCTCAGCCACCCATCCCTGTGACCCCTGTGCCTCTGTCTGAACGGGACATCAGCAGCTGGAACTGTCCCAGCACCAGAAGCTGGAGATGAAGATGGAGCTGCAGGATCTTGGTCTGTGGTCTGGCTCTCGTCCTGTGCGGAACTTTGCAAACGCAGTTTCTCTGTGGCGTCTTCCTCCTCAGCCTGAGCTTGTCGACACAGTGGCTGCGCTCCCATCGCCAAACTTCTTTCAGCTTCACCCGTTTTTCATCTAGAAGCCAGAAAGCTAAATCATGGCTAGGCTGAGAAACGTCTCCATGGATGTCTTCATCTACAAGTGGTGTCTGCTGGTGTGGGAAGACCTCGTGTGATTGTCGGCACCAGTGGACAGTATTACATCTCATCTTCCCGGCTTTGCTGTCAAGCTTGTAGGAAATACTGGTTTGCTGACGGTCCTCGATGGCTGGAGAAGCTGCCCATGATTTACCAACCTTCTGCCTGCGTTTCTGACCTACAAGAAGGCCGTCTGTGATGGACATAAAAGCAGGTGGCTGGGTCTTCGTGCTGGACCACACTCGTTGGACTTCATCCATGAAAGGGGTCGTTGATGGGCTGCTGCAGAAGCACCACGGGGAGAAGAGATCCTGAAGCTTGTGGATCAGGAGTATGCCAGTGTTGTTCAGCAGGCTGCTGCTGGTAGCGGTGCTCCTGGCCAAGGTCATAGTATTTACCCAGCATATGAGATCCAAGTCTCCCCAACACTCCTTCCATCATGTGGAGTGCTGGGGAGAACACCTCCAATTATTTCATCCGCTTCTCTTCTGCACACAAACTAAAGCACAGGGTTGAAGGTCATACCTGTGTTTTATTCAAACAGGTTAATCAAGTTTTACCAAGCAGAGAACCAGGATTCTTCTTCAAATGTACGTTTTCAGCTGCTAGTTTAGCGGCTAACTCAAGGAGAACACAACATGCTCTTGAATACACACGTGTCACAACTAATATCACTAAAATACCCTATTGTCCGCCCTCCTCGAGCCTCATCCTCTTTCTCTCCTTTTCATTTCTCCTCCTCGCCAACCACCTCCTCCTCTTACGTTCCCGGTCCAGCTCCTGCTGCTCCAGGGGGGTGCGGCGGCACCGCTTGTGGTGCTGGGGGCTGAATCAGTGGCCGATTCTGCTGGTGTTGCTGGGGGTGCGGCGGCCGGTTCCGCTGGTAGTGCTGAGGGGGCATCACTTAAGTAATGTAGTAGTATTTAGTCATAGTATTTACCCAGCATATGAGGAGATCAAAGTCTCCCCAACACTCCTTCCACCATGTGGAGTGTTGGGGTGAACGCCTCAATTA
Source organism: Aphyosemion australe (assembly GCA_006937985.1). Lineage (NCBI taxonomy): Eukaryota > Metazoa > Chordata > Actinopteri > Cyprinodontiformes > Nothobranchiidae > Aphyosemion > Aphyosemion australe. The sequence continues at coordinate 1,585,894 of SSNS01000029.1, read as the reverse complement.
TTTCATCCGCTTCTCTTCTGCACACAAACAAAAGCACAGGGTTGAAGGTCATACCTGTGTTAATGGACAGGTGAGGAAAAAGTGGGTGATACCTTTTGTTTGCCTCCTCCACTGCTTCTAAAACAGCACTCCAGGCTTTATACATTTTCTCCTGCAAGTAAACACAAAAGACATTTTTATTTGTAACATTTTCCTGATCAGTTGAGAACCAATAACTTTAGTGACTTGATTTTAAACTAGGTTTAAAAACTGAAACCATAATTTAATCTGAGTTTAAGGGTGTTGGTGCAATCCAGGTTGAGCGTTTTGACTAAAAGCTCCAGCTAGTGATGGGACGAGCTGTACCGATGCGTCGGCGCATGTATCAAGCTCATAGAGCGACAGCCCGTGTCGGTGCGCGTATCATTTAGAAAGTAGTCATGTGACCGATACAGCTGCTGTTTCGCTTGTCGGTGAAGCGCCGAACTGTATTTAAATGGAGGAGCGTCTCCATCTGTCAATGGGATGAGTTTCTGCCAAAAGTACATTTTTTGAAGCAAAATTATTCCACTGATGCATCATGGAGCCAGAAAGAAAACGGAAGGTGGTCCGTGAGGCATCATTTTGTTCTTTTTATTTCCTTGTTTCATCCTATTCCTCTTCGTTTCTGCTTAATCCGTCAGAATTTAGTTTCTAAATTATTTTTAAATTCATAATTTCTGCAGGTGTCGCATTTGTTCAACTGAACTTTAATACAAGGCATGTTGGATAATTGTTGCTCCTCGTCTGGGAGAAGAACGCGGTTCTTTCCCTTTCCTTCCACTCATTTAGTTGGAATTGATTAACAGGGTCTGCCTATGGACACGCGTGAGCCTCACGTCACTCCTCGCTTTAATCAGTGAGGATCATTGAATCCACCTGAGCTTCGTTCATGGAACAGCTTCTTAGGGTCGAACTTGGAAACGATTGTCCCATTTTTAAATGTATTTGAAGTTACTAAGCAGAATAATTGGAAATCGTTTTGGCTTCTGTAGGAACATTTGTTTAATTTGCAGTTAGCTGTTTGTTAGTGTCAGATGGAAATGTTGACTATTCTTTATTTGACTTTATTCTTGACTTATTTCTTATCATCTAAATTGTCAATGTGGTGATTTAACTAGTGTGCCTGAACGGTTTTTCTGTCAGTATGAAGGAATCAGGCTGTGCAGAGTCCAGGTCGACAACAGATGAGAAAGTATCTGCACAGATGAATGTTACCAGTAAGGGTCTATTGCTGGAAATGTCTGTACCACTGACTGGTTCCTCCCAGTCAGCTGTTCTTGTGTCTGAAACTCTAATAAAAGGCGGGGCCGTAAACCCCAGCATTCAGAGAAGGTTTGGACAGCGTCCCTGTCTTTGCTTCTCTCCTTGCAAGTCAAAATATAATCCTGTGTCTGCCTGAACTCATTTTTAATCTGTCATTTATCCAACAGTTAGCAAGAGATGCTAACGATGCTAACAGTTAGCAAGAGATGCTAACGTGAAAGGTTCTGTTCAGGTTGCCTCATGTCATTCTGATTTTATTTTTACAAATCCATCTAAATCTTTATGCATGGCTCAATGCAAAGATTTGGTATAGTGGACTTTGTATTTCACACAAAACTTTGATCATCTCAATTTTAATTCTAGTTTGCTTTAATCAGCAAAGATTTCTGGTTCTCACATGCTGACTCAATGGCTGCTAGCAGCTACCACGCCAACATTTTTATTTTAACGTAAACAGTTGAGTCTGACTCTTTAAAACCGTTCTCCTTTATGTGTGCAAACTGGTTCTTCTGAGGTTTATCTGGGCCTCAGCGCTCTCACTGGGAGCCTCCCAGTCAACCCACAACTCCACTGGACCAGTTTTGTTATCTCCTGAAAATTTGCATCAGTTTCTTGGTTTTATTTACATATAATGATGTAATGGCGTTTACTAATTTAAAGGCGAGGTTATGTTTATTTGTTAAACCAGTATAATGGCTTTTATTTTTTCTGGGTATTTAAGCTTAGTTTAAGTTTTTTTTTTTTTTTTAGGTATTTTTTTCTGGTAAGTTTGATCATGTTTACACTTTATGCATGTTCAGCAGATCTCCTATATACAGTACAGTGTTTTGCACACGACTCCAGCATCGGTCTGGAAGCATCAGCACGGCCTATTAATGTAAAACACTTAAGTGCCTGATTCTGACAAATGGAGTTGATGTTTGTAAGCAGATAAAAGTGAAATTGGCTCGTTACCCTTCATGCTATCGACTTGAACAGCAGCTCTGTTGTAGGTTTTGTTGACCATGTTTTTGTTTGTTTGGGGGGGGGGGGCAGTTGGACATTGACTCAGCTCTGTTTGTTGCAGCAAAATGGACCTAGAGGACTAAATAAAAGGGACGCTGATGGTCTGTTGGACGTTTATGATGGTAAATGATCAAATTAGCTTATTTTTCAGAGAATTATTTTTGTGCAAAACCTCAACTGACTTTTTTTGCCATTAAATTACCAAAAGAGATTTATTGCTGGAAAAATAAAAAGGTGTGAAACAATATTTGTCAGTTTGTGAAATTTTGGACTTTTTTTGGGGTCTAGTTAAAGGTTGAATATGGAACAATTTAATAAAAATCTATAATTAAAATAATAAATAAGACCTCCATGGAGTGTTTAAAGGTATGAGAATGAAGGTTCAGTATTTCCTTTAAAAGCTATATTCCTGCACAGAAAATGTCTCATTTGTTAGCCTTAACCCTAACCAGCCTATAGGGGGCGCTTGATTAGTTTTAGCTTAAAATTTTGGTTGTGAAGTTGCCAGTAATAAGACAGCAGGTTCAAATCCCACTAGTGACTGTACTTGAGTCCGTGTGATCCATACTTGAAATTACACTTCACAAAATCAATCAATGACTTTAAACATTATGACTCATCAACTTTTGAAGGAAAAAAACAAAAAATCACAAGTTCAAATGTTCCATCAGAACATGTGTGGGTGTAAAGGGCTCTGGTGGCATAGTGGAAGTGTTGATGGTTGGGACGTTGCCAGTAGCAAGGCAGCAAGTTCAAATCCCACTCAAGACTGTGTGAAAGTCAATCAATTAATATAAACCTAAAGACCCATCAACTTTTGAAGGAAAAAAACTAAAAATTACAAGTTCAAATGTTCCATCAGAACATGTGTAGGTGCAAAGGGCTCTGGTGGCGTAGAAGTGTTGATGGTTGGGAAGTTGCCGGTGGTGAGGCAGCAGGTTCAAATCCCACTACCTCCAGGGCCTGGATCAGTGCAACCTACCTGGAGAGGGGGCTTATTTGTTTTGCACTTTTGCTTATGTGGTGTTGCTTCTGAATTACTGCATTAGAAATACAAATAGTACGGAAGCGTATTACCATCAGTGCGGGTAAAAAAAACTGAGGACCAGTATCTCATAATAACGACAAACTTTCTCGTTATTACGAGATACTTTCATCACGTTTTTACGAGAAAGTTTCTCGAAATAACGTGTTTCATAACTTGTAATAATAACGGTAAAACGGCGACATCTCGCGGGATGTTTGAGTCTCGTCAGGAAGAAACGGAGGGAGAAGAGATGGAGACTCCAATGGAGCCACTTTATGCCTTTTTAAGTCAGCGTAACTTGTCTGAGGATTGCGTTTCTGCAATGAGGAGAGACAAAGTAGGTGATACATTTTAAGCGCTTAGCCTACCTGAAATTAGCATCGATTTAACACAGTTCTATGTTACTGAATGTACCTGCAGTGTAGTGGTACCATCTACTGGTAATAACACCTAGTTTTAAATGACATTTACTTGAATTGTACTTTTATTTTATTCATGTAAGCCTAATGTGTTCATAACCTACACTTTTTATCTACATAATGTTTATTCATACACATTTATTCACATTTTATTATGTGCCACAACAAAGCAGTAACTTCAGAACATTCAAAATCGCAAAAATCTCAAATAATTTTTTAAAAGTAAATGTAACATTTTAGTCTTCAGCTTCTCACATTTAGAAAAGGTAACTTGTGTTCAGTGTGTAGAAATGATCAATCCAAAGCTCTTGGCTGGAACACAGTAAAAAAATATCTTGGAGAATATATAATGTTTCAAATCATACTTTGTGCTATAAAGTTCAGCAAATACCTGTTTAGTTAAAACTGTTTATTTTATTTTTTCTTTTAGAAATAATTTTAATTTTATTGTGATTGTAGATTGACGTATCAGCTGACCTTCTTGTTTTTAAAATCAGGTGTGCAGGAGTTAGAAAGTAAAACATGCTGGATAGCAGATCTCGTGGACCAGGAATGGAGACATATTATCAGTAATTAGATGTAACTTAGCATTAATCTTGTGTGTAAAATGATGCATAAGCTTCATGCTTGGTGGTTAGGCTACCTTCCATGTTACTGAGATCTGTGAGAATCCGCACGAAATGGATGTGATCTGACAAAGATGCTGTGTAATTCAGAATTTAGCTAAGGCTAACCTTGCTAGCCGCTAACAAGAAGCACACGCTGCTCAATCACATTGAATAACTCAGACAAAAACAAAACTTTTAACTGCATAAACGGTAAATGAACAGAAAAAATTAACTTACTGCAGATGAACGTGGTCTGCCCAACGCAGATAGGCTCACCATTGCGCAATGTCGATGTGCTAACCATGGTGCTACTGCTAACAACAGAAACACGACCTGGGCGGAAATGACGTCAAACCTAAGCGCTTTCACCCAGCTGTCATTCATTTCCCATGCAGCCAATGAGCCCAAAGCCCGCCCCCCATGTCAAATCAGGCTCAGCTTCGTAAACGAAAAGAAAGTTTTGGAAACGTAAACTCAGGCCTGAGAGCAGAGGAGGAAGAGAAACGTAAACTCGGCCACAACTTTTGTTTCATTTAGTTTTCCTTAATGAAATTTGTTTTTTGTTTTTTGGTTGCAGTTTTAGGTTCAAAGTTATATATATATATATATTTTTTTTTTTAAACTGTTTTTATTTACAATTTATTTTTTTCAAGTTTCAAATTTTTTGGTTCAAATTTACAATTTCTTTTTTCAAGTATTCAATTTTTATTTGATCTTACAATTTATTTTTTCGAGTTTACATGGAGCTGAGCCCATTTTGACCCCATAAGTTTTAAACGTTTGAGAATAGATAGCTCTTTAACTTTTTAACTTTAGTTTCTGCTTCTGCTGGACAGTGTCGCCCTCTTGTGGGGATTTGTTGACATGATAAGAAACGTGATGTACAACCATGTGTACAACGCCTTCTGTTAAAAATTAATAAAACAAACTGTTTAGTTTTAACGGTGGCCACCAGGTGGCACTGTGCTACTTTGGGACTTGATAGGTCTCAGGACGCAAGTGAAACGTGATGGCGGATGTCACGTAGGTGAACCCGGAAGTCACGAAAATTCCGTATTTTCATCAATTTGATGCGTTTTTGAGCGGGGTAACTACCTTTTTATATGCACTTATTGTAAGAAATGGTCCTTAAAACAAGCAGAGTAGAATGTGATTAATTGGGGCATGTGGTATTTATTGCAGATAATTACTTTGTTGATTCGATGTTTACAGATGAATCTGTTCACTTGGCTCCCTTCTGGAGTGTGAAGATATTCCTGAAAATGTTTAGTTCTTATAGCAAAAGTGTCTTATTATTGTCAATACCTGTAAACTAGTGATGTCCATTGATGAGACTGAAAGTCATGTTTATTTTTTTCACTTACATAGTACTGCTGTATGAAGCAGATGAGCTGCAGCTGCCAGTGGAATTGAGTTTATATGGGACAAAGTAAGTGAACTTTTATTTACTACACATTTCAAATGATTTAAAATCAATCTTTCATGTTCTGTTGTAGCAGGTTGTGTTTAATTTTTGAATTGATGAGCTGAATTGCGAGTTGATTCATTTCTGAACTAAGGCACAGATGAGGGAAGTATGCATAGAGTGAAAATTTGAGTTTTAGTTTTGTGTCTTATGTGTAGATTTCATTAACAGAGAAGTTATTTTGTCACTTTTTAAACACCCCAAAGCTCTTTATTTATTTTTTAAAGTGGCAGTGTGTAGTTTTTACCAGTGTTGCCAACTCAGCGACTTCGTCGCTGTTTCTAACAACTTTTCGACCCCCTCAACGACTTTTTATTCCAAACAGCGACAAACCTAGCGGCTTTTCTGAGGACCCTTTGCTACTTTCTGTAGAACCTTCTTGTAGATATTCCCTGCAGATTAGCAAGAAAAACTGTTTGCGCTCCGGACCGTTCTTCCATGAGTCAGGAAACAGAATGATCTGCGCATGTGCACGAGCCGTGGCATGAGGATGATCACGTTACATCGACTGACCAATCATAAACTTTTCTTGGCCGGGCCGTCGAGAAATGTGCAGCTGCAGAGCTGGAGACCGCTGATTTACGCCTGCTGCTGCAGATTCAAGCTTCTGCTATTTAAGGGCGGAGCAAGCGTGAATCCGCTGTCTCTCGGTCTGCAGCCGTCAGGCACTTTGGTCCTGCCTGCATTTGGCGAATAAAGTCAGCGGGAGTTTGAACCACCGTCCCGCTAACACATGCAGCTCTGTGGCTCATTGGAGTTTCCCTCAGTGACACAGGGGGGGTGGTATTTTAACATAAGACACCCGCTCCCTTTTGCGCGGTGCACCTGTGTGCTCCGTTATTATCACGATCTAGATGGAGAGAAAACATAACGCACAAGTGGAGAAACTATGAGGGGGGAAAGCCGCTGTTGAAGAAAACGCTGGTAAATGAACAATCGTGCAGAGCGTCTGTGAGAATGAGGAGAGCAGGAGGTCTGAGCTATGTCCTATAACAGAACTGTTTGGATCACCACACCAAATCTGCCTTAATATCACTTTATTTATACTTTTAGAATTTATTTTACACATCAAAGCACACTGGGCCATTTGGATCATACTAGTTAATCATTTAAACTATTAAAATAGTTTTTATTTTCCTCCCTTTTAATCCTAAGATAGACCAACATGTTTAAAAAATCTTAAAGATCAGAAACCAAAATTTCTGAGAAACAAAGTGCTTCAGACCCTAAAGAAGGAAAAGTGCTATGGTTTAAAAAACTTCTGCAGATGAGGTCAGTAGAGTCTAACGTGTGATTACATTTTATATATATATATATATATATATATATATATATATATATATATATATATATATATATATTAGGGATGCACCGATACTGGTATCGGTATCGGGCCGATACAATGTTAACCGATACCAGTTGCCTGAAAGTGGCTTCACTGTGTCATTTCTGTTGTAGTTTTCTATATTGACCAATAGTGGGAGCTGTTTCAAACATTGTGAATGAAAGCAGAAACAGGCTCACACCTGAAAATGCAGAGATGACTATTTTCATCAAAAAGAACCTGCTGCTCATGTTTCCCAAAAAAGCTTAGTTCAGAATCCACACTATTGCACGCTGACTATAGTTTTTTTATTTAAATGTGGACGCTGCGATAGGTTCATAAATGTTTTGTTCATGAAAGCTGGAGACAGTTTGTAGAAAACTGTTCAATGATTTCACAGAAAATATTTATTTTTCACCTAATGTTAGTTTTGTGATCTCTATTAATATATTTTATTTTTTTATCTAACTCACCGTCTTTTCTTGTTGAAAGCAGAGAAGAAAATAAAACCTGTATTCCAATTAATTGCATTTTTGTGTGTGGTACAAGTATCAGTAATCGGTATCGGCGAGTACTCAGATCCAAGTATCAATATCGTATCGGTTTGGAAAAAAGTGGTATCGTTGCATCCCTAATATATATATATGTATATATTAGATCTATAGATATATTTAATTTTAGATGTTGAGGGGGAAATTAACGCCAAGGTGACGCGATGACGTCATCAATATGCAAATTAGCGTATGACGTCATCTGGCGACATCTGGGTGACTTTCTGGGTGAACCTCAGCTACTTTCTGTCGAAGGCAGTTGGCAACACTGGGTCTAAGTCCCTGGGGTACGCCATATGTGAAAGAACAGAATCAAAAAAGAGATGCAATGTATTTTGGCGGAGTGGTGTTGCCGTAGTTTGATGTCAAGTGCAGGACCTCGAGCAGATCCAGAACCTACACCGCCAGAAAACTAGCATCAGCATCGCATTCTCTTGATGGAATTAACTGAAGGACTATCAAAGTCTGAGGAGTCACGCCGAGGTCGCATGCTTTCTGCTCGACAGCTAACATTCATTAATGTTTTTTTAAACTAGCGACAGTCATGGTAATATGGTGTAACACTACCCTGAAATGTTTGTACTGCTCCCTATCGCCAGAAAACTACACATAGTCACTCACTACTCATCTCTTCTTCTGTTTTATATGGCTGTATGGTTGCATGGTTGGTAGGGCATACTTGCGCTGTTGCCTCGCAGTTAGAAGGTTGCAAGTTAAAAACTTAGCAGGGGCCTTTCTGCTGGAGTTGGCATGTTCTCCCCAAACAAACACGTGGTCTCCAAATTGAAAGGACACCAAGCCATCAAGCTGTTTCAAGTGAGGTTTTGTACTGAAAACAAACATGAAGAGTGATTATAGACTCCATCTACCAGAAATGGTGTTGAGGAATACATGGGAGGGTGGGGGGTGGGGGTGCTGCAACTGTTTCTACAATCTGCAGAAAACTTAAGGGACAATGCAGGAATTCATTCAAGACCCCACAATAGATCTAGATTTTCTCCATCCAGAAGCGTCGTCACAGTCGCTGACCCCTATGGAAGTTGTACTCCTTTAGGAAGCTTTGAGTTGACTTTTTAGCAGAGGAGTGTAGCCATGTGGGAAAATGTGTTTAAATGGTGGCCACCAGGTGGCACTGTGGTTGTTTAGGGGACCCAAAAATCTCTTAAGTATTTGAGAAACAAGCGCCACGGTTTAATAGTGTGCGTCTGGTGTTTCGTGAATTTTCCCAGCTCACATTTACTTAAAGCAACACTTTAAGCTCTTCCTTTAAAGGTATTGTCCAGACTCTGCATGAAAATTGTAGAAATTCAGTTTAACTACACTTTACCATCTATATAAAATAAACTGGGTTCAGTTTTTCATTTTGTTAAGCAATTTTGTCATAAATCATTATAGAAAATCAAAATTCTCTCTTCTAAACACTGAAGAATGTGTTGCACTTATGTCACTCAAAGATGTCTTACAGGGCAGCTATTGCTGCTACTACGTGAGCTCAGTTGAGGTTTTAATACTTTTTTTTACATGTGATTCAAAGGAAATTTGCGTCTGGCCAATATCTTTAAAAGTGGGTTTCTGAAACTTTACCAACTTCACCTTGGACAGCACTCTGCTGACCAGAAACTTTACTTAACACTTTTGTGGGACGGGTAGGTGCACTAGGGGGAGCTCTCTACCTGCTTTAATGGCTGTTAGCTGTTTACTCTGCGATAGCTAATATATAGGATAGCAATTACGCTTTTCAGTTTGTAACCTTTAATAAAAAAGCACGAGAAGAAAAAGAAGTTTGCTTTTTTGTTGGCATCATGGCAGAGCAGTAAGGAAGGAAGTAAAAGTAAGAAAGTGATGTCTTTGGAGGCAAAGAGCTAAAACTAGAATGTTTGTCAGTTTAAAAGAACACTAAATAATTTTTCATATTTTAAAAAAATTTCTTGAGCCAGTGGGTGCTAAATGGGGCTTAAGAGTTCACCCTGTAATTGGTGGGTTGCAGGTTCGATTCGAACCCAGGCTCCAGCAGTCATGTCAGTCCCGTCGTGGTGGTGAAAGCAGTTCGTACCATGGCTCCAGGAGACTGTAAAATCTGGCGCTTGCAACCAAAGACTGTCATCCAGTGTGATAATCATCAGATGACTAACAGGCCTCTATAGAGATCAATGAGCTGCTCAACAGGTGAATCAACTGTGTTGGAGCAGGGAAACAACTAAAACAGGCTGGATATCAGCCTTCAGGGAAGGGAGTTGACCACCTTTTATGGAGAGGAACTTGTTAAAATTGAAACTAAGCCATTAAGTTTAAAAATCTCCACCTTAGGATGAATAGAAAAGGTCATGCTTGTTGGTTTATAAGGATATCCGATCTTTTTCACTCGATTCCGATTTTTTGAGAATCACTTGATCGGGCTCAATTTCTAATCGCATGATTGGATCGAAGCATCCCTACTCAGAGTTGTGTTGTAACGTTGCCCAAGATCAAAAAGTCACTAGAAAATTCTCAAACTCATTTTATACTTGTATCTTAGTAAATAAACCTTTTCAGGCAACTGAGGTAGTAATTATCTATTCTTTGTTGTCTTTCTAAGCTTTTTGTTTCCGTTTGCCAGTGATTACTTATTTTTACTATCCTAAATGTAAAAGGAAAAAATACATGTGATCTAGGGCGTATCTATTTTGATGAAAAAAGGCTTGTAACTTGATTTTAAAATGCCATCTAGTGGACAAACACCAGAAAAGCAGTGACAGTGCTCCCATTAGTTTTAATGAAACTAATAGTTTCATTTTTATAGGCAGGCACATGATGAGACTACTGCAGACGCGACGTTCTTTCCAGTCAGAATCCAGCATGCAGAAGATCTGTGTCCACCATATATAATAAATGTTCTAGCATAAAATGCTCCCCTACTGAAGAGGTTCAACTCTGTCGTGTGCTGGAGTTTGCCTCTCTTCTGGCTAGGTGCAGAATCTTGCTCACCTGGGAAAACATAACTCCACCCACACATGTGCAACGGTCGAGGGGCCTTATGTCTTGTCTATATCTTGAAACGATCGCATGATTGGACTCTGTAAAATACATCAGTACGTTTTTCAGGGTGTGGGGGCCCTTCGAGTATTTTTCAAAATCTCAGGTTCAGAACTCAGTTCTTAACGTATCATAATAGGTGGGTTTTTTCTTCCTTGTTTTATCGTTGGTGTTTGGTAGTTTGTTAAAGTTTAAGAAGGTTGGGTACCGTGACCAACATTGTAAAGGGACAGTGTGTAGTTTCCTGGCGATAGGGGGCATTATATTCACTTCAGGGTAGTTTTACACCATATCGCAGTGACTGTCGCTAGTTCAAAAGAACATTTTGGTAAATGTTAGCTGTCGAGCAGAAAGCATGCGACCTCGGCGTGACTTCTCAGACTTTGATAGTCCTTCAGTTAATTCCATTGAGAGAATGCGACGCTGATGCTAGTTTTGTGGTGGTGTAGGTTCTGGATCTGCTCGGGGTCCTGCACCTGCTGATGACGTCACACTACGACACCACCACTCGGCCAAAATATATTGCATCTCTTTTTCAATTCTGTTCTTTCACATAGGTTTTGGAAAGAGTTTAGCAGTTTTGTTATTAAATTCATGTTTCATACTTCCGAACATGGTAATGTAACTTCCGTAAGTCCAGCCAATCATCTAGTGTGATGTCATCGGCAGGTGCAGGACCCTGAGCTGGCTCACATAGAAGGGAACATGGCGTCTAATATCCCCCAGAGGCTTAGACGCGCCTTATGATTTTAGACCCGACTTTTATGGTGATATTACGAAGCTGCCAATATTTTTCAACGACTGGACATTTATTCATTTTCAACATTTCGATGGATATTTCCAGAGGTTAATGGTAAAAACGACACATCGTCACTTTAATTTACAAGGACAGACGCTCAAAACCACCTTCTTGTTTTACGTTTGTAGAATGACAAAACTGACTTTACTGATGTGTGCTATCCATGGCCATGTATGTTATCTTTTTTTCTTATACTAAAATGCAATAAAAATATTTAATAATTATAGGAAAGTTTAAAACTCAGATCAGTGGTACTTATCTAATTTGGGACTTGGAAGTTTTCATGGTTTCCATGGAAATGGATGAAAGTAAAACATCAGTAGAGGAAATTGATCTTTGATATATTCTTTTATTTAACCCATGGGATTGAACTTTTACAGTGCATTTTCTTTACAACAATTATCAAGAGCCACCACTACTGATCAGATAGCTGTATGTTACATCTTATCAGCTCCTTTTGAAGATTTGACTTCATTAATACCGTGCAAAAAATCCCAAGTATTACACAATGGATAACCACAGAGGTTTACTAATTCATTAATATCCCATTGTTCTGTTTCTCTAACTCAACGATTTGTTAATCCAGAATTGTCTCGGTGTTATTAAGCAGCTAAATGTCTGCACCATTAAATCAAACACAGATGAGGCCAATTGGAAACCTGCTGCTGTTCAGAGGAAAGAAAAAGGCTTTAAAATGAGACAAAACTAAATATGGCACAATTGGAACATCCAGTAGACGAAACATTTCTTTAAGGGAGTTGTTAAAACGAAAAATAAATCCAGGTTTTCTGGTTGGTCTGCGTCTCCAGCTCGGAGTCGAATGGAGGTTGAGCTTCATGCAGACACTAAAGGCTGAGCACAAACCTACAGGAGATTCCCTCAAGTCACATGACAGAAAACCAACAGCACCTTTCATCGTCTCCTTTACAGATCCCTGCATATTTCCTGCCTGCACACAGTCCTCACAACGGTGATGTAGCAACATGGCTGCACTGGAGGAAAGCATCGATAAAGACAGAACCACACAGACGGTGCGTACACAGAACTCTGAGAACACGTCGTAGCATAAACATTTACATAAATCCAGGTGAACATGAACTCGATCCAGTCATCCCAGCGTGTTACATTCTGGCTCCAAGAAATAAGATGGAAAAAGCAAAGTAAACAGCAGATATCTCCCTTTTATACTCAAGTTTGGTCTCCGTCAAATTCACAACAGCTAGTAGTGCACAAAATAAGAATACAAAATTAGAATTTTAAATACTGTAGCAGCAACTGTTCTTTTTTCTTTCTTTTAAAGATGAAAGCCTCCAGTAGTGAAGGGGAAGGCTTCAGAGTCCCCGGCGCATGGAAGGGAGAGCGATTGTCCTCTGAAGAGCAGGCCAGTGCAGCTGTTGAGGAACATAGGTGGGTGGACAGGTTGGAGATGTGTCTCACAGGACACCGTTAAGAGGACTGAGCCGTGTGGGGGCAGCAGGACGCTGCAGCTCTCCAGGCTGAGAAATGTCCAAACAGAAAGGGGCTATTCTGCATGAACTGCCTGCCTTCCTTCCTCTGAAATCACCTCCTCTACCTGCTAAAATGCTCCCAACTCGTCCCCTTCCAGTCTCAGAGCGTCTGTTTCAAAATGGAGCCTCCCAAAGAGAAACACTCCATCCTCGTCGCTCGCTGCTGCCCTCCTCCTCCGCAGCCAGTCGACAGCAGGTTGAGGTCGCAACAAATCGCACTCGGCTCATCGGTCTGAAACGAGCAGGACAGAGCTGAGGCTGGCCACGCTTCACTGCTCTTCTCAGCTGGACGCTGTGGCGATGGCCTTCTTGAGCTGCTGGCTGCGGATCTCGCGTGTGCGGGACTCCAGGAGCAGGTCGTAGCACGTGTTGCACACCAACACCGGGTCGTACAGCTGCTGGTCCGGGATGGGCAGCTTCAGGTGACAACAGTCTTTACAGAACACATTACCACAGTTCCTGAAGGAACAGGGTAGAGAAAAACGACGTTACATTCAAATGAAATGATTCTCTTTTCCCCTCTAACAAATATACGGAACAGATCTACTTTTTTCTTTCAGGTTCACATAAAAATTCTAATTCTTAAAGTAAGTCTTCCACATAAAGATCTGTTAATACTAGTGTAAATTAGCACTTAGCGATGGTGAGGGAGTTAATCTGTCAGATTGGCCGATTCTGATTCATCTCCAGTCACTAGGATAACTCTGGGTATAAACGGACTCGTATAGTTAATGAAGCTCACCTGCAGTGGTGACGTCTCTTGGCTATCCAGAACTCACAGTCACAGTTGAAGCAATGGGAGGCCATGTGGTCGGGCACCCACCTCGTGACCTACACACACACACACACACAGCAGGGATATTAGGAGGTGCCGTTGGCCAGCAGGATGTAGCGTAGGAGAGAGATGGATAAGAGCTGCTGACCTCCGTGTCCCTGCGCTCCACTCGGTCCCAGCTGCCTTCAGACAGGCGGTCCTCACTGTGGGTGGACAGAGAGTCCTCCTCGTTGCTGTTGTCCGACTCCCGCAGACACGTCTGCAGGAGACGCCGTAAGAGAACATTTTTAGAAATATTTACAAAATCAGACACTTTGTTTGTGGCTTTAGTTACTCACAATGTCATCTTCGTAGTCGATGTCTGGTTCAGAGGGAGGGGTCTCGTACTGTTTACTCTCCAGTCTCATCTGCAGCTGTCGCACCTGCTGCCGCAGCATCTCCACCTCCTGCTTGTAACCAGCTTCGATCTGACGCAGTCTCTGCTGCACCGCGTCCAACGGCACTGGCAGCCCGTCGTCATCAAGGTAAGCTGGAGTCTGGGTTGGGGGTGGGGAGCTGGAGGCAGGCGGTGAGGAATACGATATTGGCAGGAACTGATGGCCTGCCAGTGAGTAGCCGTTGAGGGCGGCGACAGCTGGGCCACACAGGCCATTGTAGCCTGCAGTTCTGGCAGCTGGCACCATCCCAGCCTGCAGAGGGCCGCTGGCACAGCACAGGGCCTCCTGGCGGCAGCACTGGGACCCAGAGGCAGTGGCGAAGCCCTGCGTGCGCAGGAGTCTACCGGCAAGCTGGCGGCCTTGGTAGGTGTTGGGTTGCAGGGCTCGGATGACACCAGTGTGGCTGCAGGCAGATTGGACCAGACCCTGGACACTGTCCCAGTGAGAGCCAAGCAGGGCCAGTTCAGAGACCTGGCTCTGGGAGTCTAGGTGATGAGTGGACACCTGGGGACAGTCTGAAGAAGCTGCCAATACAGTGACTGCGCTTTCTTTAACCACATCTGTTCTCATGTCCTCCTCTTTCTGGGGATGAACCTGCTCCTCATCAGCAAAATGGTTCTGGGGAAGCTGCTGGATCACAGCAGAAGGTAAGGTTGGAGGAAGCTCTCCCTCATCTGTGAGCGTCTCAGTGGAGTCCTCCAGTGGAACCAGCTGCTGCTTCAGAGCCAGCAGGTTTGCAGGTTCTGGGAGGCCGTTTGTTGGTCCATCAGTGTCACCATTCAGCAGAGGGGTGGACATGTTGGCTGCAGGCTCACTGTTCTTGCAGGGGAGAGGTAAGCAGGGTTCGGACTCATGGGAAGTGGGTGTGGTGCTCTCAGCAGTCCTACAGGGGCTCTCTGCTTCAGGGGGAGGTAGGAGTGGAGGGGTGGTAGTCTGAGGCAAAGCCTGATGGACGACTGGAGTGGGACAGGCAGTGTGTGAGCACGTGAGAGTAGCGTTCATACTGACAGAGACAGGGGGGAGTGGGGGAGATGGCAGAGGCTGCGTGGTGAGACAAGGCTCCTTCAGGTCGTCTTCAGAGCTCTCTGGCAAGTCCTCAGAGTTTATAGTAGGACTCTGATCATCTGATTGGTCCTCATCCCTTGAGTTAGGTCTGCCCTCCTCAAAACAATCTGCAGACGCGTCGCCCACAGCAGCTGAGGGCTCCAGAGGAGAGCGACCCTCCTGGCAGTGCTTATTGAGGTTCGGGTCACTGGAGGTGCGTGTCAGAGGCAGCCCGTTCTCCAACGCTGACAGCAGGTTGTCCATGGAGCGAGTCTTGGGAAGTCTGGACATCAGAGACACACATTTCATTTTAGTGTTACACATGTAGAAATGACAGAGTTGGACTCTAGGTGGCAGCCTAAAACCTCAAAACAAAAGAACTCTGGTCTATACCCTACCACTAGTCTGATGCAACATGCAGACGTACCTGTCCAGAGAGCGGGAGGTGAGCTCGTCTCCCACCACACAGGGAGGCAAGTAGAGATCAACAGATTCATCCACTGCAGTGCAGGGGGAGGAGGTGGGCAGGTAAACAGCTGTCCACAGCTGGAGTGCTCGCGTATGGCAGACTGGCTGCAGGACCTGGCAGAGGACGAGTGACAAGGACACCGTCAGGAGGTCAAAACAGAGTAATGATGCATCAGTGATAATCTTAGAAACTCTTTATGAGGACAGATCCTGTCAACTTATCAGCTGATTTTAAACTAAACAAGTTCTGTTCTTACCACTTCATGACCGGGTACATAGAGGAAGTTTTGGAAGTTCTTGTTTCCCGCACGGAGCAGGGACCACACAGAGCAGGTGCGCTTATAGATGTTCTTCGCCTCCCTCTCACGAGCATTGTTGCACAGAAACGTGCCGTAGAGACATGAGTAAGTGTGCTGCACCAACTTGACCTGGACAGGATGAGAAGATTCATCATTACCATCCCTCTCCTCATCACGTGATGTCTGTGTTCTAAGGTTTCTGGGAGAAATGGCCACAGAGAACGTATTAATCACTAGGACTGCCACCCACCAGGAAGGCCTCATTGAACTCAAACAGGCAGGGGAACTGTTTGAGCAGCTGGTGAACACAGTCCAGCCACTGCAGGAAGACGGGACACTGCTCGCTCACGTCGTCTGTGTTCTCCTGGTGGCCACATCGGTCTCCAAACTTATGGCCATAATCCAACCACTCGGTTTCCACAAGCACCTGGAAGCCCTGTGGACAACAAGAAGTCGACACTGAGGATCTCAATAGTCTAAATGTTGCCAACATACCACTGAAATCCAAACATCGGCGCTGGAAAAGCCAGAAGACCCTTACCTCTAATGTCCTGTAGTAGGGGTCCAACAGAATCTTGGCGAGGGCTGCTATCTGGGGCGTGCGGTCCCACCCGTCAGAGCAGTGTACCAGAACGGGCCGGCCCTCCCACTCCACGGCCGAACTCACCAGAGTGGCTGCCTTCAACATGACGGACAGGTGCTGCAGCCAGCGGGTGCTTTCAAGAGCAGACAGCCAGCTGCAAACACAAAACCTCAAAAATTACACAACTAATATGTTTGAACTGACATACGTGTTTTTGTCTGCTGGGAGGAAATCAGAATACCCAGAGAAAACCCACACATGCATGAGGAGAACATGCAAAACGCCTGCAACCTTGCTGCAAAGCAACAATGCAACCAACTTTCTTTATGGATTCTTCAGGTGCAACAATAGTCTAATAAAGACCTTCACAGCAAATCCAGAAAACCACAAAGCATTAAAACAAATAAATAAGCTTAATATTAATGTCTAAGATTATTTTCTGTCATTCAGGCTTTTTTCATTAAAAGGCAATGGATTTTATTGTACAAAATACTAAAGTTTTCAGTTAGTAATTTAGGCATAAGGTATTGGTTAGCATTAGCAGGCGCTAGTAATGTTAACATACTACTACAGACGGTCATTAAAGCTCAAATTGCAAATCTGCACAAGTTAGCTTTTAAACACAAACACGGTCACAGAACTGTCACCCCTCCCATCGGCTTTCCTCCCTAATCCACATCCGCACATTACCAGAGTAAACGAGAGAGCACACAACACCAGTCGCTTTTTTCTAGGTCCAAACTTCTGTTTTTATCTTTAGGACTCTGGTGGTTTGTCCTAAAGTTGAAGTGGTAGCAGCCGGCTGTTTCTCCTTCTCTGATATTACTGAGCAGAGGTGGTGTTCTGCTGCAAAATGTTCAAGCCCGTAAAGAGTGGAGGAGCCAGGTAAACGCGGAAGTGCAGTGGTTCGATGAGACAGACAACTGGATGGTCCAATCGGTGTCGGACCGTGCCGTGTTTTAGACAAACTCAAGATAAGAACTTTATTAATTTTTTTCTTTTTAATCTCCACAATAAATTTATAGCTATAATATGTTAGAACGTTGTTAAGAGGTATAAAATGTTTTCAGCTAGCTTGTTTTGCAGATTTGCCATTGTAGCTTTAACATAAATGTGTAAATCACTTTCAATAAAAATTGTGTTAGCAGATAATCATCACTTCTTGTGAACGCTCACTAAAAGGATCAAGCTCAGAATGTTGCATCAAAAACATCCGGGCTGAAACATACTCTGTTCTCGGTCTCTGACAATAAAACGTGATGATTTTATAAAACGTTCTAGTCCTAATGTCGCTCCACTGTCCGCCCATACGTAGAGTCTGAAAACAACCTGTGGCACAGTCATTTTCTAGAATAAGATCATTTTGGGGCAGTGTTTAAATTCATCAAATCTTTTTCTTTTAAATCATTCTTCAGCGAAGGTCACAGCAGCAGGTTTTTTTTTTTTTGCTGTAGTTACCACAGTGATACGGCTCAGTGAGCAATCCTCACAGACACTGTCGCTCTTGTAGTAAAGTTTCCACATATCGGTTCTTGTTACTCTGTGGTCTCTTAGAGCCGGTTTGAAAACGGATATAATTGAACACAGGAAGCCTCTGACCTATTTCTGTATCAGTACACACCTCCATCACAACAAAAAGCCATAAAATAACCTGCGACACTCCAGCTGCTGGGTTCACCAGGTAGTTTACATTTAACCACTTAGTAGCAGAAAACCCTCACTGAAAAACAAAAGCAGTTGCTGAGATGGAAGCAGCACGAGTTTGTGTAGCTGAGGTTTACAGGACAGCACTGTGGCCATTTTGGCCTGGTGTTATTTTACTGCATGCATGAAGACGAGGGAGGGGGAGGCTGTAAACAGAGCTGCAGTGAGAGAGAAAAGGTCAAAGTGATCGACTTACTTTCCGGGATCTGGGATCTGACTGCAGACGGCCCTCAGAGCCTGGAAGCTGTTGCGGATGGCATGGATGTTAGCCATCCCCATAAACATTACCTCACAGTTCGGGTAGTACTCTAAATACAAAAACAACTCAGATGTAGGTCAAACTCTGTAGGATACAAACAGCATTCAGCCCCAGCTGGGGTGAACATCAGGTTTGAAGCACTGAAGGTGGTGTTTGAAAACAGAAAAAACTGAAAAGAGTTCATAAACGTTTGATCACACTAACCCTCGCATTCACAGCCTCCACCCTTGGCTCTGTTAGCTACTGCAGCAGTGTAGGAGCGAGCATCAAGGATCAGCAGCTTCTGTGGTACGGAGCTGTCATCACTACCAGAAACGCCCGCCAGAGAGGAGTCTGAGGAAAGACAGACAGCAAGACAGAGGTGAGTCACAGAAGAATCAGCCAGGTGATGTAAACACAAAGACTAAAAACTATATGTAAGCTACTGAAAGTCAATATTTTTTTCTGATGACGACCGCTGGAACTCTGCTGATAAACGCTCCTCTGTGACAGAAGACTGATTATTTTGGTGTCATCACCAAAAAGTGAAAATCACGTTTCAAAAGGATGCAGGGCTGTTTGTGTCCATTCTGAAGCTTCCCATAACCTAAACAGGTTTTTTCTAACAACACTGAAGGATAGCAGCTGGAAGACAACACTGCAGATTGTCAACAAAGGACCGCAAATACAAAATGATAAATAATTGCTCTAGTAAAAACTGGTGATGCTGATGAATAAGAGACTAAAGGAAATACCTAAAAATAAAAAAAACATTTAAAAAAATAGGAAATGGACACATTTCTAGACCTCTAATCAGTGCAAACAGATGTACTAAATAAAAATGTGGCTTCTGCTGAATGGAGTAAATGCACAGACTAAGTGTTTTCTGCTGAAATGTTGAATAATTTATGTCTTAGTGGGTTAAATGGTAAATGGTAAATGGCCTGTATTTGTATAGCGCCTTCTTAGGGTTCTACAACCCCCCAAGGCGCTTCACAACACAATCAACTCAACTATTCACACGCTGGTGGGGATGAGCTACGATGTAGCCACAGCTGCCCTGGGGCGCACTGACAGAGGCGAGGCTGCCGAGCACTGGCGCCACCAGTCCCTCCGACCACCACCAGCAGGCAAGTCGGGTTAAGTGTCTTGCCCAAGGACACACAGCAGCATTCTCTGGCCGGAGCCGGGATCGAACCTGCAACCTTCCGATTGCTGGACAACCCGCTCTACCTCCTGAGCTACTGCTGCCCCAGTTTATTAAATCAGTTTATTTTTGCTGTCTGTCTTAATTGTCTCAAACTGCCTTTTTTCTGATGTTTGTTTCTTTGTCTTCATGCAACATTAAATCAAACTTCCTACACATGTAATGCAGCTTAAAGCAACACTGAAGCATTTTGAACATTTGAAGCTGTTGCTTTCAAACTGGTTTCAGTGGTTCCTGAGCAACTTTACATTGGACAGCACTCTGTAGCCCTCTGCTGACCAGAAACTGCACTTAACAGTTGGTGGTTTGGGTCAGCACCAGTGGAAAGCTCTCTACCCGCTTTACAGCAATAGCTGTTTAGTGTGCTGGTAGCTAATATGACAGCTAGCAGTTAGCTTTTTCAGTTTCCCGATTGGAAAAAAAAAGTTAACTTTTTTTTGTCGGCATCATGGCTGAGCTTGGATGTAAACATAAGTAATGTCTTTGGAGCCGAAGCAAAGCGCTAAAACCAGAGTGAACATCAGCGTGCCCTACACTCACTTGAAGGAACTGAAGGAGGCTACAAAATCGTGGACTGATGGTGACCTGGCTTTGTTGCTACTGGACTTGTAACTAACAATATTTTTGTCCAACAGTGTGGATCTTTTTACTTCGTGGTATATTTAGTATCAGGTGGCTCGTGTTAGCGTTAGCTCATTGTTAGCACTAGCTACAACAAGCTGCGGCAGGGTTGTTTGACATTTGTAATTCTGCTTTCGACCAGTAGGAGGGAAAACCTGAAAACTTAATTTAGTGATGCTTTAAACATGATGCGTAACTGTGGTTTTTGTACATAAAAACAATAATTATTTGCAAAGTCATGTGGAATAAACAATCAAAAGACTTCAGCAGGATTTTGTTCATGATTTATACAAATTGATTCAGCGTTAAATCAGGAGCCATCATATTTTGAAAATGGGGAAAATGTAATAGGTTTAAATTACTGAATTATTTACTTGTGATACACAAACTCCAAGCACAAGGTCTTAAAGAACAGCAACTTTACCAAAATCACTGTCAGAAGAGTCGGGAGCATCCCCTCGCTGTCGGCTGACTGCTGTTCCCTTGGATCCGGTGTCCATGTGACACGCCTTAGCGATGGATGTGACCAGGTACTCATCATCCGTGTTCCTCCAGCCCCACCAGCTGATCTCAGGCTGGCTGCAACGAGCAATCACAGCTCCATTCTTTTGGTGCCTGAAACACACAAGTTGGAGTCAATACTAAGATCCAAACTGCAAAAGGCTGATGCTCCGCCCACCGTGAGCCAGGAAACCCACCTGTAGACCACCACAGGGATCCTCTTCCAGGACCTGAAGGAAGCCACACTCTCCAGCTCCTTATCTGTGATCCATATTGGAACCAGAAGCTTCTGTGGGTAGCTGGAACACAACCTAGTGGAGAAGGTGAGAGTTTTTCTAATGCCGCTCTGACAGAAAACAAATCTCAGCATCACTGCCACTCCATCTGTCTCTGATCCCCTCAGTTACTCTCTCATGATACGTCTTCAGTTCCTATTCACCTGCTGAGAGACAGGCTGTGTGAGGAAAGTAAAACATTAAGCTGAGTCATGGACCTCAGCAGGTGGCTGTTTGTGTAATTAGTCAGTTGTCCTGTGTGTCCGTCTCCCTCAGCAGGATGTGATCTTCAAGAAGACTGACCTTTTTATTGCAGCATCACAAAGGAGACACGGTGCACCGATGCTTATGCTCAGTCTTTGGAAGGTGGAAACATTTGTTATAATCCAAGTTCATTATTAGGGGATTGTGCTGCTACTAATAATAACTGATTTTATTTTTAATCTATTTATTCAACTCAGTTTGACCATATTATATTGTTACTTCCTCATAAAAAACACCCCCAAAGTGGTTTTTGGCTTCACGCATGTATTTTCCTGTCTCAGCTCCAAATCTCAGTTGGGTGGGGGACTGAGTGGGACATGGTGGCATGAATCTGCGGTCCAAGCATCTTAAATCTGGGTAGACGTAATCCGCCATGAAAATAATATTTCATAAAAAATGACAACTCAATAGTACCAACAATAATATTTTATCATATATGTGTCTACCGTTGCTCTGAAAGGTGTAAAATAGTATGATACAGGCCCTTTAACTGCTGGAGTCATCCCAGTTTAACACAACTCTCATGAACCACTGGAAGGATTACAACAAAACTTTCAGTAATCATTGAATGTACCTCTACAACGGATGAACTTTTAGAGTTGGACACTAGATAATCACTTAAATAACCGAGGAATAAACATTTAATCTGATCAACACAGATGTGTTCATTAGGGGTGAAACAACTTCAGCTGGGAGGACATCCTACAGATGATTAATTACAAACTCTTCCTCACACGAACTCCTGTGTTTGATGTTTTGGTAAAAAAAAAATCGCAAAAAGAAATATTGCAACTGTCATGGCAGCACAGCTCCAGTACTTTACACCATTGCTCTGTTAATGTGACATACTTGTAGTTGCAGTTGATGTCAGACACCCTCCAGACATTTTGTGTGTCGAAGCCCATCCTCCTGACCTCCATTTCCATTCTGTAGCGCACGTGATCGCCTGCTCAGACAGAAAACGTGGATGGGATATTAAAAAAAAAAAAAAAAACAGCGAGTCCAACTTCACTGTGTGGTTGCGGGGATGCAAACCTGGGCGACACAGATGAACATGCTGGTCTTCGTCGTCTACATTGCCTCCCAGACACCACGCGTGATAGGCCAGGGCGAATAAGTCCTCTAACCGGGACGGGTGGGCTATGGCCCGGTTCAGACGCTTCACCCACTCCTGGCACTGCTTGAATGTTGCAAAGTGGCATCTGTAAAAATGAGCAGATTTGAAGACATCCATAATAAACACACACATGCAGAGCTAATAATGAACCAAAAGCATCTAAAGTCCCCACTGTTTTAAAAACTTTACAGATTTATCTCTGTTCTCCCTTAAAGCCTCGTTAGTTTAATGTACATTTTCTTCATGTGTTCTGGGAAAAATTAGGTGTCACAGTTAAATCTAACATCTAAACTCAAAAGACTACTTCACAGAATTTAAGCTTGTCACGTTTATTATAGCAAAATCTAACTGCAGACCAAACTGGAACCTGCAAACAAGGTAATGGTTCTAATGAGCTCAAAAACTTAGTTTGCTGCAAGTTGCATTCATGACTTGTTTGTTCCTTACAGACTATTATAGTAACAAACAACATGACAGAGAAAGATGAGTACAAGTGGATATAAGACGCCATTTCTACAGTGACAAAAAGCAGGAATCCCCATTTTCACATAGTCAAACTTGAATAAAATCATTCACCTTTTCTGTACAGAGAAACTTGTAATTTTCTTTCTGTATCTGAATAAATATAAAACTAAAAGGAACACAAATGTGAAATGTCTTATGGTGATGCTGTGGTAACTAACAAGAAAATAAAACTACTAAAAAAACATTCTTAATCCGAGTATTAAAATAAAGCAATGAGCTCAGCTGAGGCGGTTTTTCAGAGTCTTGGTTGAAAGCATTGGTCTTTCTGGGAGTTTCTGTGGGTAAAAGACTTGCTGTGCTGCTGTAATGGAACTATTTTTGATGCTGGGAAGAACCATCACCGTCTTTAGATCCTCACCACTTTTCTCTGATTTGTTTATTTTTAGTCTGAGAGAGTATTGATCCTCACAAGAGTATAACAATCAGGAATGAACTACAGTAACCGTGGTTTCACTGCCGTCACACATTTTCTTTGTTTGATTCCACTTTGTAACGGGAGCGGTAAAAAAGGTGCAGGTTAAAAAACTTAAAACTTGTTTAGAATCATTTAATTTTATACTGGTATTATTGAACCATCTAAATATTTCTGCAGCTGCTAGTAAATCTAACCTGGTAGATGCTAGTTAGCTTGCAATATATTAAGATTTAATTAGTTTAATGTAACATCAGCACAGCAACAACAACTAAACTAGCTAAATAAAGCAGATTCATAAAGAAAAATGAGACTAGAATGAAGGAAGTGTTAGCTGGAAATTCCTTATATGTCTGTAGAGGACACATCAGGCCACTGAGTGGCGTTGTTTGTCCAATTTGATTAACTTCAGCAGACGTTTCTTAAAGTTTTTCTATAAATCGTAGATTGTTGATCAGCTATTTGTCATACATGCAACACTTTTTCACCCAAAAGGGAGCGGGGACATAGCACAAGGCCAAGTACCCACATGTATTGATATTGAATTTAGACTAATAAGAGTTTCTAAAGATATTCTCTTGAATAATTTCTACAAATAAAAAAAATATTTAGAAGTCAAGCTTGGTGAACTGTGGTAAATTACTTAAAATAGAATTTTTGCACCATATATGAAAATAAACAACAAAAAACTGGATCTTCCCACCTGACAACTTTCGAGTCTTTGCAGATGATGTGCAGTTGGAACATATCCCTGCTTTCCACACTTTCTATCAGTCTGAGCGGCACCTGTAGAGGGAGACAGAGTGCATTCATAATCAGCACGATGACCTGCTGCTGACAAAGCATGAAGTACATCTGCAAAGAGACCATCACCCTCCAGTACAGTACAGTCTCAGTCCAGACTAGACTAGACACATAAAGTGAGACGTTAAACCCACTTTGAAAGGAGAACACCCCTTTGGCCTCTTATGATCCTAAATCACACCTCTAAATCCAATGCCTTCTCTGTTTTTGCCAAGATTCACTAAATTTGGACCCAAATTCATTATCTTTGCTATTTCTCTGGGTAACCCCTGGTCAACAATCAGAAAACAAAGCCATTGTCACATTCCAGCTGAATAATAGTGATGTGCTTGTTAACAATGTAGTGAGCTGAAGCACAATGCTGTCTGGACTGTGGCAGAGTGTGATGTTTTATCACAGGGTACTCACAGAAATCTCATTGTCCACACCTGGGTAGGTCTAAAGCACAGTGATACCATGGAGCCAACACAAAGAGAAAGGTAGGGAGGACATGACAGGAGGAATGGAGAAAAGAATATATTAAACATAAAAGTAAATTAGGACACAAAAAGGGAAATGGAGAGTTAAAGGAAAAAAACACATCAAAGAGTGCAGGATGAAAGATAACAGTGAATCACACGTGTGCTACTTGCAACACATGTCCAAAGCAAATGGAAATCATGGAGAGAAAGACAAACATAGACGGGGCAAAGGGCAGGAAAACAGCTTAGAAGTAAGGGGCGAGTCGTGTAGAGAGTTGTAGGTGAGAGGTTGAGGCTGGCTAACATTCATACATAGAGCATCTCTACAGCTAAGGTCAAGGCAGGAACCCTCAGCTGCATGTGGACTCTGGGCTGATGACATTTAAACCTGATGCGTTACTCCCCTTCTTCTCCACCAAGACGTTAACATCCAGGTGATCAGGATTCCTTTCCTACTGCTTTTTAAAATCCTGTCATTCTTTCCAAAAACCAAATCCCGCTGGAAAATGTGAAAGGATTTTGGGGAAGGAGGAGGAATTTCACTGCCAGTGAATGCAAACAATATGCCTGTTTGTGTTGGAGTGAAGGCTGACGTCAGCAGGACCGCGCTGGTGGACTTCAGTGCCAGCAGGGGCCGAGCTCGGTGCTAGGATCTCACATTAAACCACTCTTCTTCAGAGACCCCGCAACTTCTGTGGTGCAAGCCTGATGCACATAGTCACAAATATGACGAAATGCGACTAAAACTACTTTATAAGTACCTCGGCTAAAATTCTCACAGGCTTGTTTCCCTTATTAGCAAAGTTATGACTTTATAAAAATTATATGGGGGAAAAGGGAAAAGCTTGTGTGCGTCCAAACCTAACAAAACCCTCCTCTTGTCTCTGATTGGCCTCTGCAGTGGCGTGGCATGGCAGCAGCAGGAATCACTCACATACTTGTGCCATTTGTACCAAAGCAACAGAAAATAAAACTTTGTTGTACATTTAAAGCATGAAACGTGCACTCACGTTGATGACTGAGTCCTTGAACTTGATGTGGAGTCTGTAGTTGGAAATGGCAATGATGGCTTCATCGGCACGGCCAAGATATTCCACCCCCTCCCCCTGAAGAACTGGGAATGGCACCTGTAGAGACCAACATTCTGTTAAGGTTGGATTATTTGAAAAGTTACTCCACAATGTTCAAGTGGGATTCAGGAACGTAAAGTGCGGAAAATGAGAGACAATTTTGGGAGGACTTATGAGGAGAATATGAAGGTAAACAAAAAAAATGATCCATAATTATGTCAAGTAAATTTGTTCGACAGAACGACAAATCTTAGCTGATGTGAGCTAGCCATAAATAGAAATTGTTGCAAAAATGATGACATTTCTCATCCATCTCCAACTAGACATCAAGTCATTTAAGTCCCATGTTTTAGGGAGTGGTGACAGAAAGTGGATCTCCACAGATCTCTGTTTACTATACTTCTTTATGACCAATCACAAATGCATATAATTAATGCTGCTGCACATCTTCTAAGGAAAACCATACATCGATCACTACGAGTGACACTAAAGACAGTGTCCGTGTTTAGTTGACCAGTTAGAAGAAACCAGTGGTTTTACAGTCATCATTGTGAGCACAGAGCTGGTAGCTGGATGAGGAGGCAGGGCTGAGGAAGGTTATCCCAGACTTTCCATTAACAATCTTATTGTAGCCATTTAATTACAGTCACAGCCAAGTTTCTGGTCTTGGCTGCAGCGTGGCCCCTGCATTAATGTAATTGGTTTCCAACAGAGGTCGATATTGCTTTTATTTATTTATTTTTTTTAATTTCAACTCGAGGTGGGGAATCATCTTTTAAAGCATAGTGAGTGGATGAGGAACGGTTAAGTCTGCCAACTTCTAAACAAGTTTTTGTTAGTGGAGATAAACTGAAGCTTTTAACTTCTCCGTCTTCAGCTTCTTACTTACCTTCAAGGCAAATGTCACTAGGCTGCTTAAAACTACTGGGTGTCACTGAAAACCACAAATGGCCTCTCAGATCTTGTTTAGGCGGTGGTAGGGAGGACAACAGCGTTGCTTAGAGACAACACGAGCATGTATTGCTGACTCACACAGAGCAGCTCTCCACCAGTGCATGCAGTGAGCAGATGAGGCAGATTAGAAACAACAAGGATCTGTAGTGCAGTGAGGTCACACACAGGATCTGATTGGCTGATTCATAAAATACAAACTATAGTAAAAAAAAAAAAGGTAGTGGATTTAAAAACAAAAAGT
Organism: Aphyosemion australe; assembly: GCA_006937985.1. Lineage (NCBI taxonomy): Eukaryota > Metazoa > Chordata > Actinopteri > Cyprinodontiformes > Nothobranchiidae > Aphyosemion > Aphyosemion australe. The sequence goes on along the minus strand of SSNS01000029.1, from coordinate 1,558,892 downwards.
CACTTTCAAGCCAATGAAAGGTCTGCTAATTATTTAGCATCATGGTTCTTCATATAAGCTTTTTTTAAATTAATTTTACTTCTGATTTGCTTGCTAAATTTATTTCACTATTGCACATTTACTTATTACAACTGCTTAAATAATAATATGAGGCTGAACGAGTCCAGCATGCCAGCTTTATTCTCACAACTTCCTTCAGTCCTTTAACAATAAAAGTCTCAGTCAAACACACCAAGTACTCTCATAACATTAAATAACAGTCTCGTCTCCACTCGTAAAATGAAAGTAGACGTAATGTAGAGTGCATGGTGCTTTCGTCCTGCAGACTATAATCAACCTTATTGCTGAACGATACCTACTACTGTCTGATCTTTCTTGATTTGATGTTTTATTCATTTGCTTTTAATGATATTTTATTCTTTTGTTTTAATTTTGATGTGATTTTCATTGTGAACCACTGATTTTTTTGGGAAAGGTGCTACATTTTCTACACATTTTTTAATGTTAATTAAAACTGATGAATTTCACACAAACCTGATGTTATTTTCTCCTATGGTTTCATCCTTGGTCAATGTGTAACACTGTTGATGTCTTTTGCTCTAGTCTAGCTTATTTTTACAAAAAATCAAATCAACACTGCACACGCTGCTGCTCATCTCAGTTTTAAATGAACCCATTAATCCAAATAAGACAAAAAAGTTCAGCTTAACCTGGGAACTGGAGCACACCGTACTCAGACATCAGAGGCAAAAATAAGTACCAGGCCTCATCCTGGCACAGCACAATCAACTTTGATAAATTCCAATTTTAAAATCCATTAACAGCATGTGCCATGCTTCGTAAAAACATAACTGCAACAGAACTTTAAAAGTGGAAGATTAAAAACACAAAAGCAGAGCTGAAAAAAGAGGATGAAGAAAAAGAAAAGCTTTTTTATTTTCAGGGTTAAAACCTCCTCAGCAGCAGATATGATCAGAGTGAGATTGTACAGGTGCTTTTTTCTGCTGTGGGAGATACCCAACATGTACCGAGACTATCATAGTTAACATGCTGTTCAGACTGGGCACTGCATTAAACAAGCTGGGCTCTAAAAGTGGGCGCATGAGTCATGAGCAGCCAGCCAGCCAGTGCAGCTGAAGATACTGTGTCACGTTTCCTCTGTGAAGCCTTCAGCAGCAGAAACATGAAAAAGAGAGTCAGGGAGGGGGAGGGAGGGAGCAGAAAGACCCGCGAATTACGCTCAGACAAGCGAGTCGTGACTTCCGCTTCGAGCAGCTTGCATGTCGGAGCATGCACGCACAGCTCTGAGTGTGCACAATGGTCTGCAAACACAAGAGGGGAGGCAGCAAGGTTTAAGCGTTGTGAGGCAGGGAAAGACTGCAGTTTGCTTTGAGATAAAGGTGTGGCTAGGGACAGGAGGACCTTCAAACTAATAAACAAAAGCAGAGATGAAATGTGTGAATGCAGTGAGGAGTGTTATTCTGCATATTGTATAAACACATTATATATAGAATTGTTGCAATGAGCTAATTTATAAAGCATCTGTGTCAAACTGATCTGAATCTTTGCACTCTTCTTGACTGGCAACCTTTTAAAGCATGGCTCTTAACAAAATAAAAGCATGAAACAGACTGATTGTCACTCCAGTTCATTTCAATTCAAGTGGAAACATGCTTTGGTTGAAACCCACAAAACACTGGAGAATGACCTGCGGCTGGGCGGATGCCTCCTCCCTCCATCTTTCTTTTGTCAACTTCTCCATAAACACATGTTTTGCTCCATTAAGCATCAGGAAGCCTGAATGCAGCCACAGAGGGAAGCGCTAAATCTGACCCTCATTGTTCTGAATCTTCATCCACCAACAGCTTCACAAGTGCTTCTCACTTTGCTATTGCAGTAGAAAAGCACCATAATGTAATCCTCAAAAAGCCTCAAACAGAAACAACAAGCAGCATAACAGGTGTCAAACTTTTCAATCTCCAACCCTAACATCAGCAGCGCGGAACATCACTGCTTCAAATAGAATCCATTATAGTCTATGGGGTGATTCAAACCAGCTGCGACGTGGAATATTTTTGGCGCGTTCCAGAAGCGCCACAACACTAAAGATAGGATCGGGTTCTATTTTTGCCGCGATCCTCTTCTGGGACACATTCATTTCTACAGTTAACATAGGGCTAGACAGGAAATCACACACGTTTCAGTCTAAAACGTCCGGTAATTTTCAAAATAAAAGTCTATTGCAGCAATGCGATTTCATATCTATGTAGATTATATCAATACATGTGACATAATGGCTTATTCGAGAAGTGCAACAGTGTGTTTTTTCCAAGTTTAAAGAAAGATTCTCTTTGAGAGAGTGAACTTTCAAATTCATATCATACGGAACATGACAGTACCACTGAAATGAGGGGTATTTTTTGTTTTTAAGCCTTGCTTTCTGATTTATTATGAACTGCAAATTATATTATTAATATTTCAATTAAAGTTATTACTGTTTAAAAACACCTAGTGCTAACCCCAAATAGAAAATCTGACAGTTTTCTGTGAGATTTTTTATTTGTTGTTGAAGGTCCAATCATCAGCAGCTCAACTAATGTCTGATTGGTTTAAATTTCTCCCATATTAACATCCATTCTTAATGTTAAACTCAAAAACTTAAGATGAAGAACATAAACTGAAGCTTAGCTGCTGTTTAAAAAAGAAAAATATTAAATCAGTTTGTTTCAGTGGGTGTTTGTACTAACCTGCTTTTGGTTCAGATAGGAAAACACGAAGCAGCTTCAACACCTCAAAGCTTTACCTTTGAGCATATTTGTAATTCTTATTAAAACGCTTCATAAATAAAAGCCTTATCTGAAACGGCCCAGATCAGAATTACTGTCTAAATAAACACAAACCACATTTAAGGTTTTAGTAGGAATAAGTCTTATCAGCAGGTCCAGCAGCTGCATTCATACAAATACTGTATTTATTAAACTGCCTAAACAATTTTCTTGGGCTGGATACTGAGAAGAGAAAAAAAAATCTCCTCTCTACTTGATGTGAGGCTGTAAATCTGTCAAGTTCTTACTCCTGCTGCAACATCGCGGCAATTCCCACATGCCTTTCCACCCACCACCGAGTCTCAGAGGGCGTTTCAGAGGAACATTGATGTTAAATATTGAACACAAGTGAATAATCTAAGAATTTAGGAATGCGTCTTTTAAATCAGTGCATTGCTGGATTCCACAGATGTGCTACTGGGTGTTTGAGGATTTTAAACTGTTCAGCTCACCTGAAGACTTTCATCTTCCTTCACCAGTTCCTTCTGGGGGAACAAGTCCTTTGCCTTGATGTACTCCAGACTGGGAGGCCCCTCTTCACCCTGGTTGAAACAAACACAATGCAGAGGCCAACTTAAAAATCCCTCTCATCATTCACAGTGACAACATTCATATGAAAATCAAAAAATGTGGTAGGGGCTGAAGCTAATATCCACCGTGGTTGAATTTGCATTTATCTGCACGGTTAGCCTCTCCTGTATTAGCAGCATTAGACTTTGTGAGGCAAGACTTTTAACCAAACAAGGGAGGAACTATGGCGTATTTTTTATGGCATGCACTTTAAAAATACTCACACAAGACCAGACACCTTCAACGTTTGTGCTGCAGTCATGTGCAAACAAAGGCTAAAGCACTTAGCATTTTTTATAATCCACACTGATTTTAAAAACAACCCATAATATTTTGATGACCGTGAAATGTATAAAGCAATTCACCTGCAACCAGAAATGTTCCTAAAAACTAATAGCGCATTAACAGGTCCTCATCTATTTCTAATGGATGGGCTGCTAAATTTAGACTGCAGTACTTTAAGAAGGAAAGAAAGGAGGAGAGACAAAAGAGGTCGGTCAAAGCTGCCCTTGTAGCTAAGGACACTGGTGACCAGCTCAGACTGAATAAACAATCATCAGGTCATTCTTCAGCACAACAAGAGTCATGAAACTGAAGGACATGTTCATGCCCTTTATACTCATCAATTCTAACGAGTCCCACACTCAAACTGTTATTATAAACATTCAACATAAGTCAAATTCAATTTGTAGGAGCTCTCTTTACATTATGGCATCACAGTCAGACACGCTGCAAGGAATCTCCATCATTTGACAGAAGATGCATGTCCAGACTTCTCTGGATCTCGTTAAAAACAGATTTGTTGCTCTGTTTATTCCTCTTGTTCAGAGGTGAACAATATTTTTGGTGAGAAAACATTTGTTTTTTAAAAAACTCAAATTTTGAGATATAAAGCTTATAGGAAACAATGACAACAGTTTAACATGCAGGCTGAACGTGACAATAGTCTTCCACCCCTATTTCCTGCATTAGCTTCTGATAGAAAATAGATGAAAAACCGCTCAGTTCAGAAACGCCTGACAGATCTGTGTCACACTGTCAGCATTTAGCATTCATGGACTCACCCATCTTGGCTCGCAACGGGGAAGGCTGTTGTTGGTTTAGCGTCCAGGAAACAGCAGAGAACGTCTTGGCTAGTAGAAGCTAACCATTAGCATTAGCAACTCCGCCATACAGCAGAACTCCTTCAGGCTTGTGTTATTTGTGGAGATAAAACATCAACATCGCAAAGCAAACGGAGCCAGTGGTAGAGTCCCGTTGCTGTTAGCCAATCAGAGACGAGAAATCTGAATATCAGGAAATAAGACTCCAAGTCCTGCCAGCTGCTCCTTCGGCTGACTTCTACATCCTCAAACTGGTGCACCGCAGCTTTTTTGCCAATTACAACTTACAATGCATGCATTCCTAATAGAGACCGCTGCAAATGTATTAAAAATATGAGTAAACTTGATCTTTAAGGTCTAGGTATCATTTTGTACTTTTAAAAACTATTTGAATTTATGGAATTGGACCAACAGTTCTGAGATCCTGTGAAAATCTTGTCTGTGATTGGTAGAGGTCATATTACAGAAGCCTGGGGAGTCACAAGAATGCAGATTATGTGCACTAAAAGCTAAATTTACCTGATTTTTGGTAACTTTGATTGTTTTCATATATCTTAAAAGACTCAGGTTGTATGCTAATGAGAAGTATGCATACTAAATGCTGCTGGGGCAGGCAGGATGGTAATATGGTTAAAGTTAAGAATATGATTGATTGCATTTAACTGATGCTAAATGCAGGTGAGAACGCTCTAAATATGCAGTAAAGATGTTTCATTCAGGCCACCAGAGATGGTCTGGAACGTATTTACCCCCGTACGTTAGGTCTTCCGGTAAGCTGGAGTGGCTGAACTCTTGACATGGGGACAATGAGTTCTTTCCTTTAAATCTCCAAGGAGCTGATTAAACCACATGATAAGCTTTCCACTCGTTAAGCTAGCTGGTCACAGATGAAGATCATGTTCCTACAGTCATGATTCCTCCTCTACAAATCACAGACTTGATGTCCTCTGATTTCTAAGACATGAACAGTAACAAATTAGAACCTAAAAAGAATCAACACATCTTACTTTGGATGCTTTGACTTAGATTTTTCTACTACTTTTACCACTGAACTGCTGATTAGATATGTGTTGGACAAATTAATCCACTACACAAATGGAATATCGCTAAAGAAAACTTGTATACAACAATTTTTCTACAGAGCTGATGGAAGCCGAGGAGGAAGGTGTCGAGATATCCGCTCTCCCTAAAACATGCTTCAGCGCTAAGTGCTGTCTGACATTACTGATGGCATCATCAACTTCAAATGATGCCCTTATCTTCACAATAAACTCCTGCTTTTCTTTCCGTAAACGCTCTCAAGGTGAAGTTAAAACAGGGACTGTGACAAAATGCTGCATCATTATAATGTCTGCAGAGAGGGAAGAACAGGAACAGGAAATCCTGCAGTAAGGATTTTATTCCAAGACGATTTCTCCCTCTCTAAACCTCGTAAGTATAATAAAACATAATCTAGATTAGATCATTTCGTCCTGTAACATTTCTAACAAGTGAAAGCAGACAGTATTTTAACATTTGCAGGCATCTATTTTTGTATATTAGCTTTCATTACAGCTAGCAACAATGGCCCACGCTGCTAATCATTCATCCCTAAAATGATTATTTGAGGGATGTTGAATTATGAATTATTCTCTCCCAATGTAGATCCTTATAACTGGTTATATCATGTGAGACATGTTAAATAAACACACACTTAAAAGGTGCAATATGTACGAATGCAGTAAGAATGACGTTCTGTGGTCAAATTTGGGTACTGCTGTCCATTTTTCTCTCTTCCTCTTGTTCCATGAGTTTCAGGGATGTGGCCATTTACAGACAACCGCCAGAAGATTCTAGATGATGAGCGAAGACGGGTCATACACAGTAAGTAGATAAATACATCGTCATATCTGGTGTTGGCACTAGGGGTAGAGCGATATATCGGTCAGCCGATATGTACCGTTTTTATACATCTGCATCGGCCGATATTTGTCCTTAGTAAAGTCGATTAGTTAGTTCAGCGCAGACTCTGCAACCCCGCGAGTTCACAGACTCTAAAACAGTGACCACATCTCTCTTTGACCATTTTGAAAGGAGCAAAACTAACAACCCTCCAGCCGGCTGAGAAGGAAATCTGTCAATGTAACCTTCCTTCCAACATGATTGACATATTAGACTGTTATTTCATTGTAAAGTTCTAACATATTGTACGTTTAAAAAAGACAAACTTGTGTTGATGAAGCACAAATCTACTCATCTTCAGACCTTTGACCTAAGTCGACATACGCCTCCAGACTAATTAGACAGCTGCACATCATTAATATGCTTTATTTTCACCTGCAAGCAGGTGAACCATGACAGTGGCTATCATTTGTAGCATCACGTGAGATTCAGCCCATTAATGCCAGATGTCCGATTGACTACAGCTCGACCAATTATCCTGCCACTTTCAAAGCTAAGTTTCTTCAGCATGCTACATGCCCTCCACCAAAAGCATTTTAACCTGGAAAACATATATCTAGTATTCATACACAGAAAGAAACACAGTGACTGGTACATGAGGGTCTTTGGCTCCAAAAAGCTTCCTGCTGCACCACCTGATTGAACTTGGCACTCGTCACTCAGTTATTTAATGAAGCAACGCCGATGTTGCATTCTTGTAAGAGCCACGCTAGAACAGAATGTACTTTAAAAAATGCAAGCTGATGTAGATCTTATACAGCTCCAGAAAAGTTACCCTTAAAAGGTCATTTGTTACTTTAATTTCTTTTCTGTGACATTTTTGTATCCTTTATTTAATCAGAGCAGCAGGATTTGGGACATTTCTACTGAAGAAAACTTGGATATTTTCAGCATCTTTTGAAAAAGGGATGAAGATGGTTAAAACTTCTCATAAACTAGTAGCAAAGCATAATTTTTAGGTTAGCTTTGGGTTCGCTGTAGACAATCGGCTTACAGTGGATTAAAGAGAAAAAACTCAGACTTCCATCGGACTATCAAAGATGGAACACAGCTTGCCCTGCGCCGGACACATTTTTGCTTCGTCACTGCTGTGAGCCAGAACCCCCTCCCTAACTGTTGTCTAACCAGCCATCCTAAAGCTGGAGCTGACTGCCATGTGTGTATTCACACACGCACCTCTATGGAGGAGAATTGTCAGAGCTGACGCCACATGTGTCAGGAAGACAACATGAAATTCCAAAAGGATGCACACACACACACACACACACACACACACACACGTTTATCAACCTCACAAGGGCATGAGTGTGAAAACTGCTGGTATTTTTGCACGCGTCAGTGACAATACAAACCTTATGGGCCTTATGTCACAATACAAAGACCAGATTTCTGCAGAGACTGAAAAGAACTGGCACAGATTTCATTAATTAGTGTCCGGTTGCCGTAGCAACGGCCAGCACATTTTAGTGGCAGAGTTCCTGTCTCTCTAACAATTTGCCATCTTAGCCAGATTTACTTAATCTGAGTAGAGCTTTGTCCCGGAGTTGTGCAGATTAGAGAAGCTCTATGCTAAGGTGACCTTCCGAAAAGGTGCATGCAGTTTCATATTTGCTCTGGATGATTCAAAATGAGACAGAAACAGTGTGGCTGAAAGCTCAAAATATTAGAAATAAATTCACGGGTGCTTAGAAGTAAACCATGATAATTGGAAAGTGACTACATAAAGAGGGAACTGAAGAAATTAACACATTTAACCTTTAAAAATGGGATTTTGATAAGAACTGGGAGGAAAAAGTCAAGATGAAACAATGTCAGAGTGGGATGAATTCCTCCTTTTCCCCCTTTCCTCTCATACCAGATGAATATTTCATTGACCACCATCTTCTAAACAATCGATTCTCTCTGATGTTAAAACCGAACTGCTCTTCAAACACAAGAACTTTTTAAAGAAACAAAACTCCTAATGCCTTTGTTGATTTTAATTTATATAGAATATATTTATTCAATATTTATTTTTAGGATGTGCAAAAAGAACATCCTATATTAAATATTTAGCATTACTTTTTAAACAATTTAGCGCTATTGCTTTCTAAGCTCTATGCGACTGCTCCCATGTTTATAAACTTGTCACATAAAAAGTTTAAATCCAGATTGATCGAAAAAGAAAACAATAAAGATCTGAAGCTAGAAAGCTTTTGGTTTTACTTACAGTGATGATTCATTTAGCTAGTGGTATAATATGATCCGAGTCATGGAAAAATCACAACCAATTCAATTAGACGTTTTGTAGTTTCACTTAGTCCAGAAAAAATATTGAACATTGGCATAAACAAGGACGACTAACAGTAGACGGTTTTCTTTCATTTCCTAACGACAGCAGGGAGGATGAAAATCCAGCAGCTGCTCTTCAGCCTGACAGAACTGCGATCCACTTAACAGAGGATACTAAATTATACAGACACTGACGCAGAGCAAGAAGTGCTGAATCAGCAGCACTACGGACATGTCTAAAGACACATAAAAAACGTGTGACACGTGGCAACAGCTGTATACAGAGAAAACAGAAACAGGTATTTTTATGTAGATCACGTGAGAAATGACCACAATCAAAATCAAGATACGAGTCAAAAAAGCCACATGATCCATTTTATTAAAAATAATTGATGGTTCAACCTTAAAACTACAATCATCTTTAGGTTGCAGAGAGTAAGGGTCATGGATTTTATTGTGAATATTCCAGTCCTTAGTTTAATCAATTAATAATTTCCCCTCACACAAAACACAAACCATGGCTAATACGCCCCTGTGCTTAACAGCTGGAAAAGTGAAATGTTGCACAAATTTTTATTTTGTAACCAAAATAATTCTATTGTAAGTAAAATTTAAAGGACAGATAAAATTGTGAGTTCAAAACTCTCAAACTCTTTAGCTGTCCTTCCTTTTTTCCAACCATGACAAAAACAGCAACTTTATGCTAATTCTGCTAAGTGTTAGAATTGAAGACAGCATTCAAATTTTTGCCTCCTAATTTAAATAAAGGCTTCCCTGACTATAATATTGACTGTTTTTAATCAAGGCCATAATACTATGATGTGTTTCAAATGAGTTACAGCTGGTAAATAGAATAAATAAGTAATTTCATTGTTTGGTCTTTTGTTGTGTTTTTGTATTGACACTTTTTTAATATAAACACCATCCAGATTAACATGCTAACTAGACTAACTGTTGACAATCTGCTGCTGTGACAGTCAAAGATGAGCCTAAAACATTAAAGCTACTCATCGTTATAAGGCAGCAAAAGGTATTATTGCTGAGTTACATATTGATGTAATCTACTACTGCCACTTGGCTGCACGTTTTATTTAGTGCCAATAAGCAAACTTGAGCAACTGTCACTGATTGTGTAGTGATACTTCAATTAAACTTTAGTTCACAATGAAACTTTAGAGCACAGCCAGCAGGTTCTGGGATTCAAACTAAACCTAGAAGTTTAGCTTCTGTGTTTAACAAATGATTTGAGGAGTTCATTTCTATCTACAATGAACAAGTGGGACCCACTTACAAGATATTTGCTATGACATTATTTTATTTTCCATCCAAGTTTAAAAAGTCAGCTGGTCAGTGAACCTGGTGGAGCTGAACTGAAAAGTAAGTTGCTGAAAGTTAGCAGCTGTTGAGCAAATACATCAGTTAAATAAGGCTAAAGATTACTGTATGAACCTTTTCACTAATCCGTTTTAACAATCGGCCCGAAAGAAATAATTGTTCTACATCTGTTTTATTTCCCATAATTCTACTCCTCCATTGCAGTTAGTACAATTCATCAGTGAGAATGCAACAGTGGCACACTATGTCCTCACTGTAGGTACAAACATTCAACTTGACCTTCTCCAGACAGGACCTCTAGAACTGAACAACATTTATTTGGCTACTTGTCTTCTTCCCAACAAAATACTTCATAAAAAACAACTCTGTATCTAACTGCAGAGCTCATATGACGACCAACATCCTCCACCTCCCCCACTGACTGGAAGGCATGCGTGCACACAAGCAGCGAGGCGAGGTGAGGAGAGATGTGATACACATCCATCCCAGTCTGAACACAAATAAACACTATGACAGAAGCCTGAACTCACAAAGCAGTTGATCATGGAGCAGGAAACCCTTCCTGCGAGGCTCATGTCGAGGAAAAGCAGGACTGTGCCCGGAAGACACGCAGCCTACAGAGCAGCAGCACGACCAAAGCACGATGACCCGGCATAACCATCCTTCTCCCAGCCTGGCTGGCCCTCGTCTGATCCAAATCCCTCTGCCTGCCACCCTGCTCCACCCGTCCACTTCTGCACGTTTTCCTCTTCTCAGGATGAGCACACCGGCTTCTGTCGCCCAAACCCACCCCCCTCCACCACTCTAGGGAGGGGAGGGGGTGAACGCTGGTGTATGAAGACAGTCCCTGTTGCACGACTGAAGAGAATAGTCCATAAAAACGTACAAAGAGCAGCAGTCCAACTGATGAGCTGAGTTAAAGTGGAGGAGAAATCACTGCAGATGTGCCTGCTCAGTTACAATGAGCGTATGGGAGGGGCGGGCTGCTGGAAGAGAAAGCAGCAGAAAGACAGACAGAGCCGAATGCTAAGCTCCACCCTCTGCAAGTGGATCAGCCTCCCTTTCTCACATTCACGTGCTCAGATTTCTCCCCATGGTCTCCCTTTCACCCACTTCTCCTCCCCCACCCCCTCCCCGTTCATCCTTCACTCATAGCTTCTTATATAAATATGTTTCTCACTCAGCAGGAAAGCAGACAGCCAGAAGATGCTGCCTGACAAACGTACCATCCAAATCGGAAAACCGCCGTTTACTGAGCTCAGACACATGCAGCGTATTCTGAAATAACAGAACAACAATAATACAACCTGATCCCAACACAGAGAGGTGAGAAACATCACTTCTGGTTGGCAAAAGGAATCCCATCAATAAACTTTAGCGCTGATCTCATGCAGAAGGCGAATGAGTGGCTAAGGACAGAGGTGGGAGGGTGCTGAGGAGAGTGAACCTACTGGGGATCTCTGGTGACACAGCGTTCTGCAAAGACTTTCTCTCTGCCGTCTCTGCACCTCTTTTCAGTGACACATCCTGTGCTGCATCGGGGCATGCAGAACCGTCATCTGATTTTTCATTACAGAAGGTCACAGAATATGAGGTGTGTATCGTGCGCCGCCCAACACCCACCACCACCAAGCTGGAGTCGTGACAACCGCTCACCTGCAGCTGCATGACCCCCACGTTACGTAACGCGCGCTGTGATGCATAAAGCAGAATGCAGCATTACAAAATGATTATCCTTATTGACCAGGGCTTTTAATGTCATCCTGTCATGGTAGACCAGTACTCAAGATACATTTTTGCAGCAATTAAGACAACTTTCCCTCTAGTCTGATTCAACACATCACATATTTAGGGCTAAGATAGTTTCTGCTGCTTTAATATTCTTTGAGCACTTTTATGACTGAAACGTAACATTTTTACTTCTTAGCCTCACATGAAAGTAGTTTTACCTACAATCTGCAAAAGAAAAAAATACATAGTATCAGAATGTATAATAATTTAAAGCCCAGGGCCCTCATTCATCAGACGTACTTATGAACAGATTTGGGCGTATTTCGTGCATTGGAACGATTTTACGCGTTGTGTGGTATTTACGATTCTGTACTTGTCCACAGAAATGTTCCGAAATATAAGAACAGCTCTGACCATGCATACGAACAGCATCTAGTGGTAGAACGGGGGAACCGCAATACTGAAGGTCTCAGTCATTCACGCATGTTCCTCATCCAGAAAATATTTTTACCCAATAATAATTTTGTCGGTGGAAACCTACAATTTATCACATTCAATTTTATGTTGAACAATTTTGCTTTATTTCTGACAGGGACATCTCCCCTGTCCCGACCGCGTTTACAACCTCTGCAACATGTTTGGTTCTAATTCTACTTCAGAAGCCAGTGCCTCGATCTTGACGGCAATAAAGTGTTTTGGATTTTTTTTCCCGTGAGGAACGCAGGGATTCCCCTCATGAGCTAAGGACGTGGTGTGACCAAATATGGTTAATTGAGGGCGTTTCTGTATGTAAATGACTGAACAGACACGAGCACCTGGGTACAAACAACAGTCGATTGCGGAGAAACATGCGTACGAGTGGCCACCGCATGTTTCATAAATCAGGATTTTTGCCGTTCGTATGAACATTCTGATTAGTTGCTTCTGGTTAGGTTTTTTGCTACCGATCACCAATACTCAGTATCACCAACACTGACACCGATCCGGACAGCGGCTGTTGTGTTATCCTGCAGAAAACCGCTCTGTTAAGTACTGTTCTGTGGACAAGTAGAGAAGTTGTAAGCCGTGGGTTATGGCCGACAGTAGGCAAAATAAAAGATCCATAACTGGGTAACGCAAGAGAGTCAGAGTCGTTAAATTATTATTTGATTTATTTATTTATTACCCGTAGCGGCTCATAGTGGGTGGAACCCGGTGTTGTATACCAGAGAAAAGGTGCTCCTCTGAGGTTAGTTGCTCAGTCTTGTGATGGTGAAGCTGCGTTGGATGTGTCTGACTGTTGCTCCAAGTGTTTTTACTTCCACAGGGACTAATGAAAACTCCCCTGACTCCGCCCAGAATTTGTTTTTTCAAAGTCCTATTAAATATAATGACGCACACTGAGTCTCTGCTGGCTACAAAGTACGAGTGACAGGTGATCGGCTGGTATGATCAGCTCTGAAAGGCGTTGTTTTAGGAATTTGCTGATCACGTTATTCACGGAAATCGGACGATTTTGATTGGTGGCCGAAAAATCAGCACATCAGTAGTTTCTACGAACGTTTGATGAATGAGGGCCCAGAAGTCGAGAAGGCAATTTATACTTAACGAGTGAGTCACACCATGGGTGGAGACTTAATTCACACACACTTCCTGTTAGAAAAATAATCCTACAGACAAATCTGTTCAGTGTAAAAACATCCTTTTGCTTCATCCAATTAATTTTTATCCTTTCTAGGTCTCAAATGAATCTTTGAACTCTAAGGACAAAGATTTTTTTCATTCAGTTGGAATATTAACTCACTGTCCCACTTTCTTTAAGGTACAGCGACGTATCGAAGCGGAACACACAAAACAAATTGGAAATCATTGAGTGGATAACAGCAATGAGCTCATTAAGTAAACAGAGCAGTAAAGCTGACGTCAACCAACAAAATACTAGAGATAAAAAAATCCTTTCTAATATTGTTTTTACATTTGTTTTAACAAGAAGAATAATTGTTAACATCTTTAATCAAACTGCTCTAGACCAACTTTTTTATAAGAACGTAAAAAAAATTCCATTTCCATTTTAAAGAAAATGTTTGTTTTACATGTAAATCACTTATTTGTCTAGTTTAAGGACTCATTTAAAAGATTCAGATCGTGTAAAAGGCTGTAAAACAACGGCGTGAGTTACTTCCTCAAAAAAAATAAATGACAGATGATGGGACACCTAGTGGTGTAAGGAAGACAACTGAGCAGATGTAAAAGTGCTGGAAATCACATGATCTGTTCATGCCCAGACATGCATATTCACCTTGGTCCCACAACAGTGAGGACCAGGTTTTTTGCCTTGTGTGTCTCAGGGGTTATTTTGGGAAAACAGGGCAGCAAGTCACCATCAGAGGGTGTCTGAGTACATCGCTACACTCAGCTACTGAATTAAGATGAATAAGATGTGAGCTGTGGGGTTGAGTGTTTATGTGGAACTAAAAAATCAGAAACTATCTGGGCTCTAGTTATATGTATGCAAGTAATGTACAAATAAGTTGAAACAAAAGCTATCCTGCAAAGATGACACTTTGACACTAGACAGAAGCAATAATAAAAGGTTTACACCCAAATGACAAAAAAAAAACATACATACCAGAAATACAAATGTAACAAATGTTTAAATAGAATGAAAAGAATTAGCAGGCAACCAGAAACTTTACAGAGAATAAAGTCAAACTTTGATGGAAGCAAAGGTCTCTTCAAGCAGAGCTGCTGTCAAATCATTAACAGCGACCTTAACTGAACCCTCAGGCTTCAATTACAACAGCTACCAGTCACTGGTCTTAAAAAGGAAAACAAACCACATCCAAGTGATTCAATCCTTTAGAAACAAGGGGGGAAAGTGGCCTAAAACATCATGTCTGTATGGTGCTGGTGCATTAACTCCTCTCACTGAGTCCTAGTACAAGGTAGCATTACAACCCAGAGCGGGAACCGAGAGTAAAAACGACCCTAATCGTTTCCATGCTCGTATTATCCTGCTAACAAACGCACACCCTGAGTGGACAACGGTATGAACTTGATACTTTCCATCTTGTTTAAGTAGAGGGGAAAAAAAAGCTTGAGGCTGGTAAGCAATTAAAATGTGCCTCAGAAAAAGGGATTACAGGGATTGTGTTACCTCAAGTCACAGAAACCCACCTGAGAATGTCACCTTTAGAGCTGCAGACATCCAGAAACATCATTAGCTGTGGCCATTAGGACTAACTGATTTATACTAGAAATGTCAAACCAGTTGCAATTTTAGATGAACAAATGCAATTAATGTGAATGGATCTGGTAATTATGATCAAATGTTAAATGTTGCTGTGAATGAAGTAATTCAGTGTGTGTTCAGAGCACCTGACCTTTCTGTTTGAGCTTGGTTTCACATGCTGAGCAGAACTGTGACCACACCCAAACACACCGACCTACAACACACTAAGCAGCGCCAGGTAAGTGATATGATCCGGGCTCTGCAGGACTGCTACAAACTGCACCCATTAAAAGGCAGAGAGCTGGGCAACCAGGCACTGTGGCATTATTTGGACCCAGCTGACCAGAACTCCAGGACACTCCTGTTACACTTCCTGTTCTATAAAATCTGTGTCCTTTAGTTTCAAAGGAATTACATAGATTATCTTGTTCATCGCTTCTCATTTCTTCTAAAACATATCGTCCAACAGACCTTCAGCTGCTCAGAATTTTTTAAAGCTCTGAAAATGTAGTCAAACACATTCGGTATGCTGATCAGGTTAAACAGTAAATTAAAACTGAAAGCTGATTTGACCAACTTGAAACGTAAGAAGGGCAGTAAGTTTAAACTTAAACGAAAGTATCCTGAAAAATCTTGCAATAAAATAGCTAATTTTATCTGAACTTTGTCAAAATTACAGGTAGTAAAGTCTAGTAGCAGACGACAAGTTTGGTCATCTTCTCTGATTCAATGCTGCTAATTTATTCTAATATCCTTGAATATTCACATCTTCCTAATGAGCAGTTATTGCTGATACTTTTCACATTTTATATCTTGTTTCTTCATGTAAACAGGAGGTCAACTTCATCAAATGGCACTTTTACAGATCAACAGGACAATTCAAGATGCAACTCATGCAGAGCGTGCAGCAACTTTGAGGAAGGTGAAGCAATAATTACATCATTCCTCATTAATAGCCCACACAAAAAAGCTATATTCAAAGAATAAGATTGAGTTAATGTGAAGTTTGAATAATAAATGTAATAAGTGCCTCATTTTAAAATTGCGTGCAACCCCAATTGCACCTAGTTTAGACTTGCAATGGCACTTTGTTATTTTCCTAGTAAAGGAATGTTTTAACTTGCAGTATTATTTTCTAGGAAGTATGTAGACCTTCCACTGCAGCAAACAGAGTAAAATGAATCAGGAATGTCCAGCAGAGTCTCTATTAACATAAAAATCCCCTCCTCATCGTGTGATTGGCTCACCATGCTGCCAGCCCCTGGTGTAGACAGTGACTCTGGGTGCTCCTCTTCAGATCCCTCCCTCCCTCTCCTCCTGTCTCCTGGGCTTTGTCGTGCCACCAATAAATCCTGTCAAGATAAAAAAAAAAACACTACCTTCAGACTTGTGTGTGTGTGTGTGTGGGCGGCTGTGAAGTACATGTGATTGCTTAAAGGGCTGGATTCCAAAGCTTCTTGGTTCAAGGTACAGCACGCAGAAAGGAAGTTGGAAGTGAAACAATAAAGCTGCCAAGTGTGATGAATGTGCATTTATTTTACAGAGAAAAAACAAAAAATCTTATAAAAGTGTGAGAAGTAAAGGTTTGATGCTTTAACTGGCTGCCTGGGACACAGAGTGTCCTCAGTAAATGAGGTCAAGACAGAGTAAAAACACAGCAGCACACATGCAGCGCTGCAAGCAGACATGCAGGAACGTGTCGGCCGTGTACTCTGACACCACTATAGTGACACGGGAACAGATCAGCTGACTTAACTGGAGACTCTCTGATTTATAGGAAATGCCAACTCAACATTCCCCATCAGATTACCAGCAGTCAAACGGATAACACTCAGGATGGCTTTTCTCCACACTTCAAACATAAAAAAGTGCCGAGATCAAGATCTTAACACTGTAATGATAAATCTGTTTTTAAAATCAACTGCAGAGTAAAAATCACTAAAATGATCGTATATTGGCTTGAAGGCGTTTACCTAAAACTAAATACTGATCATTCTTTCTTCTTGTGACTTTGTAAGCTCAGTCAGGAGGGAGGAGAGTGTGCTCAGTTAAAGTTTGAAATAAAAACACTTTTCAGCTGCTATCAGACAAAACATGGACACAGTTTCACATCCTGAAGTTTTAAAGGTCAGACTAAACAAAACGCTGACTGGAGGACAATGTGAAACAGCAGAGGTTTTGACTGTGAAGTGCTGTCTTCTTGTTTCTCTACACGTAGTTTTCCACCCCAGACACACCCCCTTTTGCACACCACTCTACAAAAAAAAAATGAAAACGTACTCAGCTCACAAAATCCCTTTTTCAAAGTTTACTCGTCTTACCTCTGCAGAAAGCTGAATCAAACTTCTTATTAAAACTTCTCTTAACTTTTAAAAGCTGAATTAAAGCTCCGTGCTTTGCTAAGTCCCAGTAGCAGCCGTCTCCCAAACACAGACTGGTTGTAATCCAGAGCATGACGAACTCCCCCTCCCTCTGTGCTGTTCCCTCCCACTCTGCTTTGCTCTTCAAACGTTACTACAGGGCAACCTATTCCCCACCTACAGCATACTGATACTTTATCAATAGGCAGGGCTATCTGCTCAAATCAGAAATAAATATTACTGCAACTAGCTGATATTGCATTATGACCAGTTAGTTTCTAACATTTGTTTGGAGCGGGTCATTTAGAGGCTTGTTGCTGAAAGAAAATGGACTCAGAAAACAAACTAATCTAGACGATCTATTAACTTAAACAAAACAGCTGTAGAGCTACTGTGAACTTTATAATTAACACAGATTGCTGCAGTCTTAAAACTGCTCCAATGTTCTAAATTTGAGAGTCACGTGTTTTATGTAACCCTGTAAATAATACACTAAAAAATTTAAACTCAACACTTTAGTAAAGGAGAAGCACTCACTGAGAAGCGCTCAGTGAATTTTCAGCAGAAATAATAAATTCACACTATAGGCTTTATCCCTGGAAGGACTCAAAATACTTTATCGACTGTTTGTGCACATGGTGAAATATAAAATCAGATATGCAAAGTAGACTTTAAAGACTCTTCTCTATACCAAACATAAAACATACACTGCAAGTTTATTTGTGATCATTCTGTTAACTACAGGATGTTGAAAGTGATTTTACTCAGCTGAAAAAGTCTTGATTCCAAACACCATCTACACTGCTTAAAAAAATAAAGGGAACATTTAAATAACACAATGTAACTTCACTTCTGTGAAATCAAACTGTCCACTTAGGAAGCAACACTGATTGACAATTTCACCAGCTGTTGTACAAATGGAATAGACAACAGGTGGAAATTATAGGCAATTAGCAGGACATCCCCAATAAGGGAGTGATTTTGCAGATGGTGACCACAGACCACTTCTCAGTTCCTACTTTCTGGCTGATGTTTTGGTCACTTTTGAATGCTGGTGGTGCTTTCACTCTACTGGTAGCATGAGACGGAGTCTACAACCCACACAAGTGGCTCAGGTAGTGCAGCTCATCCAGGATGGCACATCAATGCAAGCTGTGGCAAGAGGGTTTGCTGTGTCTGTCAGCGTAGTGTCCAGAGCATGGAGGCGCTACCAGGAGATAGGCCAGTACATCAGGAGACGCGGAGGAGGCCGTAGGAGGGTAACAACCCAGCAGCAGGATCACTACCTCCGCCTTTGTGTAAGGAGGAACAGGAGGAGAACTGCCAGAGCCCTGCAAAATGACCTCCAGCCGGCCACAAATGTGCATGTGTCTGCACAAACGGTCAAAAACAGACTCCATGAGGGTGGTATGAGGGCCCGACGTCCACAGGTGGGGGTTGTGCTTACAGCCCAACACCGTGCAGGATGATGCCAAAAAATACCAAGATTGGCAAATTCGTCACTGGCTCCCTGTGCTCTTCACAGATGAAAGCAGGTTCACACTGAGCACATGACAGACGTGACAGAGTCTGGAGACGCCGTGGAGAACATTCTGCTGCCTGCAACATCCTCCAGCAAGACCGGTTTGGCAGTGGGTCAGTAATGGTGTGGGGTGGCATTTCCCTCCATGTGCTCACCAGAGGTAGCCTGACTGCCATTAGGTACCGAGATGAGATCCTCAGACCCCTCGTGAGACCATATGCTGGTGCAGTTGGCCCTGGGTTCCTCCTAATGCAAGACAATGCTAGACCTCATGTGGCTGGAGTGTGTCAGCAGTTCCTGCAAGATGAAGGCATTGATGCTATGGACTGGCCCGCCCATTCCCCAGACCTGAATCCAATTGAGCACATCTGGGACATCACGTCTCACTCCATCCACCAACGCCACGTTGCACCACAGACTGTCCAGGAGTTGGCAGATGCTTTAGTCCAGGTCTGGGAGGAGATCCCTCAGGAGACCATCCACCACCTCATCGAGAGTATGCTCAGGCATTGTAGGGAGGTCATACAGGCACGTGGAGGCCCCACACAATACTGAGCCTCATTTTGACTTGTTTTAAGGACTTTACATCAAAGTTGGATCAACCTGTAAACAGTGTGTTTTTCCACTTTCATTTTGAGTGTGACTCCAAATCCAGACCTCCATGGATTGATAAATTTGATTTCCATTGATCATTTTTTTGTGATTTTGTTGTCAGCACATTCAACTATGTAAAGAACAAAGTATTTAATAAGAATATTTCATTCATTCAGATCTAGCATGTCTAATTTTCCCTTTTTTTAAGCAGTATATATTTATATGGAACCTCTTTCACAGAATCGATAAGAAATTCTTAAGTAAACAACTAATACCATGGAATCTTTTTGTCATGTGCTGTTTGTCAGCTGACTAGCTATACGTCTTCCCTGGAAATCTAAACAGTCATTGCTCAAGCTAAAGGTGTGTCCCACTGGCAGCAAAGGTGAAAAATTCCACTAATAATATTTAAATCTTTCACAATCGCTTCAACACTCCTGTGTGTCAATACTTGCCTTAAGGCAATGTCTTATGACTGGTAAACAATAGTTTTATTCAATAAAAAAGCTTGGGATTGCATAAATACAGTATCCTTAATGTTAGGTATCAAAAAAATGTTAATGTGTGCCAAAACTAATCTTAAAAAAACCTTAAAAGTAAACACAAAACAGCAATTCTGAGACCAGATTATACAATATTTTAGTAACCTATTAAGTACAAATGGCACATTTTACAAATATATTAGAACCCCAGTAAAGCATTTTGTTCATCCAATTACACCAGTTGCATTCTACAACATATTAAATTAAATTTTCCCCCCAAGCTAATTCAAACATTGTCCTACAAATATCAGTCTGGTATTATTTCCCATCAATTAGTCCTTCCTTGAATGATTAACATCAAATGTATTTTCCATATTGACAGACAAAAGCCCAAATTGCAGTTCAGCCAACAGTTCAAGCTCAATTCTCTTTATTTAACCATTGTATACTGCCTAGAACTTAAAGGAAAAGTTCGCTTTTTTAGACATTAAGTTTTATGTGTTCCTTCACCCACCCAGTGCTCTGTAAACTTTGACCCATTTCACACACACCCCCCTGCTCAAAGATTTTCAGGGGAGAAGTGATTCATAAAGGTAGTTCTGGCTAGTTTCGGGGGCGCTTTATCTGCGCCGTTTAGCCTCACAAAAGGATTAGCCTCTGAAAGCATGGCTAATTTGCATCTCACAAACAAAGAGAAAAAAATTACAACGTCACATTACAACGGGACTATTTTTTGTCATTCGTATCCCTGCGCCGGTCACCGCAGCAGCTAGAACGGGCTCGTGTCTGGCTGCTAATCCTAGCTGTATGAGTGAAACAACAACTTCTAAAGTCACTTAAAAGTAGTTTTTCTTAAATATATCGAGCCATGGTGCATACCTGCAGGTTCCCGGGTTGTAACAATAAGGATGTTACAGGATCACCTTTTCGGTTTGACACTTTTCCTGCTAAGGACGTTTCTCTAAGGCATCAGTGGCTTTTAGCAATCGGCTACTCCAAGGATACTCGGCTGGAACGAGTCAAAACCTTTCGTTTGTGCAGTGCACACTTCAAAGAGGATGATTACATCAGGAAAAAGTTCGGGAAAAGTGAAAGACTGTTTTTGAAGAGTTCGGCCGTACCAGAAATCTGGGTAAGTTTTGTTTTTAAAAAATTATTTATTCCGCTATGTCTGCCGTATTCATGCAATCATCTTCGCATTTTAGCGCATTATTTATGCAGTCATCTTTACACCGATGGTTGTTCATAGACTGCAGTAGCTTTGTCAACAATCTGTGTTGATGTGTGTGTTTTGTGTAGCAAATGCAATTCTTCATCCGTGTACTCTGGCTCATAAAGATATCCTAGTAGTAAAATAAGTTTCTTCTTCATCTGATATAGTGTTAAAAGGAAATTCGTCATCAGATGAGACGGAGTCTGACATGTTTTCGGCATTCGGCAGTGAAACAGCTGACATACGAAGCGCTGTTTAATATCCGCGGGGACCGGCGCAGGGATACGAATGACAAAAACTAGTCCCGTTGTAAGGTGACGTTGTAAATTTTTTCTCTTTGTTTGTGAGATGTAAATTAGCCATGCTTTCAGAGGCTAATCCTTTTGTGAGGCTAAACGGCGCAGATAAAGCGCCCCCGAAACTAGCCAGAACTACGTTTATGAATCACTTCTCCCCTGAAAATGTCTGAGCAGGGGGGTGTGTGTGAAATGGGTCAAAGTTTACAGAGCACTGGGTGGGTGAAGGAACACATAAAACTTAATGTCTAAAAAAGCGAACTTTTCCTTTAAGAGTTTAACTTCTTCCATATGATACTAATTTATCACTGCCACCAAAAAAATAACTTAAGCAAACTCCACCTTCCAATATGGAAAATTCTCCAGGGGGGCTCAGTGTTGATCAGGACAGAGACGGTGCATTTACATGCGCATCTAAGTCAAGCTCACAGCAAAAATCAAGGTAAAACTGGGAGCCTTTATCCTAGTTTACATGTCTGTTAGAAAAACAAATTATTGAATGAAGTGCATTATGGGTCAGACTTGGTTCTGAGATAATTCTGGAAGTTTTGACCTAAACTGCAGCTCTGTGACTCTGGGGGGAGCTTGATGAAAGGGGTTGGACCGTTGAATTTTTTTTATTCCAACTGGTTTTGTCTTGCTAGTTTATACCTCCTCCATAAAGGCAAATTTTTATTTTATTACTTTATAAAATAAGTTCTATATCTAAAGCAATTCAAAAGACTGATTTTGCATGCTCTAAATTTAGTCTTGCAAATCTGTTTCATGCAAATCTGTCAATTACTTACTGAATAATCCTTCAACAAAAAGGTGAAGCAAGCCAAACGTGTAATCTCTTTACACAGTGCCATTGCAGAGCATCCAGGTGTTTTAAAAAAAGGGGGCTGTGTGCCTCTGATCACAAGGAACTCCAAAGTTCAACCATATTTTAATGAATATTATTTGTAGTATATTTTTGACAAGTCTAATTTGGTCTTATTTCTGACAGACAGATCTGTATTTATTCTATAAGCATCCTCTTCACAGTAGACTTGAATAATATCTATACAACAAGTTCAACTATAAACAAGAATTATAGACACAATTAAATTGACATTTGTGTAATTGGCAATAAAAATGGTTTAGATCTAAACATTATGCACTGACATAACATTTCATCTGATGGTCAAATTAAACATTTTACTTGTCAGATACTTTGTTGCATCTCAGGGCCAAAGCGCACAGTAAATAAACTGTTGGTACAAGCTCAAAAACATTGGGATTACATTGCTGGCGTGAAAGGGACCTGTGGAACCTGGTGTACTGGAACAGATAACATTTCATCGTCAAAATCACATTGTTGAGTGAATGCAGAAACCACAAAGTCCCTGTAAAAACTTCCTTGACAGGAAATCACGGAGACACACAGCAATAGTTTCCTAATTCATAAGCCACCAAAACAGTCATTATTTTATGAAAATATAACTTTAAAAACTTTAGACATAAACTAAATCGTTTGTATGCATGGTGCTGGACAGAAACAATTCTACATATTCTGAAATTGGTCTAAATGTAAAATTAAATCAAACATATTTTTGTCAAATGAAAATAAAAAAACATAATTAAGTTAAGTCAGTTTCAAATAAACCCATGCATCTAACTTCTGCAATAAAGGCATCAAAATGAAAATAATTTCTATAATTTGGATGACTAAAAGCTTTAGTTTTAGTCTTAGGAAAACTGAATATCTACAGTCCTATAAGCAGCAGTCAAAAACATTCGCTGAAATATATTTTAATAATAGCCCGAAGATGCCGTTTCAGTTCCTCCTCAGAAATAAAAGCCTTCAAATAAAACGACAGTTTTCAGAAGGGGGATTTCCCAAACCAAAAGGTTAGAAATTTCCAAAGAACAACATGTGAAAGCAAACAACAGGTGAAAACTAAGGACGAGGTCCAATAAAGTTTGAACATACATATGTGGAGAAAGTGAAAGTGGACGGCAGCTTCATCACAGACCGACACTGTACTCCTACAACTTGACAAAACGAAAGTGAGCCTGTGTGAGTGGGATGTTTGCAAAAAAAGGTACCAGTAGCATGTTAGCTAGATAGCAACGTTAATAGAAGCTACTGGGCAAAATTCACTTATTTACGCACAAAAACGACGAAAAAGCTCAACATTCACAAGTAAACCCTAAACATGACAGCCAAAGAATATGCTACAGAAAGTAATTTGTTCACAAGTTACTTAATTTGATCGAAAATAAAACCAGTTACTCACTCAGATAATCAGCTGACACAACGGTGACTCAGTAGACTACACTACTTCCGCATTCTTGTGCGATGATTACAGCGCCAGCCAATGGTGAAGAAGGAAACGAAGACGTTTCGACCAATAGTGATATATTATTCGTAGTGGCCAGTAAGAATCGGCGTCAGTCAAGCCAGTGAATGGCACACGCCCACAGCAGAGCCAATCAGACGCCACGCAGACCAGACAGCGAACCAATAGAAAATCACAGCGCGGCACAAATTGTCTCCACACAAACTAGGCGGTACGTGCAGAAACTCACATGTTCCGCCGACAGGGTACAGCCCGTACAGCCGAGCAGAACCACGCACGCATATAAAACGGGAAGAAAAGCGGAGAAATAAATAATGTGCCTGCAAATGCATTTTATTTAAATGTGTATTTTTGTTTTCATAAGTTGGAAAATAAAAATGTTTAATAAAAAAGATTTTTAAAATAATTAATTAAAATTGTATTAATATAAAACTTCCTTATCTTTAACAGAAAATAATCAACATTTCTTTTGATTCTTTTTGCAGAAAATAGCAGAATTTCATTATTTGACATGTTTGACTTTGATGAATTAGTTTGTTATTAATTTAAATAATTTTATAGTATCAATTTAGTAATGAACAGATTAAAAATATTTTTTTTAATAGAAGTGATCCACTACACTGTAGTGATGTAAAATCAGGTCACCTCCAAGTAGAAAGTTCTGGTTCTGGTTGATGATCAGCCTGTTCCAATTTTTGTCATTTATATCAAGCAATGTTGCTCCCTCTGGTGGTGGAAATCAGAAACAAAGATTTTAGACCACCTCAGTCTAGGATCAGCAGATTTATGTATATTTTAGTTATATTTGCACTTTTGGTTTTATTCAACTTGCAGTGCAGTCCTATTATTTTACATTGCATATATCATTTTAAATCTTTATGGAGTTTGGCATTTTGAACAAGTCCAGTGTGAGGTGTTTGTTAGTGTTTTCCAGTTACATCCCACTGTGGAATATCTATATTTTGTCTGCCTACCCTCTCCCTCAGTCGTGGTGTCAATCTTTGGTGCCTATGTCTGTGTTGAGACAGGTTCCACAAAAAGAGACAAAACCTGGATTACTGTAGCTGAACCTTTTAACTAAAGTCTAACAAAAAGCGAAGGGGCGGACAGGTGGGTGTAGAATCTCCAGGACCAATCACAGCTGGTCATCAGGTCAGTACTTATCTGAAGGTTGATTTTTGATCTCACTCCTCTCTGAACTAAGACCCACCTGCAATCACAGCATGGTAAGAGACTCCATTATAGACACTGATAATGAGCTGAGGGACACTGGATGGTCTCACAGCTGGGCTATTGTGATAAGACGTAAAAATATGAAATCTTTCTAATGAAGTTCTAATAAATTATATCTTTGTTTTCTTTAGACAAGCTACACAGATAAGGGTGAGAAGGTGAGGTTTCATTTTTCTATTGAGCCAAGAGCTTGAATGAGATGTTAATATTTAGTTAATTTTATAATTCTGCTTTACTTTTAGCCTGCAAGGGGAAAGTTTTTGAAGTTTCATCATGTCACCTTCTGGGTTGGCAACGCTAAGCAGGTCAGTGTCCAAACTGTCCCAAACAGGACATTTATAGTCTTATTCTAGTTCTGCACCATAGAAGGGTGCAAAGTTGGTTTCTTTTGGTTGAATTTAATTAAACATTTTCTTCACCAACCCATTACTGCACAGGCAGCTTCGTTCTACTGTGACAAGATGGGCTTTGAGCCTCTGGCCTACAAGGGTCTGGAGACTGGCAGCCGAGAGGTGGTGTCCCATGCCATCAGACAGGATAAGGTATGGAGTACGTTTTCTTCTATTGTTTTGAGTTTACACCTAATCCATCTCTGGCAAAAACACAATCTCCTCCTCTTCTACAGATAATCTTTGTGTTTCAATCTCCCCTAAACCCTGGAAACGAAGGCAAGTTTGCTCCGCTGGACATGTCAGATCAAAGAACATGACATTCAGCTTTCATCATGCTTTTGTTTTTTATTCAGAAATGGGGGAGCATTTGATTAAACATGGAGATGGAGTGAAAGACGTTGCTTTCCAGGTGGAGGACTGTGACTTCTTAGTCAAGGTAAAACATTGGGTGGGGCTGATGGACACGTTACTCCAAAATGTAAAAATATTAAACATCAGACAAGTAAAATTCCACATAATTGCTTAGGTGCAATTATATAAAGGCCTAAAACATATTTATATGCTCTTTTATGACTAAGTTGTGCATCAGCTTCATTTTGTTTGTAGTTAAATATGATTTATTTATATTTATCTTCAGTGTCAGCTAAATTTATTTGTTGGTGAAATTTGCCGCTTGTTTATAAATCATAAAATGGAAAAACTCAAAAATCGGCTCTGAAAAGTGGAGCAATAAAGAAAAAAATGATTTAAAATACCCAAGCAAGGTAAAAAAAAACTTCTAAAAAGCCCCTTAAATATGTGACAAGGTTCAGTACATTTCCTTCCTTATTCATACACCATTGAGCAACAGCAGATATTGAGTAATGGATGAAACTGGGGTTATAGATTTGTCCCCCGCTGCTCTCAGTCTCACTTGTTTTTACTCAAGTTAAGCAGTTTTTTTATACATCCTACACAGAGCATGTTGAAATCTGGGCAAACATGCCAGCTTTGCATTGTGACTGATTCTACTCATCTGAACTCTGCCTTAGTCAAGGTCAAAGTGAAGGTTTAGATAAACGAAATCTGTTGACTGTTGGAAATCTCAGAGTTACAGAATCACCACCGACTCTGAAGAGATCCGCAGCATGAAATCTGAGATCATCAGAACAATAAACATAAATCCATATACGAAGAAATATTCCTTTTTTAGCCACTGGAGGGTAGTAGCCACCAGCTGCCACCAAGCAGGCTGAAACTCTCCTGTTTTTTTTTCCTGCCACCTTTTCACCAACAGACAGCGAGAGAGCGAGGAGCTGCTATTGTGAAGGAACCCTGGGTGGAGCAGGACAACCACGGGAGGGTCAAGTATGCTGTGATTCAGACGGTACATAAAGAGTGATTCACATTTAGAAGCCTTGGGTAAACACACACGAGCCGCTGGAACTGAATACTGGTGCTGTGTGAATGTTTTATCCCCAGTATGGCGACACAACTCATACGCTCATCGAGTACCTTCAACCCTACAAGGGCCTTTTCCTGCCGAGCTACAAGGAGCCCCTGTTCTGGGATCCTCTGTTAGTCAAACTGTGAGTTTTAAAAACTTCTACCACCAAGATGCATAAAAATCAATGTGGGACTCATTCTTTCAGAAATTGAGTAATAGCAATAATAAAATTGTAAAGAAAAAAGCTTCATTTTTTTATAAATGTAAATTATCTAAAGCATTCTATCAGGACACGTTTTCAGTATATTTGCCTAAAATGAATTAAAATGATTGGCCAAAAACTGCATCAAAGTAAATAACTATTAATATATAAATTACAGCACTGTTTCAAATATCTAAATTATAATTAACATTATTCAATCGATGATTTTCCATAAACCCGTTAGTGCTTAAAGCCACATTTTGCAACTTTTTCATATTTTTTAATAATTTTCTAGAGCCAGTATGTGCTAAAATGACCTTTACAGGGTTAATGAAATGTCACTCAGACCCCCACTGCCCTCTGTGGCCAGAATACCACACTTGCAACTTCAGAGTGTTGGTTTGGTCCTGTTGGACTTAGTAAAGTGGAGCTGACATGCCTGGTACTGCAGTCTGCTTCCAGCATGTTTCCTGCATGTTTTAGATCATGAACACAGCTGATATGTTTGATTTAGTGATGAGGAGTGGTGAGGAGACATTTCAGCAGTTAGATTAAGGTGTTAAAAAGATGAACGCACAGCGAGGAGAGAAGTTTCACTTTTGATTTTGCTAATGAACACTAGGGGGTGATAAATGCAAGCCAAAACTGCCAAGTGTTCCTTTAAAGGGGTCATCACCTATAATACGGTGGATATCTATGTCCTATTATAGTCTTTTAGACCCTTAAAATAAATTGTATTGGAAAAATAAATTAAAAACGTGATTTTTTAATCCCTTATTGTGAAGGGCATATTTTCTCGCGAGATCACACGCGATATTTCGGCTGTCTCGGACGCGCGCGGGACTGAGGGGCGCGGTGATTGGTAGAAGGAAGCAGCAGGATGCAGCTTCAGCGTCTCACTCCAAAACAACAAAAGTTATAACTGAACCCGACCTGGCAGTGACCTACGGGATCTAACCGTGTATTTACGAGCCCTCGCCTCGTGCGTAATGGCGCCCTCGTTTGTTGTTGAGTTGGGACAAAGCAAGCTAACAGCCAGGCATCGGCTCTTATGCTGTTGTAAAGATGGAATACACAAACCGATCGAAGTTTTGTCTAGCGTAACACGGATTATAACACGAGTCGTCAACGGTAAGACATAATTTATGCGTTTCACGTTATGAAATGAGCTTTGTTGTGCTGGTTTGTTCGCTGCTGGTTCATATTTGTTTATATTCGGCCGTTGTGTCGGCATATAGGGCCAGAACTCAAGTTCTCGTTTTGGAGTGCGTGTGCTCGTTGGGGGCATGTGAGCTGGTTGAAGAAGGCAAGATTAAACAAACGCTTCAATGTTAAATATTGGCTTCTCAGCCAGTGAAAAATCATTAGGAAGCCATTATAGACATGTTTTTAAGTGGAAAAGTGAAAATTTCAGGTGATGACTCCTTTAAGGAAAATGTATATTTGTATGTGTTACAAATTCTACCAAAAACACTACTGAATTGTGTTTTTTTTTCCACATTAAAGGATATTACATCACATCTCGCCTGGTGTAGGTCACTCTTTGCACAGCCTCAATTTGAAGAAATAGAGATATTTAAATACGTAAGAAGAGCACCTAAAAGGTTAAATAAAAGTAGAAAATGGCGTTAAATTGAACTCTTAAGTCATGTAAACGTGTCACAGGAAAACATCCACTTATGTGATGTTTGAGTAGAATTCATTTTCATTTGTTTCTTGCTGGGATTTCATGGAAAAATACCCATCCAAGTGCCCTTTCCCCTTTTCTCTCTATAGTCCACAAGCAGGCTTGAACTTCATCGATCACATTGTGGGAAACCAGCCAGATGAACAAATGGTGCCAATTTCAGACTGGTAAGATTCCTGATGGAGTGCATGTACACTCGCTGCATGTCCAGCAGTCACACAAGGCTAAAGGACAAAGTAAACACACCACCGCTGTTATGGTGACATGCTAGGGCACAAAGGCAGGCCTCAACAGAAAACTACTGCTTCAAATACATTTAAAAAGTCTCCATTCTGTTAGAGAAAGAGTTTGAAGGAAGCTACAATTTCCTTGTCCATGTTTTAGGTATCAGACGTGTCTGCTGTTCCACCGGTTCTGGTCGATAGACGACAAGCAGATCCACACACAGTACAGTGCGCTGAGGTCCATTGTGGTGACCAACTATGAAGAGACCATAAAGATGCCCATCAATGAACCTGCCCTGGGGAAAAAGAAGTCTCAAATCCAGGTGGGGCTCATTTTCTTTCAGCCTCTCGGTTTCCAGCTTCTGGAGCTACAAACATCCCAGAGAACAATTATAGAAATATTTAGTGAGCAGCTCCTTTGTGTTCACAGGAATACGTGGACTATAACGGTGGACCAGGCGTTCAGCACATCGCCCTCAACACGTCAAACATTATTCAATCTGTGAGTCTGTTGTGACTGATTTCTACGTCACAGCTCTGCAAAGCACGAGAGCTTCTTTTTTAAAAAAAAACAACTATAATTAACCAGGTAACAAACCTGCGTGAACGAGGGATGGAGTTCCTCTCAGCTCCTGACACGTACTACGACACCCTGCGGGAGAAACTCAAGTGCGCCAAAATCACGGTGAAAGAGGATCTCGACCATTTACAGGCGAGGAATAGTTCAAGCCTCTTTAAGCTGACTTCTGGGGAAAAAACATTTGCTTGTTTTGTAACATGATATTTATTCTATGTTGTTTTTTAGGCATTGAAAATCTTAGTTGATTTTGATGACAAGGGCTACCTCCTTCAAATCTTCACCAAACCCGTGCAGGACAGACCAACTCTTTTCTTGGAGGTCATTCAGAGGAATAACCACTTTGTAAGTGACCAGTCAGTTTTCACTCTATATGCTCTGTTTGTCAATGAAAGCACGGGTGTATTCATTTTCTATACATCCCATGAAGCCCTGCAGCCCTGACGTCCCCACATAAAACAAATTAGCTATAAAAAATGGGGCACAAATCACATAAAAATGTTGGACCAAATACCTGCAGAAAATTGTGACAGCTGGCCAGACGCCAACTATTGATGAATGGTTATCCTTGACTGAATTTCCAGGCCTGTGATTGTTTTTCCCATTGAAGAGGCAGAACGGGAGCTGCCTGAACACCTGTTTACAGCTCCCACACAGAGCAAACACCATAAGATCCACCCACTTGTAAAAGCTCAGTAAATCTATCACAGATGCAGATTAAAAGGCTCACTTCTCCACAGCGAGGGGGATCTTTGGATTGGGTTGCACCCTGTGGCACCTAATTTATGACACTCAGCACCCGTTCTGCTTGTCAGAACAGGCACATCTTGTCACTCTCCAGAGCGCACAGATGTGGATGAAAGTGAGAAACCGAGTAGAAAACCACAGCAAAGACTCCCTCAGACAAACCACCAACACTCGATCGTTTGATCACCATTAAAATATTTACATGATTAATTGGCGATTTCACAGTAAGTGCTGTTTCTCGTGAGAGCTAAGGGGATATTTGAACCTTGAGAGAATATTTTATCTCCTTTTAGTGATCTGACTTCAAAGTGTTGAAGCTGAATGCTGTCAGTGAGACGACTCCATGAAATATGACAAATGGTAAAGAAGAAGGCATATCTTTGGGTAGTTAGCCATCTGCATGTGTGTGTCTGCTATCTACCTTTAGGGTTTTGGGGCTGGAAACTTCAAGTCTCTCTTTGAGGCCATTGAGAAGGACCAAGATGCCAGGGGCAACCTCACTGTGCTGACAACTGAAGGGCAGGCCAAAGCCTTTCGCTGATCCTCCGACTGCTACCAAACCACGCTGAGGCTGCAGGACATGTTTCAGAGACAAACACTCACCACAACTGTGGAAAACCAGTCAAGAGTGTTGGAATCTTCGTGT
The DNA here is from genome assembly GCA_006937985.1 of Aphyosemion australe. NCBI lineage: Eukaryota > Metazoa > Chordata > Actinopteri > Cyprinodontiformes > Nothobranchiidae > Aphyosemion > Aphyosemion australe. The sequence continues at coordinate 1,527,980 of SSNS01000029.1, read as the reverse complement.
TACATCCTTCAAGCATTACCACCTTTACCTTTAGAACTAAGTAGGCTGAGCCTTTGGCTAAATAAAGACACCTATGTTAATATGTTTTGTGTCGTGTGGGTTTGAGAAACAAAAGTTAAATCAAGCCAATATAATATATAATAGTTTGCACTTAAGTTCGTTTTTGTTTCAAAATAGACTCCAATCATCTTTCTAGAAGCTAAACGTCAAAACCATTGATTTCCCACACATTATGTGCAATAAGGTGACACTGAACAATGAATAAAGGAAGGTGCAAAAAACGCATGGCAGGTCATGATACCAGCTGGAATCTATCAGTAATTATAAAGCAATAAAGCCACTTGGTTAAAATCCAAATCAGCTGCTTCAGTCACAACCACAGACATGTGTTAAAATATGCTATATGATATAAATAGTTACGATAGTAAGATAATAGTAATGTAATAGCCTGGCAAGCCATCCTATATATGTGTATATATACTCTGCAAAGCAAGAATTGGTCTAGTTCACTAGGCTAGTAATGTAAGGCAATCACTCTTATTTCAAGAGCATTTAAGCTAATTTAAGCTAATTTCCATACTCCCACAACTGTTGAACAATAACTTACAACAAACGTAGCTTTAGCATAGAAATAAATAAATGTAAGGCTTTAGTCACACATATTATTTAAAACATAAAATTATTCACTTCATAAATGTACCTTGTTCCTCTATCGAGGGGACGCTAATAACAAAACCCATCTGAAAGTAAAGTTCCGTCAAAACTGCAGCTAAGCTAGCTTACTTCCGCTAACCGTTAAAATGGAAATTGTCCCTTCAAATTAAAAGCATAAACATTAAACAGTAAACAGTATAGTTGTTACAAAAGTTCAAAACAGTAAAATAGTTGGTCACACTGTTTTTTAAAGTCTCTAATTTATCTGGCTTACATTTTTAATTATTTTGTGGGTCAGACCATAAAAAGTTAGGGAACCACTGCTCTACCACTTATTAGAATGTCAAACAATGCAATTTGCCAGCCTGTGTCCCTTCAACTCTTTAAAGCCTGAGATATGAAATGAAAATAAAAAACAGTTTATTGTTAAATGTTAATGTATTAACTATTTCATATTCTGCATTGTTTTAGTATGTACCTTATTCCCACAATAAAAAAATAAAATTGGTCCTTGCCACTAGTAAAATGTTCACCAGAGGGCAGTAGACATGTATAGGACTGGATTTGGCAGGTTTCTGATAGAGGTATTAATCCTAATACTTATGGGCACTTTAAGGCCAGAAGTGGTTTAGGGTAAAATAGAAGTTTCAGTTATTCAGCAAATTCAGAAAACTTCATAAAACGAAGTGAGGGCAACAATTTCCTAAAAATCGTAGTTGATGCACATGAATGTGGTGTTTTTCCTATTAATGGTCCACAAGCTCACAGAAAACCAGCAGATGGTTCCAGAATTCTCCCGAAAACTCCCAAATTTGTCTTATGGGATATATTTCCGTGAGAAGAGACTTCAAACTGTTGGGCTGTAAATTAACTATCTCAAACGCTGAAAAAAATTGCATGTTTTAAACACAGAAATAAATAAACTTAGCACAGAAGTTTTATTTCAAAATAATTTATTTGCATATAATTGGAATGAAGACAGGTTGATACACTTGTGATGGCACCAGTCAGTTTCCATACAGAAACATTCAGTCTATACAGAAACCATTCTTTGAAACCTGGACAAAATGGATAAATATATTAGTAAATAAATATATTAGTGACATGTCACTATATTGAAATGTTCTATTATATATATATAATACAACACTATTTCATTTCTGGTTTTGTTGTTCTCTTTTTGTACACAAAAAATATCCAAAATATACTGACAAACAGTATCCCTTAGAGTTCTGGAGGGACCTTTATTCTTAACTTTACTCTAGTAGAAAAAGCAGTTCCAGCTCATAATTCTTGCAAAACAGAAGAAAAACACATGAACAAAGAGAAAGATCCTGAACAGGATGAAATCACACCAGACGTTCAGCGGTAAATGCTACATGCTGATGATTATGGGCTGGTTTACACTGATATTATCATTTGTTGTTTTTGACAAATAAAATCTGCTTAAGCAAAAGTGCTGCTTAAAATTCAGTCATTATCTCAGTCCCTAGGACTGTTTGGGCACAAAAACAGGAAATCATCATATTTTATATAAAGAAAAGCTGTGCTTACACATTCAAAGTGAGGTATTTGTTAAAAAATATAACTGCAGCTGGTTGATTTTGCATGACTGCCTCAAATTATTACTGTCGTTATACATCATATCGTCATTATGTTGCTTCTTTGGTTTGACAGGTAAGAGCTGCGTGTTGGGAGTCTACTGATTGAGATTGAATGAATAATTAAGGCACATGGGAGGATTTATAAGTGCTACTGGTTATACCCAAAAGCCCTTTGACTGTCTACAAATAAAAAATAATCCATTCTTGTGTTTAATGGGTTTTCAGAGAATTAAAACGGATTTTATTTTCCATCTCAGCTTATTTTTTTGCAGTTAAATCCAGATTTGAATGGCACAGCGAGGTTTCACTTACACAGTCCGTCCATCCAAGCAGCTACATGGGATTACTAGGTAACATACACTTTAAACTTAATTGATTTTCTTTTTTTTTCATTTGTTTTGAATATTAATTAGTCAACATGTGCAAATTCTTTATTTAAAAAAATAAACAAAAAACTATTTTTGATTCCAGAAGGATCTTTTTTGTAGGATTATGACTGATCCTGAGATATTTATCAGGCTCTGCCCATTTCTGTAAGAAATTATAAGAAAACACAAAGTTTTTATAAAACTGGCGCCAAAACAGTGAGCCAACATTTGTGGTTGCTACATCTGCATGGCACGGCTTTCCGTAGAGACAGAGAGATTATTTTCTTTATGCAGTTGCAGTAAAACACTTCTCTACCACTCTAGAATCTGGAAGACAAGGGAAACGTTGCAAAAGACAATAAAACACATCACGATGAGTTAGAAGAACGGAGGATCTGATTGTCATCCTTCTGATTGGGCTGCTGCCCGAGGACCATAACAGCACTGAAGTAACCTGACAAACAACAAAAACATGGCTATAGCTTGTAATGACAAAGACCTAATTCAGTCAAACCAATTTGTCTGAAGCGTAAAAAAGTTGCAAACTACAAAAAAAAAAGACAAAGATGAAAACAGCTGCCATTGTTGAAATAATGAAAATGAGGCCTGCATGAGGCCAAGGAACCTCTGTGAACTCTTGTTTCTGAAGGGGCTTGGACTGCCAAGAGGGTAACTTTCTGTTCAATTTGTGGAAGCTACACAAGCTGTGAGATGAAAAGAAGAAGAAACCCACTACAGCAGTACCTTTAGAGACGAGGCGAGTTAAGAAGTTTGAGCTGAGGTAGGCTGGAGAGAAGAGTTTCTCTCAGCTGAGACTGGACTCAGCGAAGGAAGGCGAAGGGTGAAAGCTTGGTACCTTTACGATGAATCGAGTTGGAACAACTGATGCAGGGATGCAGTCTCACTTCATGCAGGCTCAATACCCCAAACAGGATCATTTATGGGTTGGTTGTCGCCAAGGATCATGGGAACTTGTGACTGCAAACTGAGCTGAAGGAACCTTTAGCGGCGTGAGAGCCGCTTCCCCTTGACACAACCCATCTTCACATATTCAGATCATAAAGTGTGTAGTCAAGTTAAATATCAGAACGAAATGAACGCTTTTCTAAAGCGAAGGGGTGTCGCTCGAACTAAGGCACTGCTGGTGGGATTTTAGTGAGAAGCTTTTCCATTTCCTGGCTCCTGTTTAGCAAAAATTGACGCAACAAGTTCTCACACCCCAGATTCTTCTTCTGATCCTGTGGAAACGATAAAAAGGTCGAGTTAAATTCCAACTATGTTGAAATCAAAGTAAACTACTAAGAGTTCTAGATAAGGAGAATTTGCATTTTTAAAAGAAATGCTGTTTGAATGCTGAGAGCTGATTAATACGACTGAAAACAGCTGCAGACATTTAGCTGAAGCTGAGCTGTTAATAAAAACTGAATTTTTTGAAGATTTAAATTTTAAGCTGAAAAAAACCGAAGGTTGGATGAAAATCACAGAAGCCATAATAAGCATTATTAATTACCATAACTGTAATGAGCTTCTCTCTCTCTCTCTCTCTCTCTCTCTCTCTCTCTCTCTCTCTCTCTCTCTCTCTCTCTCTCTCTCTCTCTCTCTCTCTCTCTCTCTCTCTCTCTCTCGGTTATGACCGAACATCAAACCAATGAAATCACGTGTCCAGAGCAGTAACCTAAGACAGAAACGTTGTGCGACTCACCCTGACTGTGCTGTAATGACTGGCAGTATAAACAGATGTCTGTGGTGCGGTCTGCAGCAGGCCCGTGGTGATGGGACCTGCAGGGAGGTCTGTCCATAGAAGTCCCAGGACCCATGAGCTGAGGCTCCGAGTGGGCCTGCTGCACCTGTTTCTGCCACACAACATGGGCTCCGGCACAGCAAGGCCACTCCTCCATCCCCGCTGAGTCCAGAATGAGGGGCACGGGGAGCAGGGCCGGGTGCAGCTCAGGAGAGCAGCAGAACCCCGGACCCTGACCGTAGTGGATGTGGATGCTACGATCGTCCTGCATGTCCAGGCTCTGGTGGAAGCGAACAGAGGGCCCGTCGAGCAGACAGCCTCCCACTCGTCCCAGAGGAGCGGGAGGGTGTCCGTGTCCCTGGTGGCAGCAACGTGGCTGGAGCTGTAAGGGAATGGAGGACACGAGGACAGGAGGTCCTGTGGGGTCTCGGTCCTGACACTCTGTCCCAGGACTGGGCCGGTCAGTGGGGTCTGGCTTGGAACAGTGACAAGGGCTGTGCTTTGGGGGGCACACAGAGGAGTCTTTGTCCAGGATGGGAGCAGAGGGAGCAGCTGCAGCAGCACAGGCCCCCTGCTCCTCATCAGATCCTCTGGTCAGGCCTTGACTGTGCTCTCCTTCCTCATAGTGGTGGTGTCTGTGGCGATGGTAGTGGATGTGGTTGAACACAGTCTGTGGCTGCTCTTCAAGGCAGCCTTCTTTGTTTACCACAGAATCCAGAGACCTGGGCCGGACCTGGGCCCCAGCCTCCAGGCTGTTCCTGCGGGGGCTACGTCCAGGACCCGCCCCGTAATACCCAAACGGATCATAGTCACTGCTCAGAGAGCTACGGAAAGTGGACCAGCTGCCATAAACTCCCTGCAGGGACACATCAGTACAGTTGAGAACCGAGTCACTGGAAGAGCCATGACAGGGACCGGAGCTGGAGTCACTTGCTGGGCCATCGGCCAAGTACCCGCTGCGTTCCGTGTGGTAGCTGCCACCAGAACAGCTCCCCTCGTCCTGGCGGCTGTGGGCCACCGTTCCATGGCCCTGTGGTGTGACAGAGACATTATGCTGCGGTCTGGAACCAGATGCGTTCCTCTGAGCGGGACAAGTAGAGCGGTAGTTATTGCAGGACCGACGAGAGACGTAGTGATGGTTAGAAGTCCTGCAGCTCCCGCCGATCCGGTGGGGCCTCCCTGGAACTTCCACAGGAAGGTGGTACCCACACCCTGCACCCAGCTGCCTACTGCTGAGGAAGTGTAGTGTTTGACTGTCCATGGGAGCGGAGCCACTGTAGTGACCCAGGTTGGGATACGGCCCAGAAGGCCCTCTAGGATAGTGGGGCCTCATAGAGAAGGGGATGGCGTGCTGGGGAAACGGGTGGCTGTGAGGGGTGCTGTAAGGCTGGGGGTGCAGGAAGCTCTGGCTTTGCTCTGAACTCTGCTGGGGTCTTGTCCTCTGAGGCTGACGCTCCGTTCCTGTGGACCAGCAGCCATCAGAATGAAGAGATGAGCATTTTAAACAACAAATCAGTCAGATGTAACAGTGAGTGTGCGTGTCCTCACCCATGATGTTGCGCATGCAGAGGGGACAGGTGCGGTGCTGCAGCAGCCAGGGGTCCACACACTCTCGGTGGAACTCGTGAGCACAGGAAATAATCCTCAGATTCTGGCAGGGACACAAAAACCAATTAGAACCTATTAAACCTACAAATAAAACACACATCCGTGGTCCTCCCCATACCTGCCCTTCCTGAAATTCCTCCAGGCAGATGGCACAGACGGGGCTGGAATTGGAGCTGCTGGCCGAGCCCCAGGCCCCACGATGGCGTTGTGCGCAGCTCTGTGAGCGATAGGTTCTGGTCTCCAGTCGATTGATGGCCCGCATGGTTTGCTGGTGGACAGAGTCCTGGGCACACGGGACGTGGAGAGTCAGTAAAACGTGTGAGAGATCACGTGTGTGTGCTGTGGATCACAGCCACCGATTCTGCCGTCACTCACCCAGGTTCTGTTGGACTTGCACTTGTAGCGCAAAGCAAAGATCAGGACGATGGTGAGAATAACCAGGACGATGGTGAGCAGGATACTCATGTCATAATTGGGCTGTAAACCAAACAGAAGAGCATCATCTTTATTGATCAGACTTCTTTTTAAATAAGACATTAAACAACTTCCAGCTGCCACCCAGGAACGTTTCTCCTGATTTGTTTCCTTCTGCTACCTCCCAGCCAGCAAGAGGTGAGAAATGAGACATCATGTGAAAATCGAACCCATGCTTACCCACTTCTTCTCCATCTTGATCTCAATAACCACATTGGCCTCCTCATTTTTGTTGACCAAACCCATCAGTTTCTCAGCGTCGTCCCCCTTCACCAGAACAACTGGATGGGGGAGGGAGTCTGTCTCCTGAAACTGTGTGGAAGAAGCAGAAAACATCACCGTGTGTGTCTGCATCATCGTTCTTTTACAGAAAAGTAGTAGGATGCGGATTCTCCTGTGGCCGATTCTGGTTATCAGGAATCAGGCGAGCTGATGGTTGTGATTTATGTTTCTGATCAGAAAACAAACTTCAGTATCTAACAAAAAATTATTTATTTTACCTTAATAAATGAAATTATAACTGAAAACTGATTTGACATAACAGTTTTGTTTGAAGCTGCTCACCTCAGCAGCAGCGTTGGTGTCATCACTGACATCAAAGATCACAGCCTGAGCTCCTTTCTCCAGCGCCATGCGAGCCTGAAGGAGACAGAAATGTCACATTTTAAACGTATGAACATCCTGATTATCATTGTAAAAGCGCTCCTTTATTTAACACAAAGTGCAAACACCATCTCTACAGCATAGTTTAGCTTGCAACTGTCTTAGAGCACCACTAGGAGGCAGTCATGTCCCACCAGAGCCTCAGACATGCAGGTAGTCTACCTGATGCAAGAGTCCAACAAAAGTTTTAGGGTCACTTGCAGCCTTATCCGATGTTTCCCCCTTAAGTCATTTTTTGCAACAGACAATAAAAGGGGAACATTTGTGAAAACAAAAGGAGGCAAATGCTGAATAACAGCTTAATAAGTGCTTTATCAGCCCCGACAGGCAAATTAGGACAATTTTGTATTCAAACTGAAAATCTGCTGCAGCTCTCCTCCTCCTTCAGGTCTCTCGTGATTAACACCCGGTGATTTAAAAGGTGAAGGATCATTTCCAGACCAAATAACATAAAAATGTTAATTATGTGATGATGCATGTGTATGTGCTGGGGAGGATTCTCAGCAACTACCACTGTAAATTCTGCAACGTCACCAGATTTATTTCCATCCAGTGTTGCATTCATTTTTCACCAAGATGGTAGAGTCTGACCGCTGCTCAAAGCCTTCTCCAGCACGTCCCAAAGATTCTCAATGGGGTTAAGGTCTGGACTCTGTGGTGGCCAATCCATGTGTGAAAATGATGTCTCATGCTCCCTGAACCACTCTTTCACTATTTGAGCCCCATGAATCCTGGCATACCCTGATGCGCCCCATCACTCTGGAACAGGGTACATCTGGACTCATCAAACCACATACCATACCATATTTATTTATCTAGCACATTTAAAAACAGCATGACAGCTGACCAAATTACTTCACAAAGGAACAAGGATGCTCCATAGTTACAGCACAGACAACAACATCCAACATTCCAACATCACAGACCTTCTTCCATTTCCAATCTTTATGCTCCCTAGCAAATTGAAGCCTTTTTCTCCAGTTTTCCTCACTGATTAGTGATTTTCTTACAGCTACACAGCTGTTCAGTCCCAATCCCTTTAGTTCCCTTCACATTGAGCGTGTGGAAATGCTCTTACTATTAAACACAGCCCTGAGTTCTACTGTTGTTTTTCTTCTATTTGATTTCACCGAACGTTTAAGTGATCGCCGAATCACGGTCATTCAGTCTTACTTGAAGACGACAGGTCCCCGCTATCCTTCCAGTTTTTAATAAAGCGTTGGACAGTTTTAATCTTGATGTGGTTTTAGGTGCTACATAAACAAACTTTAATTACTTATTTAAATGCCAGTGTGTGTGTGTGTGTGTGTGTGTGTGTGTGTGTGTGTGTGTGTGTGTGTGTGTGTCAGTTAGAGCCTCAGAAACAGAGATGTCTACACTAAGAAAAGCTTATTGAGGAAAAAAGAGCACCTAAACAAACAGCCTTGGTTTCATTAATGTCTCATCACCTGCTCCTAAACGTCTGGCATCAGCCAATGGTCCGGTCCAAACGCAGCCGTGCACAAAATGCAGCATCTGACTGTTTTTAACGTTCTGATCAAGAGGTTTGCAGCTCTGTAGCTTCATCAGAACTGTAACTGCAGCACATGCATGGGCCCAAATGTGGGTGTGGTCATATAAAAGAGGAAAAAATAAAGAAATAAAAAATCAGGATGTTGCACATATGGGGATTTGCTCTATCTGGGGTTCAAAAGTTCCCTTCGCAGCGCTGAGCTCGTTCTGGGAGGACAAAGTCCAACACACACAGATCAGAGCTTCAGCAACACAGCCCAGGAATATATCACTTCCTACACAACCGCTGTGGTCTTTTTATATCTCAGTATTAGTAGTAGTGGTTCCAGATTGTGGTTGCCAAGCCATATGGCTGCAGCTAGCCACAAACCTGGAAGCGTGCTGAGAGATCTCATTACGTGATTAATAGAAGACATATTTAAACTTTAATGGTGCAAAGAAAACACAGGTCTGACGCTGACAAGACGGTTAAGAGGACTATCAACACGCGTCTCCAGGTTCGTCACAGACGTGGCTGCGGTTAAGTAAACACTTATCCTCACGCGGAGCAACCTGACACATGTGATTACACACTATCTGGCATCGGAGCAGAAACAACTGCAGCGTCGGAAATGACTGTGGTTTACAGAGCAAAACAGCAAAGACGTCATCACAGAAAAACTAACAAACAACTAGGAAACCACAACAGGGCTGCTTCTTATTTTAACACGGACGGGCTGTGGGAAAACATGAGAGGAGGGTTCAGCAGTGATTAGTTTGGAAGGACAGAATACTTCAGATCAAGCAGCAGGTGGGGTGGAGGTTCCCAAACATACTCAAGGGAGGAGAGCTTTTTGTAACTAAAAAATATTTATCACTGCATGATTTTTTTTGCCAATATAACAGATATTGAGCCAAAATTTGGAGTATTTTTAGCTAAGCGTCATCTCCAAGATATTCTCAGAGTGGTAACGAATTGTACAAGATCACACGAGATAATGCATCCCAATATTTTCAAGGTTTGACCTAAATATGAGATTCTAAGCTCTCAAGGCTGCTTGTTTTGGGGTTTAAACAAAGTAAATATTTAGTTAACAGTTGACTTGAGTTACACAGTAAACATTTTATATACAGTATATATATATATATAATTCATATGTCAACTTTACTCATATTTTAATACAGTTGCAGAAAACAGCTCCGGTGTTTTTGTTTGAGGACGTAGAAGTCAGCCATAGCAGAAAGAGGCAGGATTTTGAGTCTCATTCCCATTCTCATTGTACATCTTGCCTCTGATTGGCTAACGTGACTCTCTACCACTGGCTCCATTTGCTCTGCAATGTTAATGTTGATCTTAGTCTAAAACATTCAGAGCATTAATAAATATCATTAATCGTCTTAAAATTAACTTCTTTCGTTTGAAAATACATATTTTCAGAAAAGGCACTTGAGCCATTGTTCTGCCTTGTTCTGAAAAGTCCCACGCAGCAAAGGATTGTGGGTAAGACCCTTCACCCAAGTCCACATCGATGCAGACTTGGGCAAAGTGTTTCTCAAGGGTGCAAAAGGAGCGTGGTCAACGTCCGCACCTGAGATCGGGACACCCTCCGCACTTGCACCTCTGGACTGGAATGCGCAATTGAAGGGTGCAAGTGCAAGTATTGGGATTGGGCCATTCTTCACTTGAAGCAGCAGGACAAACACAGGTGTGTTAATCAGGCTGCTTTCACTCAGAGGAAGCCCCCCCTCCCCCATTCTCCCAGCATGCACAGGTCCAGGTGTGAATTACAGCTCTTCTTACAGCACCACCTGAGCTGGTCCTTCTATTTTAAGATCCTCCACTGCCAAATCTCTAATTTTAGCCGGCGATAATCTGGGCTCCAATTTGATCTGACTTTTAAATCAAAAAGTGATTTTTGACTTGTTTCTTTTATCAGAACCTGCTAAATGAAACTAAACTAAACTGCAGAGAACCCGGGAGACCTGCTGGCTGAAGCCATCACACAGAGACATTTAAGTTAAAACTAAAAAGTAATATCTTAAAACGTAAAATCTTAAGCACAGCATCTTTGATCTGCTGCAGAGATGAGCTGACACCAAAATATGACTCACACAAACAAACCCATGCAGAATCTTTGTATTAACCACAGCTCGCGGTGCGTAAACATCAGCTGGAGCCAGTGATCTGCCGGTTCGAGCTGTTTGTTTACGTCCCCGCCAAAGTGCGGTTTGTGAGGCGGGCCTGGCATCGCAGTGAGCAGAAACAAGCTGCTCTGATGTCTTTATTGTAAAGGGAAGGGTTGAAAACCTTTTTCCCCGTCGCCTGACAAGCTGTTCTGCTTGTTGACGTGTTCGTGTTTGTCGTGGGTTTAACGTCTAGTGAAAAGCAGAGAGTTAGTCAGCTCAGAAAAAGGAGAGGGATATAAATATATATATTGGTGAGAATGGTTGTGAAAGGGTGAGGGAAATTAAGTTTTTAGGGGTCATTATAGATGAAAATATTACATGGAAGCCGCATATAAATGGTGTAAAAACAAAAATAGCAAAAGCAATTGCTATACTGCATAAAGTAAAGGATTTCCTTAATAAAAAGGCATTATACTTATTATATAATTCACTTATTGTTCCTTATATGACTTACTGCATTGAAATCTGGGGCACTACATACAAAACATACACGAAATAATGTAAAATAATTTTCTTTATAATAAATGAAATAAAGGTGGAAAAAAAAACTCTACCAGGGATTAACCAGGAAAAAAAATGTTTTTTCATTTCCAAACCGCCTGGAAACAACCTGGAGGTCTGGTCCCGAGGAAACTAGCAACACCACATCATCTACAAATAGTAAAAACACAACCATGAGCCCTTTGAATGCTCCTCCTGCCTCCTGGCCACCTGGAGAGAGTTAAAAACACCACAAATGAGGCTGACTTGTTGCTGGAAATAAAACCAAATCCTTTCTCTGCTTCTCCTTAAAAGAATAGTCTATAACCTCCATTCAGGAAAACAACACGCACATAAATCCTACCGCTAAATAAACGCCATGATGTTGCTCTTTATTTGTCGTCTTTGCTCCCCGTAACTTTATGGCTCTTGTGAAAACTCAGTAAGCCCATTATCCCTTCATCACGTCTCCCCACTTCATTCGCTGCACATTACACTGCGGGATAACATGTGGGAGAGGAGTGAGAGTGAAAAGGTACAGAAACACAGCGGGGAAGAGGGGCGACGTGTCTGACGCCCCGCGCTGTCGTTTCTGAAGACGTCAAATCATTATTTAGGCTCTAGGACTCGCCAGCTGGATGAATAATGGGGGAATGATGACAGGAAACGAGTGATTTCCACGTCTAATTCATTCAAAGTTATACTCAAAATCACATAAAGTTTATTTAGCTGCTTTTAGCTTCCGGACTCATCTGATGCTACTAAAAAACAAGTCTGCACCTAATGTTCTGCATTTCCAGGGACAGACGTTAAATAAAGTAAAACTTTTGCAGCTTTTGAGTCGAAGAAAAACTTCTTCACTGTGTTGAACTGTGATGCAAATTGTAGACAAAAAATCTGTTAAATTTGCAAAAGAATAAGAAAATAAAATCCAAAAAAGCCAAGTCATATATCTAGCTGAGGGCTTTGTTGTAATACATAAACAAACAAACATAATTTCACATAAATAAACGAAACAAATAACAAATAAAGCAACAATAAATTTAACCAAATACATATTAAATAAATTGCTCATGTAAACCCATAAAGTTCCTTTAGTTTAATTAAATTTGATCCCATCAAAATAAATTTTCATTCAAACAGGTTCAACTTTAATTTAATTTACATACAGTATTATTACTATCTTTATACCATACCTATAATTAAATAGCTTTACCACAGCAGATATATTTGGACCTTTTTTGGGCCAAAACACTAGAGAATTAACTTGTTTATGACCGTACCAACAAACAAAAACAAAAACTTATTCTTCATTTGTAACAAAAAAGGTAAAGAACAATAACATAATGTAACTAAACTCAAATATCTCACTGTTTTTTTAATACTTTTTACTTTATTTACATGCTGCAATCAGGTATAGGAGCAGAAATGTGCTCTGCAGAGTCTCTGACCTGCCAGCCAAAGGGTTAAACCCAATGTTCCACATTAAACCTCGTATCGCCAGGACCTGCCTGAACTTGGACTAACTTCACTTCAAATTCTCTGGCACGTACTAGTCAACATGAATATGTATGAGAATCAAAGTTTACATTTAAAAGTGAAAAAAACAAAACAATAAACAAGGTATAATAAAGGTTAAAAATCTCCCAGTCTGTAATCTGAGATTACTTCAGTAAATTACATCAAAATAAATACAGCTTTGCTTTTAAATATTGTTTACCTAGCTTATGAAGCTGTATATTTAGATCTAATTGTGTGTGAGTAATTTATGTGTGTGTGTGTGTGTGTGGCTGCTCTGAGTTGGCTGAACGAGGGAAGGGTGTGGCCCCACTGGGTATCCATTACTCACACAAGCTCTTTGATGTGGGGGCCACTGTAACTGGGGGAGGGGGCACATACTGTATGAAGGGGAAAGAGGGGGGGAGATGTGGGGGGTGGGGTGGTCAGGCAAGTCATGGCAGGTGAGCAAAAAAGTTTTAAGCTTAAGAGAGGAAAGCCCTGAATCACACATTTCTCCTTCTACTTGCACTTCACATTCTCTCTCTCTCTCTCTCTCTCTCTCTCTCTCTCTCTCTCTCTCACTCTCTCTCTCTCACACACACACACACACTGGGCTTTGCCATCACTCTCATGCACATGATGGACACTTAAAGGTCACCTGGCGCCCCAACCCCTCTCATGAACAGTTACACACATTTGAAATGCAAAGCACAAGGTGACAGAGAGAGAGACCGCTGTCATCTGATACATTATCGGGACATCAAAGAGCCATGCAGCAAGCGTCCGTATCCTCGGGTGTGTGTGTGTGTGAAGCAGATCGGTTTGATGTGTGTGCCAGCCACAACAGCAATGAGAAGCTTCACCTCACACACCCCACGTTTAACCCACGGAGCCCTCCGCCGGGCGCTGAGGACCTTAACAGGAAGGTTAAATGCCAGTAAAGCTGTCAAAAAGCAGCACAACAGGCTGAGCCACTCCTCAGTAATGATTCAGGGTTATTAGCACTCTCGTATCTGTAAACTGAACACGAGACTAAAGGCTTAGACTTAGAAGTCTAAGAAAGAAAGAAAAAAACTCCCAGACTCAGGTTGTTTTCTCTGTGCAGCGTGTGGAATCAGCCAATAGATTAGTTGTATTTTGCTAAATAACTTTTGATTCTGACAACATATCTACAACTAGAAATGCCTTTTTCAAATCCGTACATGTGATAAAACTATAAAGATACAGTTTTTATAGTTGTAATGGTACTACCAGCTGAGGGCAGCAGAGACAGGAGTTTTCCACTCATTTCACTTGACAGATTTATATATGTGTATATATTTATGCAGAAATGCTGCAGCTGGGTTTTGAACCTGCAACCATCTGCGCCTTTGTAGATAATTATAACAATCGTTTCGCTGTTAATCAAATAAGCTAACTGACCTTTCTTTTCCTTTTATTACATTAATTATTCTGAGCTGATGAAAAACGGAGTAGCTCTTCTTGCGTCCTCCATGTCCAGACAGGTTGGTCACAGCCCCATGAACGTGGTCTGAATACTATGTCCAACTTTAGAAACATCAAAGCTACTTGAAAGATCGTCTTCTAGCCTAGTGTTTCTAATTTCCTGGGACGACTCTGTCCTCAGCTGTGCATGTTCAGTATGGTACTCACCCTGGTGCCAAACAGCACTGTGACTACCATTCACTCGTTACAGATAACAAGACTGTAGTCACCTTTGATGTTCCTATGGTCACATTAGTTTCCATTTTAGGGGTACTGTTATTTTTGTCAAGGCCAAGTAATTCTCAAAAGCAAAGTCTGTTTTAAATAGTTTCAAGTTATTTCAGTGATCATTGTAGGCTTTTCTTTTGTACTTGAATGCAACTGCATGTTTTTGCAATGTTTTCATCCATTTATTAGTTTACTGGTGAATTTCTGATACGACTAAATCTAAAACTTACTTTTGTCACGATCTAATCAAAGACAGCATGCCAACCTTTTCGATAACATGCATATTTTGATGTAGTTTTTAACAACTGATGCATGCACTGATAAGTAGGTTCAATTGGAATGTTTGCTTAGTAAAGTGCCTTGAGATGACTTGTGAATTGGCGCTATATAAACTGAATTGAATTATGTTAAAAATGTTAGATTAACATCATGATGACAGCAATCAAGCACTGAACCACATGGGTTGGATGGAAAGAAGAGAAATGTAAAGAGAAGAGCAGGATATGTGGTCTAAACCGTCTCCAGACACCTTTTTAAGGTGCATAAGTTACCACATGTGAAGCTGTCTGATGCCACTTGCTCTCAAACTGGAGTCAACTGGAAGATTAATTTAGGGGTAATCTCCCCACAAGTTGCAAAACACACATTTTTGTGGGTGTTTTTTTTTTGTGTGTTCCTGCAGTATAATAATGAGGCTGTATCTTAGTCCTGGGCGTTACCACGGAGACTCAGGGGAAGCCAATTAGAGAGCCTTTCCCGGGCTTTTAAGAGGCAGATAATGTTCTTGTTTTCATAAAGCATCCTGTTATTTAATCAGACCTGTAAGTGAGAGCTTGACACCCCTCCTGCAGAGCAGAACAGAGCAGACTCCCCCCTCTCCCCTCTTCCTCCCTCCCATCATTCCTGTCCCGAGCCCTCCATCTCATTCAACAGCTCTTGTAAGCCTCCAGGAATTCACTCTTGGAACAGGCCGTGCAGAGAACCGTGTCTCTCTGCAAAGCAAACACACGTACACAACTGACACAGCGACAATTGAACAAACACACACACTCTGCAAATGAGGTTAACCCAGATACAAACAAATGAATGAAAAATGCACCCTATTGTTTGTATTATTATTGTCAATACGTCAACGTGTGTCAAGGATTTTACTGTCATCAAGGGACGAGCTTACTAACTTCACTGTTGGCTGCTTTGATCGACGACTAACAGTCGTTTGGTCAATTAAGGGGGATTTAAAATCCTTGTTATGAATACTGGAGCATTTTAGTGAATAAACAAAGTATTTAATGTCAGATGATTTGACTTTATATTACACACACACACACACACACACACACGCACACACACACACACACACACACACACACACACACACACACACACACACACACACACACACACACACACGTGTATATATTATACACAATATTTATAAATAGTTTACTTTTTACTCCTCTTGACCCATTCTCAAAGACAAACTATACAAATACTATAATAAGTATCTTAGCCGCTGTAGGTAGCTCCCTGAATAGCCTCAGTTTGGAGAAATAATGTCTACATTGTTATGGTGATTTATAAACATAAATTTCAATAGAAGCTATAAAGGTTCATATAAAACAGCATGAACCCCAGATAAAGTTAGAGGACTGGGTTGGTTTTAGGATGGTAGAATGGTTTTGGCGACACTTGGGAATGAACGACATAAAAGCCAAACTTTTTCTGGCAGTGGGTTAGATAGTATTTTTAATTACTTTTATACAGAAATACACTTTAAAAATCCTTTTGTCATGGTTCTGGCTCCCCGACCATTTCAGTTCTAATCAACCCAGCATTCCCGGCCTCAGGACTTCACTACCCATCATGCCCCACACCGGACTTCCTGCCCACGTCATCAGCGCCGGGTTATTTCAGGAAGTCGGGACTCCTGATTGGACATTGAGTCATTGAGCTCTTCAATTATTGAGCCATCCGGCTCTTCAGTTGAATAGACATTCAACTACCAGTAAGAGGCTTCTTTTTATTCTGGAACCACAGCACGCTCTCGTTTCCCTTCGAGATGTGCGCCGCGGTTCCTATATTGACTACGTGTCTGTTCAAACCCAGTGTCAGTCCACTCCACACTTGGGTCATACAACACGACACATTTAAACTCACGCTTCTGTCTACTACTATTTAGTTCCAGCCAGATCGTCTTTAAACTTGACAAAACAGATTCTGTTTTTATTTGATCAAAAGCCAGGTTAATAAATCAGATTTGCGGTGATGATTTATGGTATTGTATTCTTTGAATATTCCGAACTTTAAAAGTAAATTATGATCTTGTTTTCCTAAATCTTTCCTGAGCTGAGCAGATAGCTGGTGCATATTGAGTTCACCTCGACACATAAACCTGCTCAACTTAAGATTAGATTTCTGAATCTTATTTGGTCTACGATTGTTTTTAAGATGTGCTCCAAGGCTAGTGGACATCTGGTGGACGTCTATGGCATGCAAATGTGAGTCTAAATAGTCTCATTGTATCCCTGTGCACTGTAGAGCCTGACTGTCTGCTCTGTGAACGTGTTTTGTCAAACCCATGTTAAAGGCGGATGGGGTGGAGATGGTGGAGGGTACATTTGGCACCAGCCCACCTGAATCACAGTGAAACGGGGTCACCGTGCAGAAGGGAAACCAGAACCTGCTGTCTGCCTGCATTTGGGTACAAAACCTGTTTGCTGGTTGTTAGTTGTTTTTGTATGTGGAGGTAGCTTATTGGTAGTTAAAACCTGTTTACTTTCATCTTCACTTTATGCACTAGTGTGCCCTTAGCCTGAGGCGAGTGGGGGGTGGGTGGGTGAGAAACGAAAAGTAAAAGGGAATGAGTTGAAGACAGAGTGAGAGGACACAAGGAAATGTCTTTTTTATGGGAATGTTTCACTTAATCTTAAAAAGGCAGCGTTAAAACCTCCTTCTGTTTGCTGAGCAGTTCAAAAGAGCCTCCACATGCCTCCGCTTGCTGTTATATGAAAACAACATTCTAATGCAGATCTTAAAGAGGGCCAGCGGCTCAGCCTGCACAATGAGAACAGGGATGTGCCAGACGCACCGAAGGAGGACGGGCGGGTGGAGGGGGAGAGATCTGACTGGGAATGCTAGTGGCTAGCTCTTTATGATCCTGCAGACCAGACCTTCAGGCAGACCGGACCGGTGAGGGTCACCTCTCCTGCCACGCCCCTGAATCCACCCACTCAACCCTCCACGCTTGCTCTTGCTTCTGTTCGATTCTCCAGCCTTCACGTGTCACCACGAGACTTCTCACTCGCCTTTGTTGTTAGCAGAGGAATGTCCAGGCAAGGACAACTTTTGGTTAGGTGCTGCAAAACGCTGCACCTTCACATCTAACATTACTAATAACACAAAGGCACTCATCAAGGAAGTAATCAAAGATCTCTTTGATCCATCCAAGCATCAGGAACCAGAGGTCCAATAGACCGTGGCGCCATGCCTCTGTAGCCAGCTTTTCCTGCACGCTGGTGCCTCTACACACCTCCAGGCCTCCTCTCCCATATATGAGGCAAGACCGGGCCCATCTGCAAAGCTATTTTGACGAGCCACCCCTCTAAAATCTCTAGGGTTCAAACTGTTGGAAGATCAAAGGACTAATTCTGCAGTAATAATAAGTTACTGCCCTATGAACGCCTCATTCATCAGGGAGAGGCAGTGCTATAGTACAGTTGTAACTGCAGGGCCATTAAGCACTCATCATATGATCCTATTTGCCATCCCTATGTGGAAAAACATCTTCAGCTCTACAGGCAAAAGGTGACTAAGGCATGACCCATGGTAGTAAGGCCACAAGTCTGAACTAAACCACCTTACCCACACCAGCACCACCTTGTTCTCAGCTGGCATGGCTGAATTTTAACAATAACAACAAAGAGAAACTGGCACGGAGCTCGATCTTCTGTTTTTCCTTCTTGAGCGTGTAATTCTATTTTTAGAGCAGCATTTTTCTCATATCTCATACACTGAACGACAGCGTGATGAAACCCTGACCCTCGCATGCTCCCTTTGAAGTGACAAGTGAAAGATGTGCCGACCTAATAAGAACGCCTCGAGACGCATTCAGTTTCGAATACCAGAAGCACCCTTGAAACAAGGTGGCGTGTTTGCCCTCGGGCAGCAGATAAACAGCCTTAACGAGCACAGATGCTCGTAAGTGGTGCAAAAAAGTAAACCGTGCAACTGGAATGTGCATTCCCCCACTAATAGTGAAAGGATTAGCTGATTTAATTAACAAACAACTCCATCCAACTGAGAAAATGTCACATATTTTGGAGCTTATTTGAAGGGTAATTTGTGTCACATTATACTGTAAACACTTTCAGCTGGTTGCCCTTTAGCTCAATGAGAACTATTACACTGACTCATGAAAATAAGATAATATGTTTACTGAATTTCACAGAAGTTTAAAGAATATCATCATTACATGATCTAAGTAAAAAGGGATATTTAGGTCATTTTTTTTGGACGCACCAAAAAATGTCAGCAATACATTACATTTAGACTAGCGGTTAGCTTATCAGTCCTCAAGAACATAAACATTATTTCTCCAAACTATAAATTAAAGCTGGTATTCAGTATTTAAACAATGCAGACACACACAGGTGAGAGTCCAACTGCTTCTATTTTAAGAGCTGATTCTCACAGTGCAACGCTGCAGATATCTCACTGTTTGGGTATAAAAAGTTTGCGGTTGAGCTGTTGACGAAGCCCAGCTGAACACGAGGAGCCAGCCTGTGCCGGCCGTGCCTGCAGACCAAACACAGACGTCATTCAGGTGAGGGCAAAAGGGAAAAGCAGAAAAGTGAGAAAGTAGGAGCAACAAGCTGTTAATCGCCAGCAGCCGGTAGAAGAGAGCGGGTATCTGAATACGTTGACTCTCAAAGCAAACAGTGAACCTTCCAGATCTTATGTACGTGTTGGGGAAAGAGTCAGTGTTTAGCTCAGCAATGCGAGCATCAGGTGCGAAACCGACAAGACGCGACAGGACGAGTGGAAAGAGGGAGCAGCAGAGACCCTCCTGAACATCACTCACACCTTGTTGGTGGGAGCGATGACAGAGCTGGACAGGGCTGAACGTCAACAATGCTGCAGGTCAAGGTGACGCGCTGCGCCCCTGACCTGTGAGTCTGCATGAGCCTCGAGACTCACAGAGAAACTCAAATAATCCCTGAAAGTTTCTTATTAGAGATTTTAAAAGGTTAGGGTCACTTTGTAATGTTTTTTTCCAAAATCAGGAGAGAAGAATTCTGGGGCCCCATTTATCAACCGTACTTAAGAACAGATCTGTGCGTATTTCGTGCGTGGGAACGATTTTGCGCATTGTGTGGTATTTACCAATTAGTACTTGCGTGAAAACGTTCCTAAATATAAGAACAGCTCTGACCGTGCGTAGGAACAGCATCTAGTGGCAGAACGAGGGAACAGCAATTCTGAAGGTCTCAGTGATCCACGCGTGTTCCTCATCCACTAATTATTCTACCCAATAAATAAATACTTCGCTGGAAAAACAGCTGTGTCACATTAATGGTGCTAAAACATCCGTGACCGACGAGAATCTGACATTGTAGAACGGCTGATTTGTTATTTTGTAATCACAATGTTTACTCTTCCCATTTTTATGATGTTTGAAATCATTTTGATTTTATTTATTTATTATGTTTTAATTTAATTTAATTATTTTGTCCTTGTGAAGCGCCTCGTGATTTTTTTTGAGATGCGCTATATAAAAGATCGTTTCTTATTCTTATTCTTATTATTGGAGGATTTAGCAGAGCAGAGAGCACTCCGGAGGGAACGGCTCTTCCGTGAGCGCAGCGCACTGATCCGATTCCAGTCCATATTCTATTTTACAAATAAAAGAACCTCCAGAACCTCCTCTGCTCCCCGATCATACACGCGTTGTCAAGTGTCCAGTGTTTCAATCTCGCTGTCAATAAAGTTTTTCTTTTTTTTCCGGGAAGAACCCAGGGAATCCCCTCCCAATCTGAGGACGTAGTGTGGCCAAATATGGTTAATTGAGGGCGTTTCTGTATGTAAATGACAGTACACGGGCACGAGCGCCTTAATGCGCACAGGTGGGATTTATTATCAGACGATTGCGGAGGAACATGCGTACGAGGCCACCGCATGTTTCATAAATCAGGACATTGACTGTTCGTACACACATTCTAAATTTCATTCGTAGGAGGGAATATAGGAACGTTTCTACGAACGTTTGATAAATGAGGCCCCAGGAGCGAGAAGCAGAGAGAACTTAGAACCAATAAATCTGCATCTCTAGCATTACTTAAATCAACTGAAGCAAAACACACAATGGTAAAAGAGGGAAAATTCACAACTAGTTGATTTTTTGAGAAATGAGGAGACTGGACTAGTTTAAATGTGGAGTCCCTCAAGGTTCAGTGTTTGGTCTCTTTACTGTTTATATTAATTAAAGTTAATAATAATAATGTTCCTCTTGTTTGCATTTAAATAATAATTAGGCCCTCAAAGCGCTTTGCATTATTCTTGCACTCACACACTGCTGTTGATGGTAAACTACTATGTAGCCACAGCTGCCCTGGGGCAGTCTGACAGAGGTGAGGCTACCATTTTGCACTATCACCTGACCTCTGACCAACACCAACATAGGCAAGTCAGGTGAAGTGTCTTGCCCAAGGATACCACAGCAGAATTCCCTGGAGGGAGCTGGGCTCAATCCTGCAACCCTCCAATTACTGGACAACCCACTCCACCTCCGGAACTACTGCTGTCCTTTAATTTCTAAACTCAGTTGGAAATATCGTGTGAGTTAAGTAAAATGTGAATGTTGCCCCAAAAAAGGAACACGTCATTAAAAATGATCTAATAATAAAAAAAATATCTAAGATATAGTTGATTTTGAAAACTTTAGTTCTTCAGTGTGAAGAGTGAAATTGGTAAACTATAAGCAGATCTGCAAGTCTGACAAGAAATATGTTATTTGAACAGGTTACTTATGTAAGATGGTACTTTTTCTACAGGATTTTTTATGTACTTAAATAAAGTCACCGATCGTTTCAGCTACTATGTATATTTAGGCTCACGCTGCTGCTCCAGAGGTCAAAGTGTCTGAACAAACAGTCAAACCCTCTTCGCCCGCCCTGTTAAAAGAGCATGTTGTACTTTTGTTTCCCGCCTGCCCACCTGGACAAACACACTGATTAAGAGTGTGTGTTTCTCAGCTTCTACCGGGCCACCAATCGCTCTTCCAAAAACTACACGGCTGCTAAATGCAAAGGACACCACTTGTTTTTGAAGCAGTGACAAAAAGAGGAATGCACTTGTTGTTAAGTAGGGAAACCTGCAGCACTCCCCTCATTGTTGTGCTGCTCACTAAGCAAAGCTCTCATTGAAAGGTCTCCCCTTGGTAATAAAGCCTTACACTCCCCCCGATTTCTGGTCCCACTCGCCCACTAATAGAAGCGCATTACATTTGCACACCAACCTCCACAGATCTCATATCAGTGTAACCAATGGGAAATTTCTCTCAGGATGAGTTTCCACTTGGCCGATGAAGGTGAAGGGCAGTATGAATACAGCTGTCTGTCTCTAATGTGCTGATAATCTTCTGGAAATTGAGCCTCGAGCCCTCCAGAGATAAGATGAGGTCAACAAACAGCAGCCTGAGGCTTGTTTGGGTGACTGTAGAACATAAAACATTCCTGCTCCTGGAGACTCTTCTTTGTCCAAAATATTCTTCCCATGGGAACGCACCACAGCAGTATTGCCTTCTAACACTAGGGTGGCAAGCTGCTGATTTTCAAACTTCACCTGCTCATTTTTTACACCCAGAAATGATGTAATTAGTATTCATACCAATGTACTCCAACTTCAGGGTTGGGATTCTTGACAATAATTAATCTCAGCTGGAGCATCGGTTACTGACTGAAGCTGGACTCACACTGTGTGACGACCAATTTGGGTTTGTCCTGAACAAACATCAAACAGCTTATTAACAGACTTATTTAGTGTGGAGAATGAATAAAAATGCTGGTTTTCAGTGCTGCAACTCCCCCTACTGGTGTGTGGTGGAGAGCATCCTGACATCTTTCATAACTGTCTGGTATGGGAACTGGTCTGGTATGACTGAGGAGAACCATAGAGCGGTTAGATCTGTGCTACATCCCTCCTCTAGAGAACAGGTGCAGAACCAGAGCTGAGAACATACAGTAATAACAGATGCCACTCATCCAGCCTGGGAATTATTCACCCTCCTTCCTTCATGCAGAAGACTGAGCATCCTCAGAGGCAGAGAAAAAAACCTCTTCTAATGAACTCTGACCCTTAATCTTAAAAAATTCTAGCTCTTTATTAAATTGTTTCACATTCACCCTTTAATTTCTTTATGTATCTTCAGTACATATGTCTGCACAGCATCATGGGACAAATCACAAATAAACTTTTGCATATTTCTTGTTCTGAACAATGAAACAATGTTTGTGCCAGCTAAAATAACAACCAAAACTCTTGTTTGGAAACCAGATCACAAGAACTCGGGCCAATCTGAGCTCTGATTAGAACTCTTGTGATCGTCAGAGCTTTCCTCCCTCCAGGTATGTTGTCACTGATCAGCCACATTCAGTCAGCAGAGATTCAAGTTGGAAAAAAATCAACTAAACCACCCCGTTAAATTTAAAGTCTCAACATCCAACATGGCTGCCTTGTGCATGAAACTAAAAGCTAAAAACTTTATGGGGAAAAAAGGAAAAAGCGTCAAACAACACATCTCAAACTAAACGCTGTGATTTTTAAAACTGTTTTTACAAAGTGTTGTTTTTTTGTGCCAGGGGTCACATTACCAACACCGACTGCAATACAAAACCAAGGAAAGACAGGGTTACAGGAGCTCCTGGTGGTGAGGGGTGGGGTTGTGATTCTAGGTGGAGAAGGGAACAGGCCTGACAAAGGTGACTATTGTCCGTCTTTATTAAAAACACTCAGAGTGTTTAATATTTGCATTGTTGTGAAACGAACAAAAGAAAGAGGATCCAGGAAGAAAAGAACAGCCTTCACACTTTAAATACCAAAACATTTGTTAGACAATAGTGAACAACACTTGGTGTGCATCAAACTGTGGTGGTTTTCAAAAAGCAGGATTATTAAAGTGATGGTGTGTATTTTCCCTAGTGATAGGGGGCAGTACACCTAAATCACTGCAAGCAAGCGGCATTTTAGTGTTCGAGGAAGACCTTACCGACGGATGGCCATTAGGGTCAAAAAACCTTGGGAGTGCAATTTTCGAACAAGTACTTCGTCAGGTCGTTCTACCACCAGCAAAATGACATCAGACTCCCTTTCATCACTGGCAACGAGCGAAGAGGTAAATGTTTAAAACAACAACGTTTATGAATGGAAAAGTTTTGTAACCGCTTATTACAAATCTGTAAATGTGTTTGTTCCTCACGAGCTCCCGTAGAAGGAAACATCTAATATGGCGTCGCCCAGAGACTTAGACCCGTGCTGATGTATTTTAGACCCAATGTTTATGGTTATATGTTACGAAGCTGCCAATAATTTTCAACAACTGGGCATCATTTAATTCATTTTCAACAACATTTTGATGGATATTTCCAGAGATTAATGGTAAAAACTACACATTGTCACTTTAACTGTTTGTATGATTTGTTTAAAGGGCTCATCCCACGTGTCTTTAAACATTTAACTTAGAGCTGATCTTGTCTGGAAAAAGACGAGACAAAGGTGATTTTGTGTTTTTAATATTTAAATACAAACAGTTCAGTCCCTTTTTAAAAGCAAAACTAAAAACGAGAAATAAACGAGATCATGAGTGTATATTTGACTAGCAGAAAGAGACAGGAAGTCCATCCCCTTAAAGGCAGACGTACAACCGTCTGGCATGGATGACCAAATAATGAACTTTTTGGGAGCGAAATCAAAGTGAATCCAGAAATCTTCAAACACTGACGTATTTCAGTACCATCCAGAACGTCCATTGTGTACCTGCTGCTTTTTGCATTTACTCTCAAAAGCTGAAATATCCACCTTTTTCCAGATGTTCCCATGTGTTCCTCCTCCTCCTCCACTTGTCCCAAATGAACTGAAGACGTTGGACTCGGCTAACCAAAGAAGAGATGCCAAAGGCAGATGCACTTCCAGCCTCTGCGACATTAAAAAACAGCTTCAGGAAGATCCTGAGGTCAGTGTCACCCCATTCAGACAATAAGACACGAGGACAGAATAACATAAGGGACGTGATTTATTCCTCCCTCAGAAGGCTTCTCGTGTTCCAGTCACGGTGAAGTCTTTAGACTAAACATTTGGGCAACGATGAACCGATTCAGTCATTGAGGAAAGTTTTTATTACTTTTTTTGTTTAATGGAGCAAAGTCTGCAAGATGTCTCAGCCAGTCAACTGAAGCTGAACCACTACAGTTACAGATGATCAGCCACACACACACGCACACACACACACACACACACACACACACACACACACACACACACACACACACACACATGCATGCGCACACACACACACCAGCTATCAGAGTCTGTGATAACTTGTTAAATTGCAGTGCAGGATTTTGGTCCCACTCTTGTTTTTGGAATTGTTTTAAATCAGCCAAATTGGCGAGTTTTCCAGCATTAACAACCTGTTTAAAGGCACACTTGGCAGTTTTGGCTTGCTTTTAGCACCCCCTAGTGTTTGTTTAGTAGAATCAGAAGTGAAACTTATCTCCTTGCTGTGCGTTGGTCTTTTTAACACCTTAATCTAACTGCTGAAATGTCTCCTCAGCCTTCATTAGTGTCTACAGGAGCGGTTCATCACTAAATCAAACAAATCAGCTGTGTTCATGATCTAAAACATGCAGGAAACATGCTGGAAGCAGACTGCAGCACCAGGCATGTCAGCTCTACTTTATTAAGTCCAACAGGGACCGGACCGCCACTCTGAAGTTGCAAGTGAGGTATTCTGGCCACAGAGGGCGGCGGGGGTCTGAGTGACATTTCATTAACCCTGAAAAGGGTCATTTTAGCACAAACTGGCTCAAGATCATGATTTAAAAATATGATATAGTTGCACAGTATGGCTTTAAGGCTAAAGGTCAGATATTCTGCTCCAGAATTTCTGAGTAAAGAGCAGAATTCAGGTTTCCATCAATCACAGAAAGTGGTCCAAAAGCAGCCCCAGACCATCACTCTACCACCACCATGCTTGACTGTTGGTATGATGTTGTTTTAGTGTTAGTTTTACTCCAGATGGAACGGTACCTTAACCATAACCAACTGAGGCCTGTGATGCTTTAGATGTGGTTCTGGGTTTCTTTGGTCTTGTATTTTGTTAGAATTGGGCATGATGTGTTGCTTTTTCAGACA
Source organism: Aphyosemion australe (assembly GCA_006937985.1). Classification (NCBI taxonomy): domain Eukaryota; kingdom Metazoa; phylum Chordata; class Actinopteri; order Cyprinodontiformes; family Nothobranchiidae; genus Aphyosemion; species Aphyosemion australe. The sequence goes on along the minus strand of SSNS01000029.1, from coordinate 1,502,091 downwards.
TTACAGCCTACTTAATGTTGTCAGACATGTTCTATTGGAGTGTTTCCTGCATGTATGTGCACGCTGCTGCAGCTCTGCTCCTGTCCACCATCCCAGCATCTACCCGTATGATGAGCTCAGAGCCACAATTGCTGGATATAATTATGCTATCCACAAAACTCTAAAACTACATGTTTTTTCAAACTCTGATGATAAACCTGAAGAAAAACCGCCGGTATCCGATACACCTGCTGCCTCTGACTGAATCAAATCTAATTGTGCAACAAGCATCCGAGTGTTTCAAATTACCCACAGGAGCCTTCATGGCCCTGTGCACATCAAACCTGTCATTTTGATGAATTATTCTGCACTTTCAAATCTTCCTCTGATGTCTTCTTTCAAAACACCTGGTAGCCAGGGCAACGGCTCCACATTTCACTATCTTCATCACCTTCATCTTTAAGCGTTAGCCCAGAGGTAGACGTGTTGCTGCAATCATCAACGTGATGTGGCAGAATTTATTCTGGATCACCTTTTAATGATGTTCCCACAGACAGCTATAAATAAATTCATCATTTCATTTGCAGATTTGGAGGATCGGCTTTAAAACATTCAGTTTCTGAAATGTTTACCTGAGAACACGAGTTATGTTTACCTTGAGGTGCATTAGGAGGCAGTGGATCATGTGAAGAGAGATTTGAGACAACCTTTCATGTCTGATATCGTTTCTGAACGAGTGTCCTGCACGTGAACACAGCCAAAATCAGAACACAGGTGTTGCCTTTAGATGATGTGGGTGGTTGTGTTATTGGAGCATGCCAGTAGTTTTATGCACAGCTCCATGCTTTCCATCATAATTTCAGACTCGTTTCATCATCTAATAACATAAACCTTTTGCAGTTATACAAAAGTAAGTATAGACAGAATTAATAAGAGTAAACAGATGCAAAGAGCTTGTGTAGAAAAATCATCTAAATGATGCATCTTTGAAAAAAAGAGTTTCTGGAAAAGCTTAAAGCTGAAACTAAAAAAGGAGTAAAGTCATTAGATTCAGGCAAGACAAAGCATCTATAACTAGTATAACTTACAGATATGTCTCGCTCTTTTCTGAGTGCGTTTCTGTGATAACTATAAATAAGTAACACATTATCCATTGGAAATAGCTTACTGAATGGCCTAACCGCTAGTCTAAATGTAGCCATCTGAACGGCTCAGTTCTTCACATTTTCACAGTTCTTCATGTGAGATCATTTTATAAACCTCTACACCACCACCAGTTTAACATCCCACAGTTATTTACATATGTGCAGCAACATGTGGCCCTCCAGTGCATTCAAGGGTCACATTCTGCTAGTTTAGGAGATACTTTTGACCCGATTCTCCACTTTCAGCAATCCAAAGTCTAATTTATGCTTCTCCGTCTGCGTCGTTATGGAGACACACAACGCCATTATCTTGCGAGCCTGCTGGAGAGCCCTCACAAGGACGAACGGAGTCGAGCCTACTTCTAAACATCCGTCGAACGAGACGGAGAGCGCAAGCTTGTGATTGGCCAGGATGCTGCTTCCTTTAAATTTGTCAACAGCACCTAAAAAAATAAAAATAAAAAGAGGGCCAAAGATATCTAGCGGCAGACATGGAGCAGCCATGACTGGAGGAGAATAACGATACGCAGCAAGAGATTTATTATATGGAAATGACGGGAAAGGTAGGTTTAGAGGTGATGAGCACGTGAAGAGGTGGAGGAGAATGAGGGACAAATTTGTTTGTGTTAAAAAGTCTCTGAAAAAACAACAAAAAAACAACAGAAAAGCTCTACGCCCTCTGTTGTCCTGGCGGGGAATTGCTTTGCAACACTCCCCAGGTCTGAAGACAAAACGTCTCCGACAATGCGTGTGCGTCTCTCCCTCGTGGAGCTGACGGAGAAGCATTAATTAGGCTTTAAGGATGTGCCTGATTGAAGTAACGGCTCAAAAAATAATCTTATCAGATATTCCTATCGTGTGCGGTGTGCTAAGAGCGCTCTGGTCTGCTCGGTAGGACGTCGGGATCGTTCCAATCATAAATCGGGGAGATCAAACATGCTCGTCTTGGCCCAAGTTCGAGGACAAACAAGCGAGCTGCCTGTTGAATGTGAAGTGTAGCCAATCAGAAAGCGAGATGACAGAAGCATGCTGCACACTCCTCCTCCATGTTTGTTTACACCAAAGTCACATTTGAGCTCGCGAGATTTCCTGTCTCACAGAGAAATGTTCTTAAGAGAAATCGTAGGACTGTAGGACCAAAACTGGTATATCAGACATTTATTATCGCCACATGTGGGGTCTCTCATGCTTTTGAAGTGTTCAATAATTTAAAATCCCTGCCATGTGAACCGGGCCTAAGGCTGTTTTAAGACAGCAACGTTACACTTTGGATGTGGGTCCATGCTAAAGTAAAACTTGGCCAAATGGAGCCATGCTGAACGTTCATTGCTGCCATTTTAAAAAAGATCCAGTTATGCAAATTTCTCACCAGTTCATGCAAACACTATTTCATAAATCTAGAGACTGAAGCTGTTTTAAGATGGCAACAATGCACCGGCTGCACCACAAGTGCAACCTTTTTCTGCAGAATGCAGGTTTGCAAATAAAATTGATGGCAGTGTGATAACATCTACAATGTCACGTGAATTGAAATGTTTTGAGACAGCAGCGATGTATTTTGGTCTTGGTTGCATTTAGAACAACAAACAGTGGTTGGTGCCATTCAGGAAGTCAGATTTACCAGATAAAATAGTAACTATTTATAACAGAAATACTCTTCAAAATAGACAAAACAGTTTAATCTTTGATAGTTTTTGCTGATAACAGACTCCCAATAGTTATTATAACTGGTTAGGTTACGTAATGTTGTGTCACCAGCACAAAATGTGCAAAGCATCCAAATAAACATGTAAAACCTGGTGATGGCGCTCGATGAAAAGCCAAATGATAATTAAAGTTTTTTAATTAGTCACAAGGGAGAACCTTCGTCATCACTGTCGGGGGAACTTTCTGAAACAGCAGGAACAGATTAATGAAAAGCTGACTGCACACACTCTCTAACGCCATATTTCTGCCCATAAAGTTACGGAAAAGTGCACTTAATATCCAGTAATACACAGGAGCATAAAAGCTGCCCAGACCTTCTCATCTGAGGAGCAGAACCAATAACGGCTCAATGAGAGGTAACAAGTTCAGGCATGGGCCGGCTGCTGTGTTCACAGAACAACTGAGGATTCATGCAGGAGTAAATCATCTCAAAAAGAGCTGATATTCAGAGTTTTGCTCTGGAGTCACGTGCTGCTCAGCAGATCGGCCCGAGGACCTCCTTTCCAGAGCCTCCTCTCCAGAGCCTCCTCTCCAGAGCCTCCTCTCCAGAACCAGGCTGGCACGTCTAAAGCAGACGGATCCTTTCCACTGCAGCACAACCGCATCTCTCTGCCTATTTTGTGTTGTGTGATGATGTAAAACTACCAAAGCAACTTAAGATGTGTGCTTTAAACATGAAAAGCATTTTTTTAGATTAAATCTGTTCTAGAATTCTACTTTCATTTCATTATTGTTATTGCAGATGAGGTGGTCAAAGCCTTCGCCAGGCAAGGATGCATGTTTTAGCTCACCTGCCAAAAATAAATAAAAAAATACTTCATATAGATTCAGTTCAACTATAATAATTAGAACTTTGGGTCTTAAGGGCAAAATTACAAGAAGTTTAAACTGTAATAACATTTTTGTTAAAAGTCTTTTAATGAATAAGAATCAGAGCTGGAGAGTAGGATTCATAAAAGATCGAACGCAGGTTAAACTTCAACGTTTTTCTCTTTGAAGATAACTAAAAAGGGTCATAAATCATCTGGTAAAGAGGTTTTCGGAGACAAATAAAGACAAATCAGTGAAGGAATCTCCCTGCAATGGAAACGGGAATCTCTGAAAACCAATATAAAAACACGAGACAAGAATGAAACGTTATCCTTCAAAGTTTTCAGCCGCACTTTGTTTGCTTTCCAGTCTATTCTAAAAGTAAGTGGTGCAACATGAACCCTCTGTGGCCGTCTGAGTTTCTATAGGTCGGCGGGGCGGGTGAGCAGTCAGACTAAACTGTAAACACGTCCCGTCCCGAGCCCAGCAGCACCGCTCATCCCGTTCGGTAGCGTCTGATTCATCCGCTTCAAAAGAACAAGAGCAAACTTCTCAACAGCTGCAGCGCCAGTAAATCCAGCATGACCAAAAACCCTGACTCTCACCAAGAAAAGGGAGGATGCAGGTGGCTGGGCTGGAGTTTATTACAACACATCGTTTCCAGGCAGCCAAAACAACAAAAAGACCCCCCTCTCTCCATCCACACACACTCCTTCTCTTCCCTTAACATCCCGGGATTTCAAAGGCTGTCAGCAGGGAAGGAGAAAACACTGGGAGAATGTTTTGTTTGTGGGACAACACAGATGCCATTAAGGCTTTAATCAGAACTATTATCTGGAGTCAGCCTTGAGTGACAGCACTCGGCCCCCCCAACCTCTTTGGAAGAGTGACGATGGGGGGGCAGGAGGAGGAAGAGCGGAGCGGGGAGCTGTGGGAACGTCTCTACATCGTCGCCACGGCGGGCAGCTCCTCGAAATGGCTTTAAATTAGAGGAAAAGAAAACAGGCTAAAAAAAGGCGGCCGCCTGACTTTATTCCTGCCTGCTAATTTGTTGCCACTTGAAAAACGAGGGGAAAAAAATAGCAGCAGTTTAAATCACGCTGCTTTAAAGTGAGGGGATGCCAGCCAGCGTGGATGGCAGAATACTTAAACACAGGGGGAGATTTAGGTCAGCTCTGTCAAACTTACACATACATTTAAACCAGCGTGGGTGGACGCTACGGAGGTCTGGTTGCATTCTTATTAGAGGGAAGCAGAAACAGAGAACCAAGAGTGTCTGGCTGGCCCTGATCGCACCCGTGACAGCTGGGGCTTGGAAGCCTCACATCCGAAGCCAGGGCTCGTAGCCACATAGCAACACCGAATTATTCCCACCCTCTCCTTTCCAAGACCTCACCCTGAAAGATCACCGACGAACAAAAACAAACGGCCCCTAAAACCTTAATCCAACTATGTAAGAGCTGCCGTGAACGTGACAGCGTGGCTCGACGTGTCATCCGCTGCCACGTCTGCGTGTGAGGGTACCTTTTCGATGAGCGGCAGGCAGCGAGGCACCCTGTGCTCCAGTTTGACGATGGTGATGAAGGCACTGTCCTGTCGTTCATCCTCGCTCGTGTTGCACAGAGACAGAGGGTGGTACTGCAGGAAAAAACAGGGAAAGATCAGTTAAATTCTCACACCTCATCACATTCACATCAGGGTTCGATGTTGGGTCAACTACTGAAACGGGCCCCAAGTCCATAAACAAACCTCAAATGGATAAAAACGATGAAAGTGCAACTTATAATGGAGAATAGAAGCTTCATGGCAGGGTGTGCAGAAATACGGAGTCCTTGTGCTGATGCAGCATGGGATCAAACCTAACATCAGTTTACTACATCTGATCTAGTTAAACATGAGAGGAAATGTCTGCAAACAGGCCCAATTTGTTTCAGAAATGTGCAAAAACAAATTTAAATAGTGCGTATGAAGAATGGAACTGCTTATTTATGGTCTAAAATAGAAAGTTTAACTTATATTTTTGGTGTTTATGGCATAGAACACACATTTGTGTGTTTACAAATCTGGAAAAAGACCCGTTTTAGGAAGAGAACTTCGACCTTAATCAGAAGTGACTTGAGACTCGGTCTTGAAAACAATGACTTGTGAATATGCAAGGTCTTATGCATAGAACGCACGAGTCTGGAACACGTTTACAAAACTTGACAGATTTCCTCCTAGAAAAGGTATGAGGCAACTTTGGAAGCATCGTAAGTAAATATTCAGTGATTCTAACAGAAAAGTCACATTTTTCCAGCTTTTTTGCAACAAGAGGATTTTTTTAACAACGTTTTGTAGATTTAAAAACATCTTTTCTGTTTAACAGCATCAAAATCATGCAGTGAATTTCTTATGCAAAGATCCAAAAGCACGTGTGACCTTAAAGATAACAGACACAAGTCAGAGTCAAGGACCAAAAATGTTCAAAATGAGCTTTTAAGAGACAGTCTAGACAGAATTACAAAAGCTGTTTTCACGCTATCAAAGGACAAAAGTTGGAGGCCTCCGTGTGTGAAACTAAGCCTCTTCTCCTCTAAACCGTCTACTGATATCAAGAGGAAAAACTCTGGCAAGCTATGAAATCAATTACATGGAAGGTGATGTTCACTCCCACTTTAAGCCTTGAGGATTGAAAGAATGAGAGATAGCCTTTGGTAGGAACATTTGATCCCCTCTGAAAGGGAGGAAATTCAGAGCTGCTGAAAGGCTGCATTTAATGGCTCAAAGGATAGCAGCAGTGTTTGCAAGTCGCAGACATGCTGTCACGGGTACGAGGATCTGTGGGGAAGTCAGCGATGTGCTTCTGAAGCGTCCCCACGGGAGTGCACCTCCATTTTAATGGGTCAGAGACAATCGGAGGTCGCTCCATGGAGAGTTTATGGGTGTGATCTCTGTCCCTTCCTTTCCCTGTTATTGGCCCGGTCCAGGGCTGGTTCTGCCCCCCAGTAGGCCCCTCGTCATGTGGCTGCGGGCCTCCCCCTCAACTCGCCCAGCGGAAATCCCTAAATTAAAAAGACCCAAGGGTGACATCAACAGCTGGCATCCCTGGGCAAGGGAACTGACGTAACGCTCTGCTGAGGGCTGGTGCATGTCTGTCAGACGGAGAGGGGGAGAGGAGACAGAAAACAGACTGAAGAGAAACAAGAGTGGGAGAGGAAGATAAAGGAAAAACAGCAGCACCTGGCTGATACTGGTGTCCTAAATTCCCACGAAGACAGGAAGACTGAACGGACAGAGTAATACATCACTTTATATATACAGATATGATATTTTGAGACACGATGGAGCCCATAAACCTTTATCTTACTGACCGTAGCTGTAGAACAGCACACTGTGTTCAAATAAAACAAAAAAAAACTATCACCTAGAGTTAAAAAAATCATTCAGAGTGGGAGGAAAAAAATGAGTTAACTCCATGGGCTCCATAAGCCTTCATCTGCTCAGAAGTGTGTATTTCTACAACGGTGCATTGGGGCCAATCAAGAGGGAGATGGGGAGAAAAATGTCAAAAATGAAATTAATCCCAAAAAATCTGAAATAAAGTGGAAATGTCGAGGAAAAAAGTCGATATATATTTTCTAGAATTAGGTCAGAATGACTAAAAAAAATAAAGGAACACTTGGCAGTTTTGGCATGTTTTTAGCACCCTCTAGTGTCCATGAGCGAAAGCAAAAGTGAAACTTATCTCCTCGCTGTGCGTTTGTCTTTTTAACACCTTAATCTAACTGCTGAAACGTCTCCTCAGCCTTCATTAGTGTCTACAGGAGCGGTTCATCACTAAATCAAACACATCAGCTGTGTTCATGATCTAAAACATGCAGGAAACATGCTGGAAGCAGACTGCAGCACCAGGCATGCAGCTCCACTTTACTAAGTCCAGCAGGGACCGGACCGCCACTCTGAAGTTGCAAATGCGGTATTCTGACCACAGAGGGTGGTGGGGGTCCGAGTGACATTTCATTAACCCTGTAAAGGGTTATTTTAGCACAAACTGGCTCAAGATCATGATTTAAAAATATGAAAAAGTTGCATAGTATGGTTTTAAATATTACTTCCACGATAAAGAGTTGAAATTTCAAAAAAGGTCAAAATATCGATTGAAGAAAAAAAGTCAAAAGGTGGAGAAACTCTAAATATTAATTCCATAAAAAAAGTAAATTATGAAACAAAATAATTCCACAATAAAGTCGAGACGTGAAAAAGTTAAAATATTATTTAAACAATTTTTCAAATATATATTTTTCAAGAATGAAGTCTAAATATTATTGTTAGAATAAAGTTTAAATGTTGAATAATTTCAAAAAAATTCTAAAAAAATGTAATATTACAAAATAAATTCAACATATGAAAAAGTCAAAATATTCATGAGGAAATTTTATCATTTCATATTCTAAAGAAAATCAAAAACCAAAGAATGAAAATAATAAATTATATTTCATCAACTTTAGATGTTTTGGGACTATTTTGAGGTATGTGTGCATGGTCGAGACTCTTATTTTGAAGTACTGAAGGAAGTTACACTGTGGAGCTGCTCTGCAGTGAAGACTGCACCTCGGACTGATCTGAGGAAATGCCTTGTGCTGTTATTAGATTAATCAGTGAAAACACACCCAGAACCCTTACGTACAACAACACAGTGAGTGCCTTCCGAGTGGCACGAATACGCTGTTTTATATTTCAAACCCTCACATGTTGCAATAAGAGCTCAGGGAGGAAGGAAGCCCTGGCTTTCCCTGCATGCTGCCCTGCCAGCTGTCTCCACCAATCTGCATTTACTAGACTCAAATTAAAGGCCTACAGTTGAACTTGGCCTTTAAGAAAAAAGAAGTTAAAAAATACTTTTAAAGACATTACTTCTATGTTTTTTTTTTACCTGGGCTCTTTTTAGCGGCAAATTTGTGGGAAATGCTGAAAAAATAAAAAGAATTTAACAAGATTGTACCTAAAAATGTTTTTAGTGGCATCAGTAGCTCAGGAGGTAGAGCGGGTTGTAATCGGAGGGTTGCAGGATCGACCCCGGCTTCTGACAGAGAATTCTGCTGTTGTGTCTTTGGGCAAGACACTTAACCAAGAGATTAACCAAGTCAGAGTCCTCTGACTCTGAAAGGCCAGTGCAGGTGATTTATCATTTAAGCTAACCTGGTGTTCCAAAGGGGTTCAAATGAAGGCAGCTGGACTTCGCTTTGCGAAACGTCTTCAAGGAACCAAAGAAGTCCAGTTGCCTTCATTTGAACCCCTTTGGATCCCCATGACCTGGATGACTGAGAACCTTCACCAGCAACCTGGTCTTGCTTGGATATTAAACAAGTCGATGCACGGGGCTTTCAAACGGAGATAATAACCCCAAAGCTGAGCCAAACAGGCTCAGAAGGAGTGGCTGCCTTTACTTTCTGAAGCTCTGAGGCCAACCACCTATGTTTTGCATCGCCGACTAGACCGAGCATTATCTTCTATTTTCGTTGTGCCCGCACCACTTACGATCCGAGGGCTGCGAACACTCTCCATGTCCCACCATCGGTGCCGTCTGCCACTTAGAAGCACGCTGCTGCTGGACTATAAACAGCTACCGGGACAAGTCTGGAGCGTCTTCTTTTGGTGTTTGTGTGGCCCTGAGAAAAAAAAGCAAGAGCCTGGGAAACCGAATCACTGAGTCTCCATTTCACAGGCACTAGAAACCACAGGCAACGCAAACTGTTCCCCATAGACTGGTAACAATGCTCACTCCTCCGTTCTGCCTCCTCCTCATCTGTCTAGATCTGTTGCAGAACTGACGGGGACATGTCCCTCTGTTCCTTTGTAGCCCCGATTAAAGGCATTCCTTTCCAGTTCAATCAAAGACGTCTCCAAAAATATTCCCAGGCAGGATTCTAACAGAAATACAGGGACAGAAAAACTTGGAAGTAAATAGTAGCTGTGGTAAAAAGTCAATAACATTTTTCCCCTCTCACTTAGCCCTGCGGATCTCCTTTTTTCATCTGCCAATAATCAGCAAGAGAGCTTTTCTAGTTCATCTGCTGCCAGCAGGGAACCAAGCCCAGGCAGTTATGTCAGTGCTTTGGGGGTGGAAGGGGAGGAAAGGGGGGAGAAAGAGCTTTCACCTCCCACCGGGCTCTACCATTTAATTACCAGCTGTTCAGGTCACAGAGCTTCTGAGCCACAAACGGAACGCTTCAACGCAGAACCGCCAAAACGAAGCGGGCCGCCGTAGTAAATAAAAGAGTAGAACAGAGAGCGAGGACGGTTCCTGAGCGGAGTTCTGCCCTCGGGCCGAGAACGCCTGCCAGGTGACTGCACATCAGGGAGGAATTCAATCAGCTCGGGAAATGCAAACGTGTATACATAAAAGCACACAACCCCACCTCCGGAATGACTCCCAAATCAAATTAAACCTCTAGAGACTCCTACCTGTTCAGAAGCACACACACACACACACACACACACACACACACACACATGCACACACACAAGCACGCACATACATGCATACACACACACACACACACATGCATGCACACACACACAAGCACGCACACGCACGCATGCATGCATGCACACACACATGCATGCACATGCATGCACACACGCATGCACATGCATGCACACAAGCACAAACACACACATATGCACGCACATAGGCATGCACACACACGTACACACACACACATGCACACACACATGCACACACACACACACGCATGCACACACACACGTACACACACACACACACATACAAGCACGCACACACACATGTGTGCATTTATGGTTTATGAAACCACTATGACTTGGTGGTGGTTTATGGGGACACACATTTCCTCATAAACAGGTCATCTGTTGAACACAAAAACTATGTCAAAATGTTTTATTTTACCCATGGAAGATAATGCTCACTTAAAAAATAAGAAAAACCTATCAGAACATACATACATGCCACTATGACATTTTGAATGGTTTATGAGACCATGACAACATGGTGGTTTGTATCCCACACACACGAATTCTTTGCATCTGGTGAACACAAAAAGTATGTCAACATGTTCTATTTTACCCATGGAAGAAAAGCCTCACTTCAAAAATAAAATAAAAACTATCAAAAAATACACACAATCATCTGTGACATTCTAAGGGCGTTATGAGACCCTGGAGGTCTGCATACCACACACGCGACGTGGTTTACGAAACCAATTTTAAATTGGCCATGAAAACCAAAAGAAAGTTTAAGTTGCTGAAATAACTAAATGAAATGATAATAGCAG